>CM031239.1:191204885-191804885 GCA_018340775.1 Taxus wallichiana var. yunnanensis
TTATTTTATTTAATGGCAATATAAGCATGCACAAAATAGGCGCCCCATTTGAAGAGTGAAGTTTATTAATTAATTAATTAATTGCCAAGTAATAATAGGAAAGACATTAATTAATTATAGAAGCATAGGATTATATAAGAAGGGCTGCCTTAAGGATGAATTAATTAATTCACAGTAGAGAAGTGCAGCCCATAGGAAAAGTGTGCACCCCATTCAAGAGGATTTTTGCTCAAAAAAGGTGAAATTAATGCTTAAAGTTTTAGAATTGGTATGTGTTGAAGGAGGTTGATTTGTGTCTGGATAATTGTTTGCATAAGTGACAGTGCTCATGTGAAGTTGGTAAAATTCATGCTTGCTTTTGCATGCAAATAAAACATCAATTTTTGGGACAAAGGCTTGAATTATGCAGATTTTTATGATTAAAATTCACTGCTCATGGTCTATGGCCGCCATCTTTGTCTCGAATTAATTGCAGAATTATTGCATATGTGCTTTACAGAAAAAGAAAAGAGCTTAAATCAATGTCCAATACATTGAATATATCCTCCGAATCTGAAGAATTATCCAGATCTGCACCAGTTTTGAAGAATTCCGGCCGAGTAAGAAGAAAAAGAATTGTTTCAGACAAAGATTGCTCCAGCCATGACAAAGCGGGATGAAAGAGAAAGCTCAGCAGAATCATGCGTAGCTTCTAGATTTGCTGAAGTCAATAGGCCCAGATCCAGATCCAAATCTCATAATTGCAAAAGCTTCCAGCACAAAGGCTTCATCCTCTTGTTTCTGATGCAGCCCGTGAAGAAGTCAGTGCGTGGAAAATTTCTTCTAGGATCTTGTGCATGTGCTCTCAATCTTCCAGTTGAAGCCTTCATTGAATTTGCATTCACCCGGAGTGTTTTCTATATTTTTTAATTGCTCATATGCAATTAAAAATAAAAATGATGAGTTATTTACGCAAACATCAGACCGATGCATGTACAGAGAAGAACCTGCAAAATTTCAAGGATAAAGAGGGAAGACAAGGCAAAGGCAACACTCTGCAAGTCGCTCAGAAGTTTCTAGATTCAAATTGTTTCCAGATCCAAATTGCTTCCAGATCCAGCTGCTCTCTGTGTCCAGTTTGTTTGAGAATTAAACCTACTCCCAGCATTGGGTGAGAATCAAAGGCAAAAAGAATCACAATGCGTATTTGCACAATATAAAAAGGACAAGACTCAGCTTTCCTCTTTCTTCTTCTTTTCTTATTGCCTCCAACAAAGTAATTGAGCGATCAATTAAATTATACAACTTAAGTGATTGGTTTAAAAGCCATTACTTGAAGAAGTCAACTACTTGGAGATAGGTGGTAGACGTGCAAAATAGAAGGTTCTATTTTCAGTTGCAAATCATGCATGTCATGCAAAGAGGAATTCCAGGAGGGAGATTTCCAGTTGTTTCTTTTCCCACTTCCACATGTGCCAGTTCAACTAAAAGCTTCTGACTTGTAATTGCCCTCTACATTCTATAAGTAGAGGAAGAACCTTGACAAAGTTAAGAATCAGAATTTGTAACAACATCCTGTTGTTCAGAGATTTGTCTTGAAACCCTTGAGAGCCACTTGAAGCAAAGGAATATACAGGAGTAGATTTCCGGAGAACTTTGTGTCACGGTGTATTGTGTTTCTAGCTTTTATATCTTAGATCTTTTAATAAACTTTGTGTTATTTTAGATCTAGATCTAGAGCTGCCTTTGCTTATAATTTTGTGTTTATATCTATTGGTTTCTTCTATTTACATGCAATCAACTCTGCTATCTATTGATTGGAATGCACATCTTCCCCATTTCTTCTCTCGTGTTTATATTCCCTTCTTCTATAAATATTTCCTTTTTTAAACGCTTGCTTACTTGTGCGTAGAATCTGCATGCCTATGTTTCATGAGTTTCGAATTGAGTAGTTAAAGTAAAACCCCATATAGATACTTAGCATACTTTAATTGATAAATCGACACGGAGCCTCACCGGTAAATGAGGGAGATTTATCTCATGACTACGCCTAGGTTTTGTGCATGAAGAAAATTTAGCCAACAGCTTTTGGCGACTCGCTGGGGATCAACTATCTTTGCAAATCAAAGCTTATCTTTTTAAGATCAGAGTGTTTTCCATACAAATCTTAACCTGGCTGAATGTCCATTCACCCGATCCGTGAAGGCGTAAGGAAGGACTGATCATTTTTTCAGACTACAGGAGCAATTCAATTTCAATCATCCTCCTCAAGTTAGAAGCCGCAGATCTAGTCTCTCACCAGGAAGGAGAGTGCACGCTCATCCAGATCCGGATCATCTTCAACATAATCCGGCGGCTAGAATTATTCATCAAGTCTACACAAGGAAAAGACGTGCCCCATTCATCATGGTGAATCAGAACTAGATAGTACCTGTCCCATGGGGAGCAGCTTTTGGGCCACTGAATTTGACTCCTCCTATGCATGATCTACCTAAAGGGATGAGAAAGAATTTTCTAAAATTCTTTCGAGATGCAAGCAAGAAGAATCCTAGATGACCACTTGGCTGCGTTTTTCATATCTCGTGGAGTGCTTAAGTAGAACATGAAGATATATCTCGTTAGACTCTTCATAGAGACTCGCATGACTTGGGCCGGAGAGAATGGTTCTATTGGCAGCTCCCGCACCATAACCAATTGGGTTACTATGTGAGATGCATTCCCGAAAAGATTCAAACTAGTCAAGATTCCAGCACATTGATACTCAACTCACTCAAATTCAAGAAGGAACCACATGAGCACATGCGGGATTTTATTGCAAATTTCAAAGATTACAGATAAAATTCCGCACCGCTTTCTCTGAATGACGAGAATCAAAAAGTATTCTTCATTAATGCTTTACTTTCAAGTAAGCTATCAATCAAGAGCACGTCCCGCTGATTTGTTAGCCAGTTCAGCCCAAAACATGGAGGTTGAAATTGAAGATAACTCATCATGGCTAGAAAAATAAAGAGCAACACTTCAGAGCTAAAAATTCATCTTTCGCTACTACTTCGATTCACTATCGCAAAATTTGCAAATGAGATGTTGCAGATAAAGAAACAAATGGCTCAAGGCAACAATACATCGCCCGCTCGGAATTTCAACAACAATCGGAACCGCATTGCTGGTTCCCAAAGATTAGCAATTGAAGCTGCTCCAAGAAACAACGTGGAGATGAATGAAGAAGTCCCTGAAGCTGACACTGATCAGCTCGAGGATGATGTTTTTGTAGGTCTTGCTAGTGACTCCATTAATTACTCGAACTACAAATTTGAACATGACGTTGAGAAACTTCATGAAGATGATCATGGTCATACATACGCAAGACTTATAAGATCACAAACTCGCCAAGTCGAGGCATTAATTGATTGAACAAAGAAGGGGCATCCCTTTGCCTTCTTCCTTAGCCCTGAAGTAAGCATGCGAGTTCTTCATTTCAACCACGTAAAGCGGCTGCAGTATTTGAATCTATTTCTTCTTTTGACATTATTGATCATGTTAAAAAAAACAGAGTTCAAATGTCAAAAGATGAATACTGAGAGCCTTTCGAAAGCAGTTAAATAGGCTTAGTCAAATATGTACAATCACCGTGACAATCCAATACATCAAAAGGCCTTTTGCCTAAGCCCAAAGATACTCCTCCACAAAACAACACCTGCAGTTGTTAAACCCTCACCATCTTTCGCTCGACAGTGGAACCTTTCTATGTCTCCTTATTGCTTAGTGGTTTCAAGTTAAGCAATCGTGCATTCTAGATTCTCGTGCTTCTGACAATGTCATGCCAAACTAAAGTCACAGATGCTCTTGGCTTACCTCGACAAAGACCATTAAAAGGTGCTACTCCATGGAGAGACAAGTCCCTTTAATCAGACAAATCAAAGATGCACAAATTGTTCTGGAAGCTTTTCCTGACAAAAGATTAAAGATGACAATTCTAGTTGTAGATATTCTTGTCTCCTATGGGATGTTGCTAAGCAGAAAATTCTGCAAAGAGCTGGGAGGAAAAGTAAAGATGGATTGGTCCTATGCGCATATTCCTATCAAAGGGATTAACCATAAGTTGGAGCCGGAAAAGAAGTCCAGATACACGGTTACAAAATCTGAGGATCCTAGATCTCAGATTCTTTTTCAAGAATCTGACCATGGGGTCTATTTCTTGGAAATGGATAAAGACATTTAGAGCCGTAACTTCAACCAGCTGAGAGCCAACAAAAGAAGAAGAAAAAGTTTGGAATTTGGAGTTTAAAGGCACCTGTTGTTCTTTTGGATCAGGAGCGACATTCTACTAATATCTCCAGATCATGAGATATTCCCATACTCCCACAAGCTGATGTTCGAGAACACCAATCATACGGTGGAGTATGAAGCATTGCTTCTAGGAATGGAGCAAGCTAAAAAGAAGGGAGTAAAACTCCTCAAAGCCCAAGGAGATGCTGAACTTCTAGTAAAGCAGGTTCGAGGAAAAATCAAGTCAAAAGAGATGAGCTGAAGCATTATAGAGATAGAGTGCTTTCTGCCACATTGGATTTTGCAGCTTTTTCTATCGACTTTATTCCAACCAATCAGAACTCCAAGGCAGATTCTTTGGCAGTCACAGCTGCACTATTGAATCCGGATAGACCACCATCCATATTCAGACAAGGAAACTATAAAGTGGAGATGGTCTACCACCCCAAAGTCCTTGAACAAACATCTGCATGTCTGCATGTTGAAGGCAGTAAATCACCACCACGACAAACAGTCACAGGCAAAACTGATCCAAGTTATGGTGATAACAGTGGAATGATCCAACCAAAAGGTAACAAAATCCCTAAGGATTTAGTTTCCTTAGTGGAGACTTTCAACAAGCATGATCAATGCACCCGAAAAGAACAAAGGATATTGTGATAGTTCACTTCTCGTAAATGCAAGCAAATAAATGGGAACGCAGAGCAAGTTGATGCAGACTTACCCGCCATAGAGAGAAGAAAGGATGAGCCACCACCAGATGAAGTTGATAAGGACTTTCCCAGAGTATTTGACAAGAAGGCCAAAGAAAGGAAGTTCGAGATCGGAGAGATCGGGTACTGGGGACATGAGATATGAACCGAAGGGCATGCATGACAAATCTGATTCACTTGGAAGGGCCCTTCGTGATCAAAAAAGTGCAGGATGGATACTTCTTCCTTGCTTCACCGGGATGGAATTGAGTTACCATCGCTTTTCAACGGCAACATCTCAAGCTTTTCGAGACATGAAGAGCAGTGGTAAAACTCGTATGTATATAAATAAAACCTTGTTTGTTTTTCCTTGTTTTTGTTTTTGTGTTGTGTTGTTTTTGTTTACCTGACCCCGTGCCCAAAAGACAAGATGCGAAACCGCAGAGATGTTGGGATCTCATCTTTCCTGTCATTTTGACAGAGAAAAAGATGTCCACAAATGGAGCCAATCAGTGTCCCTGCATTTCATCCTGAAATCTGAGACTACCCTATCCGAAAAAATTTCGTACTTTTAAAATAATGGGTCATTTTGTGTTTTTATTGCCAGAAAGTTCCTGTAATGTGTCGAGATATTCCCAAGGAGCCATATTATCCATTTTCGCCAAATACCCAGATGCCTAAAATTGTTATATCTCATTTCGGGATTTGTCATGCGGGAAATTTGTATTTAATTATTTTGAGCCCCGTTTGAGGCAATTTGCACTCCGGTTTAACCCTGTTGTGATCGTATATATCGTTATTCCAGTATACCAGTAGGGTTTTAACCAGGAATGAATCCTGGGCTTTATTTGTAACTTTTGGCAACGTTTTGTGTTTTTGTGTTTTTTTTCGTGAAATTTCTATGGATCAATTCCTTTCACGGTTTGGCTTGATTCTTCGCCCGGAGTATCTAGAGATCACATACGCACGTTTGCCGTAAGGAATTCACCATTGGAGGTCCGGGTTCTCTCGGGGAAAAGACGAAGTTGCACCAAAAAGCCTCTTCGGGTTGGCCGCATTTTTGGAAAACGAAGGTTTGAAGTGAATCATGGGATTTTGGAAAGCAGCAGTGTGTGGAAATTTTGTACCGCCTTAACAGATACTTTTTCCCATTGAAGCAATGTCACTTAAGTCACAATGGGAAAATTAGAGGTAGCAGTAGTGCGGAAATTTCTTACTTGCCTGGCAGGTAAAATTTCTCATTGTGGAATAAAAGAAAAATCACTTAAATGAATGATGGGATTTTGCATCGCCTACCGGGTAAATAATCTCATTATGAAAGTCAAACGACTTAAGTGAATCATGGGATTTTCAGGACTGCCTAGCAGGGTACTTTTTCCCATGGAAGCAACGTCACTTAAGTCACAATGGGAAAATTAGAGGTAAGCAGGTAGGCAGGAATTTCTTACCTGCCTTGCAAGGTAAAAATTCTATGTGGAATAAAAGAAAATCACTTAAGTGAATCATGGGATTTTATTGCATGCCTTACAGGGTAAATAATCCCATTATGAAAGTCAAACAACTTAAGTGAATCATGGGATTTTCAAGGCTGCCTTGCAGGTAAATAATCCCATTGACATCTGAATTTTAAAAATAGAAATTATTTATTCCAAAAAGTGTGACCCACCTTGGGTGAATAATAAATGCATTAAATAAATATTTATTTATTCACCCAATTTTGGCGCCTAGGCTTGTGGAAAAGTCAATAGAGGTAAATGGACAAAAGGAGGTTGAAAATAGACTGTTCTAAAATTAAATAAATAATATTTATTTAATGCAGCCCCTTTATGTCAAAAAGTGTGCCCCTTTTGGGAGATAAATAATACTTTTTAAAGTATTAAATGATTAAATTAATTCCTATTTTCAGTGGCTAAGGTCAAAGCATACTGTGAGGCTTGAGTTAAGTGGAAGCAGAAGTCTAAAATTAAATAAATTTATTTTATTTAATGGCAGCCATAAGCATGCACAAAATAGGTGCCCCATTTGAAGAGTGAAGCTTATTAATTAATTAATTAATTGCCAGTAATAGGAAAGACATTAATTAATTATAGAATCATAAGGATTATATAAGTGGGCTGCCATAAGGATGAATTAATTAATTCACAGGTAGAGAAGTGCAGCCCATAGGAAAAGTGCACCCCATTTGAAGAGGATTTTTGCTCAAAAGAAGGTGAAATTAATGTTGAAAGCTTCTAGAATTGGCATACATGTTGTCAAGGAGGTTGATTTGTGTCTGGATAATTGTTTGCATAAGTGATACAGGTGCTCAGGTGAAGTTGGTAAAATTCATGTTTGTTTTGCATGCAAATAAAACATCAATTTTTGGGGCAGCAGACTTGAATTATGCAGATTTTTATGATTAAAATCCACTATTCATGGTCCGGTTGCCATCTTTGTCTGAATTAATTGCAGAAATTCATTACAGGTGCTTTACAAAAGAAAAGGAGCTTAAATCAATGTTAATACATTGAATATATCCTCCGAATCAAGAATTATCTAGATCTCGCACCATTTTTGAAGAATTCCACGAGTAAGAAGAAAAAGAATTGTTCGTGACAAAGATTGCTCTCCAACCATGATAAAGCGGGATGAAAGAGAAAGCTTAGTAATCATGCGTAGCTTCTAGATTTTGAAAGTCAATAGGCCCGATGCAGATCCAGATCTCATAATTGCAAAAGCTTCCGGCACAAAGGCTTCATCCTCTTGTTTCTGATGCAGCTCGTGTATAAGTCAGTGCATGGAAACTTTCTTTTAGGATTTTGTGCATGTGTTCTCAATCTTCCAGTTGAAGCCTTCATTGAATTTGCATTCACCCTGAGTGTTTTCTGCATTTTTTTAATTGCTCATATGCAATTAAAAATAAAAATGATGAGTTATTTACGATAAGATATCAGACCGATGCATGCAGGAGAAGAACTGCAAAAGCTTCAAGGATAAGAGGGAAGACAAGGCAAAGGAAACACTCGTAAGCAAGTTTCTAGATCCAGCTTGTTTCCAGATCCAATTCCACTGCTCCCTGGTCCAGTTTGGTGAGAATCAAAGGCAAAAGAATCAGCTGCATGCAGAATATGAAAAAGGACAAGACTGCAGCTTTCCTCTTTCTTCTTCTTTCTCTTATTGCCTTCGACAAAGTAATTGAGCGATCAATTAAATTATACAACTTAAGTGATTGGTTTAAAAGCCATTACTTGAAGAAGTCAACTACTTGGAGATAGGTGGCAGACGTGCAAAATAGAAGGTTCTATTTTCATTCAGAAATCATGCATGTCATGCAAAGAGGAATTCCAGGAGGAAGATTGCAGGTTGTTTCTTTTCCCATTTCCACATGTGTCAGTTCAATTAAAAGCTTCCAACTTGTAATTGCCCTCTACATTCTATAAGTAGAGGAAGAACCTCTCGGTTAAGAATCATAATTTGTATAAAGCATCCTTGTGTTCCGCACTTTGTTACAAACCCTCGAGAGCCACTAAGCAAAGGATTATACATGAGCAGATTTCCGGAGAACTTTGTGTCATGGTGTATTGTGTTTCTAGATGCAAAGGAAACACTCAGAAGCAAGTTTCTAGATCCAGCTTGTTTCGAGATCCAAATTTGCTCCTCGGTCCGCTTGGTGAGAATCAAAGGTAAAAGAATCACCGCATGAGTAATATGAAAAAGCACAAGACTACAAGCTTTCCTCTTTCTTCTTCTTTCTCTTATTGCCTCCGACAAAGTAATTGAGCGATCAATTAAATTATACAACTTAAGTGATTGGTTTAAAAGCCATTACTTGAAGAAGTCAACTACTTGGAGATAGGTGGCAGATGTGCAAAATAGATGGTTTTATTTTCACTGAAATCACGATGTCATGCAAAGAGGAATTCCGAGAGGAAGATTGTCGGTTGTTTCTTTTCCCACTTCCACATGTGCCAGTTCAACTAAAAGCTTCCAACTTGTAATTGCCCCTCTACATTCTATAAGTAGAGGAAGAACCTTCGGGTTAAGAATCAGAATTTGTAAGTAGCATCCTTGTGTTCCAGACTTTGTTCTAAAACCCTTGAGAGCCACTGCAGCGAAAGGATTATACATGAGCAGATTTCCGGAGAACTTTGTGTCACGGTGTATTGTGTTTCTAGCTTTTATATCTTAGATCTTTTAGTAAACTTTGTGTTATTTCAGATCTAGATCTAGAGTTGCCTTTGCTTATAATTTTTGTTTATATTTATTGGTTTCTTCTATGTGCATGCAATCAACTCGCTATCTATTTATTGGGATGCACATCTTCCCCATTTCTTCTTTGTGTTTATATTCCCTTCTTCTATAAATATTTCCTTTCTTAAACAACCTTGCTTACTTGCCCAAGAGAACCTATGCCTATGGTTCTAAGCTAATTTGAGCAGTTAAAGTAAAACCCCATATAGATACTTAGCATACTTTAATTGACAAATTTGACACGAGAGCCTCACTTTGGTAAATGAGGGAGATTTATTTCATGACTCGCCTAGGTTTTGCTTATCAGAAAATATATCCAACAAAAATAATGGGTCATTTTGTGTTTTAAGTGTCGAAAAATCTCAGTATTGTGTCAAGATATTCCCTAAAGAGTCATATAAGCCAATTTCGACAAATACCCGTGATGCCCAAACTCACAGATTCTTCGTCATTGGGGTTTTTGCTGCGGGAAATTTTTATTTAATTATTTTAAGCCCCGTTTGAGGTAAATTGTGCTCCGGTTTAACCTTGTTGAGGTTTTACATGTCATTATTCCCATATACCAGTAGGGTTTCCACCAGGAATGAATCTGGGCTTTATCTGTGACTTCTGGCAACGTTTTGCGTTTTTGTTATTTTTCTCGTTTTTTTCTCTGTGAAATTCCCCTAGGTCAATTCCTTCTCCGATCACTGCATTTTCTTGCATAGAATATCCGGAGATCATTTACGGACATCATGCCGAAGGAATTTTCCACAGATGTTTGGTTCTCTCTAAAGAGACGAAGTCATGCACAAAAAGGCTTCTTCTAGACAGGGCGCATTTTTGGGAAAGGAAGGTTTTAAGCTACAATGAGATTTTTGGTAGCAGCAGGCAGGTGGGAATTTTGTACCTTCCTAGTAGGGTAATTTTTCCCATGGAGGCAAGCTCACTTAAGTCATGATGGAAAAATTAGAGGCAGCAGGTAGGCGAGAATTTCTTACCTGCCTTGCAAGGTGAAAATTCCCATTGTGAAATAAAAGAAAATCACTTAAGGCATTGATGGGAATTTCTTATCTGCCTTACAGGGTAAAAAATCCCATTATGAAAGTCAAACAACTTAAGTGGACCATGGGATTTTTGGAGCTGTAGTGCAGGGTGATTAATCCCATTAGAAATTGAGTTTTAAAAATAAAATCAGCCATGGCAAAAAGTGCGACCCACCTAGAGGAAGAATAATACTTTTTAAAGTATTAATTAATTGTTTCTATTCCTAAAATTGGTGCCCAAGCATGAGGAAAAGTCAACGCATGATGAAAGGATAAAGAAGATTGGAAATAGAAAGCTAAAATTAAATAAATTTAATTTATTTAATGCAGCCCTATATCATGTAAAAAAGTGTGACCCACCTAGAGGAGAAATAATACTTTTTAAAGTATTTATTGATGGAATTAATTCTTATTTTTGGTGCATGAGGTCAAAGCATAGTGTGAAGTCAATGTAGACTGGAAGTAGAAAGCTAAAATTAAATAAATTTAATTTATTTAATGCAGCCATGAGCATGCACAAAATAGGTGCCCAAATTGAAGAGAAAAACATGTTTATTAATTAATTAATTGCTAAGAATAGGAGAGACAATTATTAATTATAGAATGATGAAGGTTATATAAGCATGGGCTGCCATATTAATGAAGTAATTAATTCTTCTAGCAAAGGAGTGCAGATGGACAGTTTTGGCGCCTAAAGGAGGAATTTTGCTCAGACGAAGTGTTTTTCACAACCGGAAAGCTTCAAAGTTTGGCGCCTAGGTTTGAAAGAGCTTGATTTAAGTCGATTAATTGTCTGCATATTATTACAAGTATTCATTACAGTGCTTATATAATTAAAAGGAGCTTAAATCAATGTCGGCAAATTTTACATTGAATATATCTTCCGAATCTGAAGTTCTCGATCTACACCAATTGTAAAGAATTGAAAGGGAGTTGAATAAAAAGAAAAGAATTGCTCAGACAAAGATTGCTCCAGCCATGGCAAAGTGGGATGAAAGAAAGCTCAGTGGAATCATGCATTACTTCTAGATTTGTTGACATTGGAGACACAGATCCAGGCCCAGATCCAGATCTCATAATTGCAAAAGCTTCTGCAAAAATTCATCCTCTTGTTTCTGACGCAGCCCGTGTAGAAGTCAGTGCGTGGAAAATTCCTTCCAGGATTTTGTGCATGTGCTCCCAACCTTCCAGCTTATAGCCGTCATCTAATTGGCATTCACCCAAGTGCTTTCCAGAATTTTTAATTGCTCATATGCAATTAAAAATAAAAATGATGAGTTATTTACGGCAAACATTGCACTGATGCATGTACTGGAGAAGAACTGCAAAAGCTTCAAGGATAAGAGGGAAGACAAGGCAAAGGCAACACCCGTAAGCAAAATTCTAGATCCAGCCACTTCCAGATCTAGCTGCTTCGGATCAGTTTGGTGAGAATCAAAGGCAAAAGAATCAACTACATGCAAAATATGAAAAAACAAGACTGCAGCTTTCCTCTTTCTTCTTCTTTCTCTTATTTCCTTCGACAAAGTAATTGAGCGATTAATTAAATTATAAAACTTAAGTGATCGGTTTAAAAGCCATTACTTGAAGAAGTCAATTACTTGGAAATAGGTGGCATACATGCAAAATAGAAGGTTCTATCTTCAGTTGCAAATCATGCATGTCATGCAAAGAGGATTTCAGGAGGGAGATTGCCAGTTGTTTCCTTTCCGACTTCCACATGTGCCAGTTCACTAAAAGCTTCTTATTTGTAATTTCCCCTCTACATGCTATAAGTAGAGGAAGAACCTACGGGTTAAAGGATTAGAATTTGTAAGCAACATTCTTGTGTTCCAGACTTTGTGTTGAAACCCCTGATAGCTATTTGAAGCAAAGGAATAGAAAGGAGCAGATTTCCGAAGAACTTTGTGTCACGGTGCATTTTGTTTCTAACTTTTTGTCTTAGATCTACTTATAAACTTTGTGTTATTCTAGATCTAGATCTAAAAGCTGCCTTTGCTTATAATTCTGTGTGTTAATATCTATTGGTTCTGTCTATGTGCATGCAATCAACTCTGTAATCTATTGATTGGGTTGCACATCTTCCCTCTTTCTTTCCTGTGTTTTTATTATTTCCTTCTTCATTAGATATTTCCTTTCTTTAACAATTGCTTACTTGCTGCAAAACTATACAGCTATGGTTCATGAGCTGCATGGTTAAAGTAATACCCCCAAATAGATACTAGCATATTTAATTGACAAATCTTACACGGGAGCCTCACCGGTAAATGAGGGAGATTTATCTCATGACTGCCTAGGTTTTCAGCTATGCAGAAAATCTAGCCAACAATGCCATACACTCTTCATGAAACAGTGGAATGAGGTCATAGCAATGAAACCATTTTGTTGGTAATCTAATGTCTTGTGCATTCTCCAGAATCCAGATAATGCAGTGAATAAATCCTAACACAACAAAAACATACCAAAGTAAATCTATCTTCATTAGCATTGTCACTTAGGCTTGTGCATGGGCATCTCACATGAAGTGCAAAAGAGCAAACCAAGATCCTCGTTATGGAAGATTATCAATGGATTAGAAAAATGTATGCACATTTACACATGAAAACAATGGATCGAACCATAACTTAACAAACATACAAGATACGAGCGATCTCATTAAATACACAAAAATACACACAAAACACTCTTAGTATTCATCAATATCACCTTGATCTACAAAAAAACACATCTTTCATTTATCATAGAAAAAGAAGATTCAAATACATAAGATTGTGCACCTTGCACTATATTCTCTTACAATTACAGTGAATTACAATATCCATGCATTATACATGTGCAATCAATACACATACCTCCACAAAAAGCTAAGATCTTTCATCTTCCAAACCTAGTAGATAATTCGAAGCCTCTACGAGTCTAGAGTATGCCCAAGTCTTCAACCAAACCAAAAGTGAGAATCAAACGCCCCTACAAGGTGCAAAGAGGTATTGAATCTTACTCGTGGATAACTAGGCCTTGTCAGTTGTTGCGTGAATATTCTTTTGATCCCTTTCTGGATTCCTCGTGGCTGCCTGGTTGTTTATCTGGCATGCACCCCTTCGCTTCTAGAACTTTCTCTTCGTTCCTTATGTCAGTCCACGCAATCCCGAGACATCCACAACACATTCTATTTTCTACACTCCACGTTTCTTCTTGCACAAAGCTAATTTCTCCCGTGCACAAGGCATATTGCTCGAATATTCTTGCAAATTCTACAAAGCTCTTTAGTTCACAGTTAAGTCTGTATATGGTCACACCTGTCTCCTCGTGCGGTTTGGCAACTCAAAAACAAGAAGTGAAATTTTCCCCATGTTAACAAGTTGCGAGTGCTGCGAACTGCTGAGATGCCCTGAGTGCTATGAAGTGCTTCTGAGGTGCCCGAGTGCTACAAAGTTCTGCTGAGGTGCCCTGAGTGCTATAAAGTGTGGTGAGGTGTGACAAGCATTGGGAGGTGTTGTGAGGATGTTGCAAGTCCTCTGTGATGTTGTGAGGATTCTACAAGTCAGGCAAAATGCTGCGAGATGTTGCAGTTATTGCATGTTTAACATGATGTTTCGAGTCTTGTGATATGTTGTGAGGTTCTCAAAGATTTGGCACAAGGCACTGCCCTCAATCCTACACTGGCTTATTGAGTTGACTGCATGATATTGTCTTCTGAGCTGTGCAGCATGTTCCTTGGCGCTGCACAGAAAGCGCATGATGCAAGGGGCTACATGGAGTGGTACAAGTGACTAAGGCACTCAAGGTAAGAGCACGAGGTGGCGTGGCTGCCTGCAGATGAGTCAAGACCTTAGATGAGTCATCATTTGTTACCTATTAAGTCTTTTAACCCCATTTTTGTATAGTTCTCATTTCTTGTTCCGTTTCCAGAATTTTGTCTCATTACATTGTATGCCACCATTGATGTCTTTACCATTCTATGTTTGCAGGGAAAAGTTTGAGATTTGCATTTACCAAACATCAGATACCAACAGTTTTGGACAACTATGGATAAACGTTTTGGGGATTGATGCAGCACTGCAAGAATATCCTGTATGCTGTACCAGATATATGCATCTCAATATAGAATATGGATATGCCTATCTAGGTTTCCATCATATTTGTTGTCGGTGCAACACTATGTGCAGGCATATTTCCAAACTCGTTTGAGACAACAATAGTGACATTAAATATTTATGATAGTTTTACCAGAATCCTCTTGTAGATTTGAAGACCAAATAATATAGGACTTCACACCCTATGAAAAAACTCCTGCTCTTTCTTTGTCGACTCACATGTCAAGTGCAACATTCCAGTTTTAATCTTCCTGATATGTAATAATATTACTGAGAAAGCTAACCATAGATGTTCTAATTTTTCTAATATTTGATAAAGATGGCTGTAGTTGCGAAAAAGTGAACAATTTTACAAGGTCCAAAAGTGGCCCATTGGTGCCTGCTAAGTTATAATATTTTCCTCTCTATGTTCCTACAGACTACTTAAACTTGAAAACAATCACGATAATGAAAAAAAGGTGGTTCATATCACCACTGGACTGAAAATTTCAAACAATACAATCTACTTGCAGTCATGAAAAGCTACAGATCTTGCAGTTGCAAATTATCTTGTCACTCAAACAATCTGTTAGCACATTCTCTATAGAACGCAGGCAAACAAGCTTACAATAAAAATGCTCAAACTGATCATCTGACTGTATCCCCTGGATTTTAAAGGATTTAGTATATATACTGAGAACAAAAGCTTCAAAAGGATAGAACTTTGAACAATATGATGACACCAAAAATTGCCACACAAGGATGTTGCTTCATATAGAGCTTTGAAACCTTGGTAATAAGCTTCATTTAGTTTTGGCGGGAGACACATGAAAGATAAATTTCACGTACTCTTCATCTTTCAGCTCAATAGAAGAATTACAGATATTAGACACCATCTTCAAGATTTATGCTTGCAAAAACATTTTCAAAATCTAGTATAACAACATTCTAGCATTTCACCTACAAATTTTGAAGTGCCATATAAAATGAAAAATCTAATGTCTGTGGTTGTAAACTTACATGAGGATGGATATGCTGCTTGTGACGAAGATCTCGCAATTTCTTCGCAAGAGAATCGGGATCATGATAGATTCCAACCCAATTTTCATTGATAAAAACTTTCGCTCTGCCATTTGAATTTGATGGTGATACTTGATCAATAGGTGTAATTCCACATTGATCCAAGACATCAAGAATAGGATCTTGAGCTAAATGCAAGCTTACAAGGCATGTCACAGCCAAGTTCTTTACTAGTCCACAATTCTCACCATCAGGGGTGGAAATGAAGCAAACCCTTCCCCAATAAGAAGGATTCCTGTAAGCATTGCCCCAGTTAAATTTAGTAACCATATGCACCAACCTTTTTCATGATACAAGTGTTGGTAAGATAAAGATACATCCAAGAAGAAGATTACAATTTAGAATTTTCAACTTTTCTGCAGAGAGATAATGAATTGCAGACTTAACATCTACTAAGAGTCCAGTTTGCATAATTAGATGTGTCAGTCAACCACTGACAAGACTCTAATGGCATGAATAAAGATTAATATAAGTGCATAACACTGCCACACCATGACCTGAATGCTTGCTGATTACAGTTGTAAAAGAAAGCAAAAAGGAATCTTTAAATGAATGGGGATATAACTTTTTAAGGCATACTTCACAAGCTAGATGTTAAATTTAAATCAGATCAGGATTCTGGCGGCATATATATCCAAAATGAGAAACAACAAAAGTATAGTACTACACATGTCATTAAATTTCAACTTGGGTAAGTCTAGTACTGATTCAAACAAATTACGACCTATAAAGCTATGCTTAAAACACGTATTGTGTAACGCCCACGGTTTACATGCCCAAAACAAAGCGGTAAAAATACCGGAATAATTTTTTTATCTTTCATTACTTGTTACACAACACCACATGGGATCACTTAGGATAACTCAACATCACATGAGACATTTACGCAATATGATCCCACATATGTAACATGATGAGAAAAGGGTAAGCACCACAAGTAGAGACGAAACACATTGCCAAGCCTACCTACGAGGCTTACACTACCCTTCATCACTCCAAGAAGGAATCATGGCTAGCCTTTGGTTCCTCCAAATCATACACACCACATCAACTTCGATAGGCCCCTTATCCCTCCATTATAACACACGCTTATCCCTCCACTAAGACTAGCCACGAATTCCTTTGGTTCCTCCAAAACAAAACACACATTTCCCCTTATTCCTCCCTTCACTAGCTACACCTTGTTGGCTAGATTTTCTGCATAGTTGAAAACCTAGGCAGTCATGAGATAAATCTCCCTCATTTACCGGTGAGGCTCCCGTGTCAGATTTGTCAATAAAATATGCTAGTATCTATATGGGGGTTTTACTTTAACTATTCAGCTCATGAACCATAGTTGTATAGCTCTGCAGCAAGTAAGCAACTGTTTAAGAAAGGAAATATTTATAGAAGAAGGGAATTATATAAACACAGAGAAGAAATGGGGAAGATGTGCATCCCAATCAATAGATAGCAGAGTTGATTGTATGCACATAGAAGAAACCAATAGATATAAACACAGAATTCTAAGCAAAGGTAGCTCTAGATCTAGATCTGAAATAACACAAAGTCTATTAAAAGATCTAAGATAAAAAGCAAGAAACACAATACACCGTGACACAAAGTTCTCCAGAAATTTGCTCCTGTATATTCCTTTGCTTCAAGTGGCTCTCAAGGGTTTCAGCACAAAGTCTGGAACACAAGGTTGCTGCTTACAAATTCTGATCATTAACCCGAAGGTTCTTCCTCTACTTATAGAATGTAGAGGGGCAATTACAAGTTGGAAGCTTTTAGTTGAACTGGCACATGTGGAAGTTGGAAAAGAAACAATTGGCAATCTCCCTCTTGGAATTCCTCTTTGCATGACATGTATAATTTTGCAATGAAAATAGAACCTTCTATTTTGCACGTGCCACCTATCTCCGTAAATAACTCTTTATTTTTAATTGCATATGAACAATTAAAAATTCTAGAAAGCACTCCGGGTGAATGCAACTTCGGTGAAGGCTTCAACTGGAAGATTGGTAGCACATGCACAAGATCCTAGAAGGAATTTTCCACACACTGACTTCTTCACGGGCTGCATTTGAAACAAGAGGATGAAGCCTTTGCAATTATGGATCTGAATCTGGATCTAGATCTAGCATATTCCATGAAGAATTTTGGTAGTTGGGATATGAATGGAAATACTGCAACTCAAATGATTCCACTTCTTTTGACTGCACGCATGAGGGAAGTCTTTCCAGCTCTGGATCTATCAATCAATTCGAAAAGAGGTTCTAGACCTAGATCTGTGTCTCCTATGTCTGCAAATTTGGAAGTGATGCATGACTCCGTTGTGCTTTCTTTTTCGTCCCTCTTTGCCATGGTTGTGTCTATCTTTGTCTGAACGATTCTTTTTCTTCTTACTCGGCTGGAATTCTTCAAAACTGGTGCAGATCTGGATAATTCTTCAGATTTGGAGGATATATTCAATGTATTGGACATTGATTAAACCTCCTTTTCTTTTGTAAAGCACCTGTAATGAATTCCTGCAGTTAATTCAGACAAAGATGGCAACCGGAACATGAACAGTGAATTTTAATCATAAAAATCTGCACTATTCAAGCTTGCTGCCCCAAAAATTGATGTTTTATTTGCATGCAAAGTGAGCATGAATTTTTCCAACTTCACCTGAGCCCCTGTATCACTTATGCAAACAATTATCCAGACACAAATCAACTTCCTTCAACTTGTGCACCAAAATTGGAAGCTTTTAGCCTTGATTTCATCTTCTTTTGAGCAAAAATCCTCTTCAAATGGGGCGCATTTTTCCTCTGGGATGCACTTCTTTATTTGTGAATTAATTAATTCATCCTTATGGCAGCCCATGCTTATATAACCCTCATAATTCTATAATTAATAATTGCCCCTCCTATTCTGGCAATTAATTAATTAAAAATCATGTTTTTCTCTTTAACTGGTGTGCTAAAATTGCATGTTTAAGGACAACCATCCAATAAATTAAATTTAATCAATTTAATCATCCACTCTTCACTCCACTTAAGCTTCACAGTGTGCTTTAACCTTAGCCACTGAAAATAGAAATTAATTTAATCATTTAATACTTTAAAAAGTATTATTTTTCTCCCAAAAGGGGCGCACTTTTTGACATGAAGGGGCTGCCATTAAATAAATTAATTTATTTAATTTTAGAGCAATCTATTTTCAACCACCTTTTGTCCTTTGCCTTTGTTGACTTTTCCACAAGCCTAGGCACCTATTTTGGGTGAATAATTAATTAAATTAATCAATTTAAAGGCTGCCATTACTTTTCCAAAGGGGGCGCACTTTTTGACATAAAGAATTCTATTTTTAAGAATCACATGACAATGGGATTTTTTACCCTGCAAGGCAGCCCTGAAAATCCCATGATTCACTTAAGTCACTTGACTTTCATAATGGGATTATTTACCCTGCAAGGCAGGCAATAAAATCCCATGATTCACTTAAGTGATATTTCTTTTATTCCACAATGGGAATTTTTACCCTGCAAGGCAGGTAAGAAATTCCCGCCTGCCTGCTGCCTCTAATTTTCCCACTGCAACTTAAGTGACTTTTCTATCATGGGAAAAAGTACCCTGCAAGGTAGGCAATAAATTCCGCCTGCCTGCTACTTCCATTTTCCCATTATCCACTCAAATTCTTTGTTTTCCAAAAATGCGGCCAGCCTAGAAGAGGTTTTTTGGTGCGCGACTTCGTCTTTTCCCAGTGAACCGGACCTCCGATGGCAACTTCCTTCTGGCACAACGTGCGTATGTGATCCCCAGTTACTCCAGGCCAAGAATCAGGCCAAACCGCAAAGGAATTGATCTAGAGAAATTTCACAGAAAACGAAACGGGAAAACACAAAAACACAAAAAGTTGCCAAAAGTCACAAATAAAGTGCAGAACTCATTCCTAGTTAAAACCCTTCTGGTATATAGGAATAATGATATGTTCGATCACAACAGAGGTTAAATCGGAGCGCAAATTGCCTCAAACAGGCTCAAAATAATTAAATACAAATTTCCCATGAGACAAATCCCGGTGACAGAATATAACAATTTTGGGCATTTGGGTATTTGGCAAAAATGGCTAATATGGCTCTTTGAGAATATCTTGACACAATACAAGAACTTTCTGGCAATAAAAACACAAAACGACCCATTATTTTAAAAGTACGAATTTTTTTCGGATAGGGTAGTCACAGATTTCAGGATGAAATCTGGGGACACCACACCTTATTCCTCTAATAATCAATGATGAAACTTCACCCCAACAAGAAGGAAACATAGCACAAGATGTTCATCGAGCCACATTTTCCCGAATGAAAAGAGAATACAAAACAACGATCCAATCATAATATAAACCCATGGATAGACACTTTCCACAACACAACACTTTCATGGTTATATATATATATATATATATATATATATTTCAATCCTATTTCATTATATGACCTGAATTATTTGAAGGGCACTTGACGTGTAAACTTTAATCCTTCTTTGAACTAGACTACATTTTCTTTATTTCATATAACATTTTGCCTATAATGGTTCCATTTAATTGATTCTTTTCTCAAGAGCATGTTTACTTGGTATAGCATTATACTTTCATTACAAGGTGGAAAAATTCATGGGAAGTAAAAACGTAGACTATTAGGTCTAAGAGTAGACAGTAACATGTTCCTTACTTAGAATAATGCTTAAACACAAAGGATACACTCTATTCACTTTCAATTATACAACCATAGTTAGCATACTCGGCGAGTACTTAAGAAAATTGCAAATAAATAATCGCTTAAAAAACTCGCCACTCGGGCTTGGCGAGTTTTGGCGAATATTCGCCAAAACTCGACGAGTTCGAACTAAAAACTTGCCTCGACGCGGAGAATGCACGCGCAAACACGCCAAAACACTGGAAAAACACTGGTTTTTTTCTTTATAAGGCCCCAAAGCAATATTCGCCAAAACTCGACGAGTTCGAACTAAAAACTTGCCTGACGCGGAGAGTACGCGCAAACACTTTGGAAAAACACTAGTTTTTTTCTTTATAAGGCCCCAAAGTACTTCATTCTCATCACATAACCATTTGAGCTTGCATTGCATGTGTGTTAGCATATGGATTTCCACGCATGCAAATGACATGCAACAAAGTGTGTGAGAACGAAGTCCCTCCTCAATGAAGGTGAGGCTGCCTTTATTGAAAACCAAAACCGTATTTACATCTCGTACATTCAAAATGGTATGTGGGGGTGTTTTGGAACATCAATGGAAAGAAAACTGAATGAAGGAGATGGAATGGAAAGAAGGAAAGGAGTGAAATGGAATAAACTAAAAGAACATGCAAGAGTTAGGTAAAAACAAAGCCTAATATTGCATGAAGAGGAAAGATGAATAACCAACACAAATAAAATGGAGTTTGAGTTAGCTAAACAAGAACGTGTAAAGGGAACACACATGAGCAAGTAGATAATCAGAGCTTGATCACTGTGAACTAGAACAACTGATTAATAATGTTGACAATAAGATCAAAGATAATATTTGCATGCAAGATTCAAACACCTAACATCTAATGAACATAAGAACATCAAATGTTACAAGAGACAATGAATGAGACACAAAGTTCGTATTTCATTAACTCCAAAATGTTTTTCACAAAAGAACACAAAGTTTCTTCCTGAAACAAAGCTTGCACAAAAGTATTTTCTTCTCCTCTCTCAAAGTCACCCTTTCAAATGAGCCCCTCACTTCCTTTTATAACCCAAAAGTTGGTTACAAAGTAGTTAGGGTTTTAAATGCACATTAAATAGGGCACTTAAGTGACTTTGAATTTTTCAACCAATTTTTAAAAAGTGACTAAAAATAGAAACCACTTAAGTTAAAAAGTCATTTAAGGAAAAATACATAAATAAAAGAAATGGGTACATGTGGACCCACTTAAATGACTTGAATGCACACGTAGACATCTTAGTCAGCAATGCGCCACCCAGATCAAGACACCTAGGATCAGTGCCTATCCATTGGGCCAAGAGTCCGCCTATCCAGATCGTACGGGAATGAACTCATTGATTGTGCTCTGCAATCCTACAAATGACAAGAGTGCTAAGCTTGAAACTTGAGCAATTCATCCACCCCTCTGTCTGAGCAATATCTGGTGTGAGAAAATTTGTCTTCATTCGTATTCACATTCACAATTCTCCACATGCTCCGAGTACCTTTCCATGGTGAATTATTCATTTGTCGCGAGACCGTAGTCGTTACGCCACCTTGGTTTGTCAGAATCCAAATTTTGATCTTTCGCCATTACCGAGGTCTTCCAGAGCCAAAAGTGCGATTCAGCACTGCACCCGGAGTTATGTCCTTTGTCTTTGTCACCATCCCAAAGTGTTGATCTCCCGAGCAGAATTCGTGAGACTTCAGAGTCTTGGAAATCCATCTCCTTTGCCCCATTGTGAACGAGTGGTGTTGAAATATCATCGAAGTGATTTATGAATTCGTTGACACACACCTTAGCGTAGTATTTGGTCTTTTTTGGAGTGATGGATTCTAACATTAATGCAATCGCTTCCAAGTTTATCACTATTGGATTGACGACCCTCTTTCAATTCTTCAAGATATCATGTAGCCAAGTGGGAACCTCTCCAAGTACCTCATTGTACATGGTTCTCGTGTTCGTTGGGAATTGATCTTCATCACTCTGAAGGGGATCACCTTCGGGTGTTGCTGAAATTGGATCTTCCTATTGTGAGAGAGATGTTGTCGCCATTTTCTCCGTTTGTAGTGATTCTTCAAATGTAGGTGGGGAAAGAACCGGATCATCAACTTTTGGTTGAGAAGTTGTGACTACTTCCACAAGTTGGGCTGGTATATTTTGAGGTACTTCATTAGCGAGTTCCACCTCTAGAAATTATGTGATATTGATTACAGGTGCTTGCGCGTGAACCAATGCTCTGAATTATAGTGTTGTGTTGTTGATTAGGCCTGAAGAATTAGGGCAATCATGCAAAGACGAATGATGACTGGAATGAGAAATTCTTGAGATGTGCTCCTTCCCCTCCTCCACTTGGTGTCATTTTCCAGACCTTCTAGATGATACGGGTGCGACAGGAGGAGTATTTTCTTTCCACTTCCTGCGATTCTCTGTAGTTCAGTGTTGTAGTTTGCGGCGTGAGTTGAGAAGATGATTGATTAACTCGTTTGTTCCTCTTCTCATTGTAGATGGATGGTTGTTTCTCTTCACGCACAGTCCTCCTGTGATGATCCGAATCCTCTTCAAACCAAACGATACTTACCTCGTGAACTCGTTAGATCCATGTCTCTAGTAATACACAATCCCCATTTGACCAATTAATCTTGAGTGGTGATGATGCGGAAGATGAATCAAACGCAGGATCAAGCACGTTGGAACCATCATCAACAATTTCATGAGTTGAATCTCTGACTTTGAGGGTGATCATCTGATCTAAGGTGAGCCTCAAATGGTCTCAGTGTCAGACTTGAATTTCATCCGCACACCCCGCTAAGTGATCCTCTATTTGTGGTACGTGTTTGTACTTTTGACCAAGTGTTTTCTCCTTGAGGCCGGAGATATCAAAATCGAATCTCGTGAAAATAGATGAAGTGTGTAGATTTCCATCTCCCTCCCCATGCTTTCCGTAGCTTGGAAAAAAGAACATTTGTAGACTGCGATTGAGATAGGGAAGCAAATGTCGGGTCGATTCCTATCCTTGGCATGTGCATGGAAATTCAATTGTTGTTGTTTTATGCCTGCGTTGGGATTGTTTCTCCTGGGCGCGGCCTGTTCTTTCTTCTTCTTTTATTTCTCTTAGAACCTTCGTTGGACTGTCCTCCCTATCCTTGGCGTGGGCGCGACTTCTCCTAGGATGCGTGGGTATGGCATTTATTCTCCTTTTGTGTTTTGGAATTGTCATTTGTGTTCTGATCAAATACAGCTATATTATTAGAATATTTTATTTTTGTGCTTGATGCAAGTGACAGCTTCGAAATTATCGGAAATTTCGCTCGACCATAACCACTTTTGACACCGACTTCCCTTGCATCATCTTGCTCAGGTCCTTATTAATTTTCTTTACTTGTTTTCCATTATCTTCAAATGCGGTCCCTGCATGCTCTCTTTTCAAATGAAGATTCAACTTGTACTCATGTTTATAGACCTTCTCGCAACCATTGTAAGGACAAGAATATGGGCGATCTAAAGTTGGAGTAATAATTCTTATATTAGCACTCTCCCTTTCAAATGGAGCGGTGGCTACCTTAACACTGGGAAACAAACGCTGCATTTGAGGCTTACCACAACCTTCGGAAGGACTCACAAAATGTCTTTCTCCGGTATCAGTTAGTTGATGCCTTTTCAGCTTCGAGGAATCAGGAAATTTCCTTCCACATCCTTCATATTCACAAATAAATTGCTCATGTGATTGGGCATGCTTTCTCATAGCTGCAGCCTCTGTGAAAATTTGTCCACAGTTTTCAGTACTACAGAGAAAAGCCACCTCATAATCGGGTTCAACCACAGGTTCAACAACAGGTTCCACCTTTTGTGGTTGAGATCTTTCTTCCAATGCTTTTGCAGCATCCTCATTAACCCATTTTAAGAAATAACACTTGCCATTCTTCAAGGTTGTTTCTTGAGGCACCCATTGGGACTAAATTTTACATGGAGAACCAGTTATAATTGCTACAGTAAAAGTAAACCCCAAAAGCATAAGCATAAAAGGAACCAATCAACGATTTGCCTTGGCAACACGCTCAATCTCATCCTTCTTCTTTATTGCATAACTGTTTGATGATCCCTTGGCAGCATTCATGAGCTCATCTGCAAGACACTCAGCAATTGCTTTTATGTTTCGGAATGCACTTTCACGGGCACCAGTGGTAAGAAGATAGATTGCCTGATTGACACGCCTCAGGGGAGATATATCAACTGCTTGCCGTCTTACAACACCAGCAGAGCCAATTCGAGTCGCATCTTCTCTTGGACCACTGTTGATGATAGTATCAACAATGACCTGTGTTGGGTTCTGATCAGTAAGAAGATGAATGATTTCCATAGCATGTTTAACAATGCACACGGCCATTAACTTCTTTCCATTGTTACGCCCGTGCATCATCAATGAATTTGTCAAACGCTCCACAATAGGGCATTGGGCCTTCCGGAATCGTTTCACTGAATATCGACCTGCAGTGTGGGGTACAAAGGTTGCATGTTTTTGTGCTGAAACAGCTATGTAATCAGATAAAGAAAGGTCACTAACCTCGATATCTTCGAAGGTCCAGTGGTTGAAAAGTTTCACTTCAGGCTGTGGTAAGGTGGCCGCCATGGCTGCTGCTTGGATTTGAAAACAATTCGCTGCTTGTTTTGGACTGTTCTTATTTCCCTTTGCAACAAATGTGTGGAAGATTTTGTTGGATGTGATAAAATATTATGCCTTCAAAAGAATTAAGAAGCAAAGCTTCGCATGACTTTTTCCAATGGGTTTGATGGAGGAAGTTACGAGGATTAATTCAACTTCCTCTCTTCCCGGGTAGTGGGCTTAAGTGCCAAGGGGAAATGGGGAAAGCAACGGACAATTGCCAACGGGAATGGCAAAGCGGGTTGGCAATCCTGTTCAATTTCCCCATGTGGGAAATTGGGGAATTTCTTGCCCGTTAGCCAATCCATGATTTGGCAATTGGTGGAGAAAATCCCACGTGTGGGAAATTTGAAGAAAATTACCAAGAAAGGGAAATCCGGGTTCGGGAAGCCAAATTGGCTTCCGGGTTGATTCTGAAGCGAAAGCTTACTTCCCCAGCATTAACATTTGTCGAATGATTTTTAATTTATATTTATTTAATTAAATACTTCTCAAGTGATTTAAAAATTAATTTAATCAAACAAGGAGCAATTAATTAATTAATTTTAATATATTTTAATGCGTTTTAAAGCTTGGCGGGAGGAGTTCTCGCCCGAAAAGGATGAAACGAAGGCCAAAACAATCACAAAAATGAGACGATCGCAACGAGGGCAATGAACCACGCAAAGTAACACTTTTCAATTTTTTCAAATTTTTCATTTTTAAATTATTTTTAACAATTTTGTGAAGTCAAAATTGGTTGATGACAATGTGTTGAATGGATTTTTGAGTGAATTCAAAGAGGAAATTTGGAGAATTGCATTTGGAGGTAAGTTTTTTTAAATTCTTTCAAGTTTTTGCAAATTTGGTATATATTATTTAAGTTTTATATATTCATATTGTAATTCTAAATACATCTAATGTAAAAGCGAATGCTTTTAAATTTTTAATAGTCATTTGCATAAGGGGTATTTTTTTTTACACAAATTCATTCTAAATTATTTAAATTTTATATATTTGTATTGTAATCGATTCATCGAATATGTTTTGTAATTTTAAATGTGTTCAATGTGATTGCGAATCATTTTAAATTTTTAATACTCATTTGCAACCGTAGGTATGTTATTTTTATTAAATTACGGTGAAATATGGTTATTCAGGCACTTTTTTAATTTAATTAAGCTTATGTTTTTTAATTTTTAAATGTGCATTGTGTTGCAGATTAGAGCTTAACAATGGCATCAAGCTTGGCATCAGGTTTGGCATCTAGGTCAACATCACTAGCAGGAACCATTCTTCCTGTGAATGCCTGTACCCTCACTTGGAAGTATGGTGTACGTGGAGCAGTTTGGAACAGTGGTTTGCAATTTCTGCGTGGCAAAACATTTTTTGGAGGCATCAATCATCAAGTATCACCTTGCATGTATTGTTTCCTGGACGTTGTGGTTTGCCCCAATGTTACGGAAGAGGCAAAGCGAGAGATGAAAGCAAAGTTGGCAGAGCTAGAGGAGAAGAAACTAGAGAGGGAAAGGGTGCATGCAACCATAGCAGAAGTTGTTAGACCTGGGGCTGGAATGATAGAGGATTCAGAGGATGATGCGGCAACAATTGTGGGCTCTACTCGTGGTCCATGCATACAAACCGGAAGAGGCACATCTACTTCATCGAGTTCAAGCAAAGGCATACATAGTTTTTTTGTACCAAGGAACATACCTGGAGCACAACCTTCATTGCAAGGTACAGCCTGGAACAAGGATATGCACGAGGAAGCGGATAAAGCATGTGCGAATTTCTGGTACTACAACAACCTTCCATTCAATGTGGCAAAGAGTCTGACTGGGAGTACTTGGTGACAACATTGACAGTTGTAGGGAAAGGGTACAAGGCACCCTCTCCAAAAGACTTGAGTGGGAAATTGCTCAAGGGTGCAATTGCAGATGCAACTACAATTCTAGAAGATCAAAAGAAACAATGGCACAAATACGGATGCACCATTCTTTTAGATGGGTGGACAGATGGAAGGAACCGCACCCTCATTAATTTTTTAGCGGCTTCAAACAATATTTTTGAAATCTATTGATGCCTCTAACATAGTAAAAAATACAGAGAATTTGAGTATTATGTTGGAGAAGATTGTATTAGAGGTGGGTATACAAAATATTGTGCAAGTTGTTACAGAAAATGTAGCAGCATATGTGGCGGGGAGACTACTACAGGAGAGACATCCATCACTCTTTTGGACTCCTTCTGCAGCTCATTGCCTTGACCTTCTTTTGGAGGACATAAGCAAAATTGATTGGGTGAGGCCGGTTGTAGAAAATGCAAGAAACATAACAAAGTACACATGTAATCACCCTTGGGTTCTGAATTTTATGAGAGAACACACAAAGGGGAAAGAGCTTGTGCGAGCCAGTGTCACGAGGTTTGCAACTAACTTCTTGACATTGCAAAGTATTTCTAGTTTGTTGACATCATTGAAACAAATGTTTGGGAGTCAAACATGGCTAGACTCACAATATGCAAAGAAAGTTGATGCGAGAAAGGGTTGCAAAGATAGAATTTGATGATATCTTTGCAAAGAGAGCCATAGAGATCAAGGTAATTTCAAACTTTGATTTATATTTCAAGTTGATTCCTTTATTTTAATTTATTAAATTATAAATATATTGTTATTTATTTTTTACTTTATTTGTAAGTTTGTAACCTTACATTTTAATGTGTGTAGGTGTCAGAGCTGTTGGTGAGGGTTTTGTGTTTGATTGATGGGGAACAAAACCCTATGGGATACATTTATGAGGCCATGGATAGGGCTAAAGAGTTTATCCAAAACTATTATAGGGGATATCGCAGAGATATGGTCCCTTTTGGGAGATTATTGATCGGAGATGGAACAATCAACTCCACCTGACCTATTCATGTAGTGGGGTACCACCTCAACCCCTAACTTTTCTTCTTCTCTGGCTTCACATATGTGAATGGAGAGGTTATGGAGGGCCCTTCAACATGTATTGAGAGGATGATACCAAAGTTGAGATGAGGGACCTCATTATTTTAGAGATGCAAAATTACAAACATGCTGGGGAGGCTCTTTTCTTTAGGGTTAGCTATCCGAGGGAGAACCACGCAGGCACCATGTAATAAAAATTTGAATGTTTACTAAGTTAATTATTAGTTACAAATTTGATTTTATTAATTACTTATAAACTTTTGATTATCTTGTTTGTATATTCTTGGTGGGAGGATTGGGGAGGATAAAGATAAGATAAGATAAATATATTAAATGTCCAACGAATGACCACAGAAGTAGGTCAATGGGACTGCGCCAATACAAGAAAGTGAGTGAAAACCCAGCCAGAGAACCAAAAGGTCCTTGAATACAACCAAAAAAAAGAGAGAGGAGAAGAAGAGAGGAAGAGAAGAACGGGCAAAAAGAGAGGCCCGGAAAAATGCGGCACACTTGAGCAGAACCCCGACAAGTGGGGGAGGAAAGGAAGGAAGAGGGGGCAAGAAGGAGATCCCCTCAACTAGTATCCAACACTGAATGAAAGAAGATAGTAATGTCTTGAAGCTTGGAATCAGAAGCTCTAGAAGCTTTGGGGTGTCGATCTTGAAGGGGGAGGAATCTCCAGGAACGTCGGTGGATCTCAAACGCAATCTCAACCTTGTATGTGTCGGGCGTCTGCAGTGCGTGAGATAAGGCCTCGAGTCACGAATGATTGATCTCGTCTCGAGTAGTCAAGGTTTTATCACTCGATTCGAGGCTCTTTTCTTTAGTGCCTCCTGTGGGGAGAGCACCTGTAAATAAAAAGGAAGTGATCTACGAGTACTCGTCTACTAGGAGAGGAGGCTAAAGGGTCTCCTCAGAAGGTTAAGAGCCTCGTGCGAGATAGAGAGAAAGGCGCCTTTGATCATAATATCTAGACCTTCAAAATTATATTTCAACCTTGTAGCGCTTACGGATGTGAAGCAACTCGGAGTTTGTTTGAGGCCATTCACACGAAGAAGCGCAACAAGTTGACTCAAAAACGGCTCAACGACTTGGTTTTTGTGCAATACAATCTCCGGCTTTGCACAAGAAAAGTGGAGGCCACATCAGAGGAGCTTATTGATTTGGATGAGCTAGATACATACAGCAAGTGGACTGGGCAAGAAGAGGAAATCCTTACGTTCACGAGAGGATGAAGAAATCCTTGTGTTCTTGGAGGGATAAGCACTAGCAAGAGATATTGGATTGGATGAAATCTTTGGAGGTGATCTCAAACATGCAACAAAGGAGCCACCACCATCTACTACCAGGTTGGAGTTAGAGTCGCGGCCTTCTAGGAGGAGCGAGGAGACGCAACCGAGTGTGGGGACTAGTAGAGGCATAGACCCTCTCCCCAAAATTTCTCTAGAGCGGGGAAGAGGAAAATGTAACTTATTGTATATTGTAACTTGCATAGATATGAAATTTATGATGATAATTTTCAATGACAATCATCATAAATTCATAGCACTTATCATTGGTTGTTGTATTCGCATGATGATGCGATTTTGTATTGTATTTGTATTGAAATCTAATAAAACACACTTCTACAACATTTTATGTACTCATTTGATACATTTTGTAGCTATATTTTGCATAAATTTATGTTTTTAAAGAAATTTGAGTATTTTTTAAGTTGTCGAATATTCCCAAATATTCACCGAGTCTTTCCAAGCTTTTGTTGAGTCAATTGTTTTTTGGTTTGCCGAATACGAATAGGCAAACTACGATTACAACTATGTAATTTAACTACTTAGTCTGCATCGTTCGTGATACGTAAAGAGGGTTGTATTGAGTAAAAAGGTCAAGTCTCAAATTTCCCTTTTCTCCTAATCCATCATCTTAAGAATTTCAATATTGATAGCTATGAGTTATTAAATACAGATTTTGGCCACAATTAAACTTCCTAAGTGGTCCTAGGTTTAATATATTTCCATTTACACCCAAGGGTTCTACTCCCTACTACAAATCAAACTAGAGTGCAATATCCTTAACTCACAAGACCTTTGTAAAAGCCTAAGGTATTCCATTACTACTTGCTACTGGGAACATTTATTTTAACCTTAAGGGTTAGGAATGCCACGGGGTTCTTTTTCATGACGTGATTTTGGTGCCATTAACAAGTCTCTAGTTCATTACTTGTGAAGGCAACAAATTGGCCCATGAGGGTAGAGAAGGAGCATTCTCATGGACCATGCACAAAGGATTGACAAGGTACAAAGTTAACCTACCCCAAGACAATCATGAAGGCATAGGTGAGACCCATTTTCTTGACATACAGTAGAACCTAATATTGATATAGCAATGGAATGACATGATTAAAAGTTGACCAAGTTTGGTTCCACTATGGAAATAAGGCACAAGGTAAGCTCAAGGGGACCATTCCATATGGCAAGGGTTATTATTTCATGCTATAAGTTTGATTTTCGTTTTCCGCCCAAAAGAAAACACACAACTACAAGTTGTTATTTTTCTTAGGAGACTAAGTGAGTTCCTAGGTCAACACATCACTAGCAAATAGATAAAATAGGCCATACTCAATTTGTTACCATCAATTTTGCTTTAGTACAAGAAAAATTTAAAATTACGATGGTTCTAACAGTTTTAAATAACAAGCTTCCAAATTCATCCTCCTACACTGATTGCAAATACTATCTATAGGAATTTTTTTACATCAATTTCCATAGCAACATGATACAATCAACTTATTTTACCTAACCGACATATAAAAGTACGACCAAGTAGGAAATTAGTCAACATATAAAAGTGCAACTATGTACGAAAATAACACACTTTCCCAAATATGCTAACAATGTCATATTCATCACGGAAAACAATAAATGAAAATTCTATTTATAAAAATAGCGTTGATATATCATATACAATTACATTGTTTTCAAGATCACATGTTATTATGCAAACACTAGTAACGCTTCACTTTGTCCTTATCCTAGTACTTGCAACCACCACATGGTTAGCACAAACTGTTGGCATGGCATCTACCCAAAATCTAGCATAATTCACGTTTTCATAGTTTTCACATTCACATGATTATAATACTTAGCATGCAACAAGAGAGAGTTAAAGATACATTCATTTCATTTCATTTCATTTCTTAACTAGAGGGGGAGAGAGAGAGAGGAGAGATAAAAACACCATTTTTTTGACAATCAAATTTCTCAAAAAGAGTTCCATACAGTCATATATAAGTGCTAAAAGTTTTCTCGTCAGTTATTTGACTTGAAGAGGGTCCCACGGCATTCTTCACATTTTCTTACAAGGTTGCGAAAACGTCCAAATTTAACCCGAGGGCTATGAAGCTGCATTCAAAAACTAATTTTTGATGGGTAAACGCACTATAAGAGAGAGATCCTATACGCTCTCTTATATACAGGAATTCATTGGAGTTGACGGAACTTAGAACTACGAACTAGGTACAAATGGCGACTACTTTTCCGGAGCCACCAGTCGTAATTGGACTAGTTGAACTAGTCACCTAGCGACCAGAGGCCTATAAAACCCCCTTGCAAAACTAACTGGAGAGGTGTTTTTCTCATAACTAAGGGTTACAAGCAATTTTCATGGATAAATACTAGAGGTATATGGAGGTCGATATCCATTTCTTCACTCAAGGCCCAAACGGCAAGCCAAAACCAAACTCAACTTTTGACTTTCATGACTTTCCAAAACTGCAAAAAGGGTTAACAAGGCTCCTAGAGGGGTGACGAAAAATCCACAGACGGTCATTCGAAGGTGTTCCAAGGTTTCATACAACACTCATGATGACAAGGAACAAAGTCACAACTTAACTTTCCCATTTTGGGGAGGTGTTTTGCAAATCATCGAAAAATCATGTTTTATTAACTTTGCAAGTTAAACAACAAGAGGTTGTTTAGTTGAAGACTCAACTCAATCTTGCTAATTCAAGCGGACACGGATATCTAGTTTGATACCTTGGTTTTACAAACATATTAATTCGTGGTTTGCGATTATGGTTGATCAAAACAATCAATTAGGTTGCATAGGAAAAAGCCCCTTTTTGTCATTTTTGCTATGATTTATTTAATTAAACCATAAGCTTGTCCTTAATTTTTCTAGAATTATGATTTCATAAAAAAAGGGAAACTATCAATACAAAAATTATGCAAGTCAAAGGTGAGAAAACCATGCCTGTTAGAGAATTGAAGCAGTACGAGGACTCCAAGTTAATTGAGCGTGCACAAGAAATGATTCCAACACCAAGGCATTTGTTAACCGGTTTGTGTGCATGGTGTAGTTTCCCCATTCTTGCATTGAACTAACACTGCTTTCATTTATTGTTTAATGGCTGTACGTGACCATTCCAAAGCTCTTATTTTCCGCACAATGCCAAAACGCTGACAGAGGTTGTGTGAAATTGCTTTACACCTAACAATAGCATTTGTTTTGCAAGTTTTAGAGACGTTTTCAACAATCATTTTATGCACATCCGGCAATCAATGTTATCCATGCAACCACATTCTTTTAGGCATTTCCTCAAACAATTCATGTGCACGACAACTCGCATTTCCACATTGAACTTAAGCACTTCAAAACTTGTCACAGCGCACCGCAACCATGCCAAGCGCCCTACACATTATCCACATTTCAACGCACTTTGGCCACAAAGCTCCACACAAAACCACAATGTTCCACATGGCGGGCACATACCAACTTGGCACTATCCATTTTAACCAAGCACATTTCCTTTGCAACAAAAGTGGCTCTTAAGCCTTTTCAACACATCCATTTTATGCATACAACAAAAATTGTTGTCCGAAAAGCCTACGCATCTCTCAGGGATTTTATCAAACTGTTTATTCACCCAGTGCATGCACCCTTTTAGCGCAAAAGAAAACAAACAAAATCATACTATGCCAATGGTATCCATCGCCAATCTCAAACGCAATTCTCTAACTAATAGCATCATGTAGAGACGGTGAGCTGTAGGGGCACTTCACATCCTTGTTTGCTTCAAAAAGACCATACAATGCCAATGCCATCCGCTGCACACAACAAATGACACCAGCAAGAATTAAAACCAAAAGAAACCCCCCCTTTTTTTGCACATACAGGGAGCTCATTGGCAAGGGTGAACTGATCAGATTGGAGGCGTCCATGGTGCATTTGGTGAAGTGAAGTGAGTGTTTGTGAGGGCGCCCATGCCTGCCACACCCTGCCTTTGCCTGACACACTCCACCACCCCATACTGCCATAAAAACTCACCTACTCACCTGACCACATGTTGCCTCCCTTCCTACTCGCCCTTCATTCCTCCATTAAAATCCTCCAACTACAACTACTTTTGAGGTTTTATAATTCCTCTTATATATGTATATTTTTATTAATTTATTTATTATTGTTTAAGCATTTATATTTTAAGTATAACACACTTTATTTGTATTATTATTTTAAATTCTATTTTTTTATATCTCAATTCATGTTTTATTTTATTTATCTATCTAACTTATCTGTATATATTTATTATTATAATCATAATATGTATATGTATATATATTTACTATTATGAATAATAATATTTAAATACATGCGTTTACATATATGCTATTCGATAGTCATTTACATAGTTAGGCGAATCGATAACTTCGAATACAATCACATCATCGCCAAAGGTGTTTCATGAGGCATCAAATTTAACTTGGCGAAATATCACAAACAAAGACATGGTGACATGTGTTGCTTGCGATACTAGATCATTCCGAATAGAGTGGTTGATCCGGGTACAAGCATCTACTTTTCAACATTACAAAATTGGCGGTCTATAGACAAGCTCTCCAACTTAATTATCTAGGACAGGGCATTACATGCCTTAAGTAGTCCCTGATTTTCTTAAATCCATTGGGTAGGTTAGGTTTCCTTCCTAAATACAACCATCTGTTGTAAGATAGAAATTCAAAACTCAAACATCAATTTATTCATCTGCAAAATGGTATTTAACATATACTCAAAAAGATGACCTTCGTAGTTATTATCCTATGAAATGTATTCACTTATTTTGTTTAGATATTTATTTTTCAAGAAAAATGTTGAGCATTATACATGTGGGTTGAATTCGATTAAACATTTTTGAGTATTTATTCTGAGAGGGATGATTTTGATGAGAAATTGGTGCCATTTGAAAACACTAATAATACACATGATAGTGGGGTGCTCAGGTATTTATGGAACATGTGAATACAATGATATTTTTGCGATTGGGAATTTATGGAAAGTTGGAACTCATGAAGACCCGTGATAGTAGGGTTTTTAGGTAGTTATGAAACTATGAAGACTTGTGATGGTTGGGTGATTGGATATTCATAAAAAATTTAAACCCGTGAAGGCCAATAATTGTTGGATGATTAAATCTCTATTGAGACTTGTGTTAGTTTGGTGATGGGAATAACTGAATGATAGGATGAAAGAATGAAATTTATGAGTTTTACTCTAGGTATCCGAGTAGAGGTATGGGGTCCGGTATGCACATACAATATTTGGAGGGCTCAGTATGGTTTTGGGTAAAATCATATTAAAAACATGTAAAATATTAAAAATATAGTCAAATAAGAAAAATTAACCATATAATATGCATAGAGTAAACAAAATAAGCTAAATAACCACAAAACATATTGATAATTCAATGCCAAATGTCATGATATTCATTGGTCGAATTTAGAACAAGTACATTGTGCAAATATTACAATGTATACACAAAAATCAAGATAAATCAGCATATTTATTATATTCATAATCATATTGCTCTCAATTTCTTCATTGAGACTATGAACAATTGGCACTTGTATTGGCGTAGGATCACCCCTAAGCAATTGAAAATATGTAATGTCCCCTTTTCCAAGCTAGTACACAATGGAAAACCTTATTCCCATTCCTCTTTCCGTGGGCATCAAGGGAGGGTAAATCACCATGGTTATAAGTGTTGTACTTTCACAATTAATTATTTTATTTACTAATCATGGCATTGGAGTGGTTCAACTAGGTGGTGGGAGACTTGTCAAACAATGCAAGGAGGATTTTTATTTCTTCATTATGGAGGTCGGTCTTGTGGAGGCCTACATGGTGACTTTAATGTTCTTTCCTTCATTAAGGGGGTCGGCCTCTCTAGAGGATTCTATTTTCCCATTGACAGCTTCAAGGCCTATATAAGGTGGTTCGACTTACTAAAGGAGGATTATGCTATTTTGGATATTGATTTCTCTTGGAGGTGGAGCAAGTAGCTTCTCTTCTTCCCATTGAAAGATGGAAACCCTACCTTGGTAAACTATTGAGGACAAAACCCTTCAATAGCATCACATGACAGGACGAAAACCCTCTTGTGTGCAAGGGTGATCTCACACGAAGATCAAATTGGAACTTCAAGGTGATTTTATGCAGTTGTTCATCATTTCCAACCCTAGGCAACTTGCTTGGGGTTAAGTTTGGTGCCATCTAGGGCACAAATTAGTGTTTTGAGATGATATTCTCGTTCTTCATATTCTATAAGGCTGAAATATACATTTTGATTTTTTTTTGGAGAAGTTTATCTATCATTTCCAGCCCTTGGTTTTGGTTGCTCTGTCATTGTCCTACAATTAATTACAATGGGTGTGATCACTTATTTTCTCTATTGTTTTGGTGTAATTTGGATTAATAAATATTGTTGTAATTGAATTAATTATTTGGAAGCATTTTCAGGTCTTATTGCATGGCTCTATGTTGATGTGAAGTCCTTATATAGGTCACTTCCCTAGAGGACTGATTATTGATTGTTTGAATAGGGTTGAAGTGTATTTTCAATCATTTTCAAATTGGTGCTTGTTGGGTGTTGTGTATTTTCATATTTGATTCATTTGGGTTTGTGGCCAAACCCTTATTTTCAGTTTTAACCCTAGAAAGGGACATTATAGTGGTATCAGAGCTTGATCCTCCCAGCCTGGAGGGTTTCATTGTGAAAGAAGAATTCAGATCAGCCGATTGAAGAGCTTAGCATGGCCCACCAAGATTCATAAGAAGCCAAAATCGATAAGCTCATTGAAGGGCAAGTTAGATTGGTGGACACCATGGACTTGTTGGCCCTAACCCTACAAAAATTCCATGAACCAAGGCCTCATAATGGTGAGGGCAGCTCATCCGGAGTTAACACTTCATGGCAGCCCCAAGGATCAACTTATGGATCAGCCACTAGGCCTACTTTCCTTCCAAGGGAAGAAGCCATTCCGGAGGTGGGAACAAGGCATTTAGTTGGGCAGAGTATTCCTACCATCTAGAGTACAGGGCGTACGGAAGAGATTCGTGATGTCATGTCACTCACTGAGTTTATGGGGTTGAAGAAAGGTGAAATGGGAATTGTACCAAGCTATAAACCTTGAGCTATGCCCAAGAAAAATGCGGAATATGTTCTACCCGTGGGGAAAGAATCCCACCATCACGATCAAGGAAAAGAAAAACCAAATTTGATGGGCATTGAGAGGGAGCATGCCATTGAAGCCCTAATAGTACCCATAACTCTTTCCAAGGATGATCTATTGACGGATTTTTATAGCAACAGTATGAAGGGCCAAGGGTTTGATGAAATCTTGAAGCACGAACCTAGGAAAGAGAAGGAAATCATGAAGCACAAGTTGGAAGGTAAAATCCTTTGATATTCAATAATGATTCATTGATTTCTAATGATGGTAAAAATGGAGAAGAAAAATCAGGTTTACATGAAGTATATGAGGATGACATCATGGAAGGGTGTGTCCATGAACGACACTTACGGGTCTTTATGATTGCTTTACATTCGCTAGAATTTCCCAAATAGCGAACAATGATGGGTAGATTGAGGGAGTTCATAACCTTGAAGAAAGTTTCAAGATGTTCCAAACAAGTACCAACAAAATAAGGGTGAGCTCCTTGTTGGCAGCCCAAGGTATGATAAAAATGATCACATTTTGTTTCCTCCTATATCGCTGCCATATTTTTGTCATCATGGGAAATACACTAAGAAGCATGTTAGAGACAACTATGGGCATGTTGTTTCTTCTATTCAAGGCCAAGATTACTTTGGCATGGGTAGTCTTCGGAAGATCAAGGTAACTATCATTTCTTGCACTTGGATTAAAAGGAAACTTATGAGCAATCATAGAGGGTTTGTTGTGCATTCTAACCACATGGTGAAGGATCAATGTTCTTGGTTAATAGAACACTCTTGGGGACTAAGTAACACACATGAAGACTTTCTTTTGTTATTTTATCACTAATAAATTATCAAGTGATTATAATAAAATTATTATGCACTTTTAATTAATTTATTAGGATTAGTTTCCATTTTTTTTTCATCCCTTATCCGTCAAGAAATAATGATCGGGCTAAGGGTATTCAACTGTTAATTTTGAGAAAGGGATATTTCAATATACTAGTCCAATCTTGCTTGTATTTTGACCTTTCCTCTTCAATAATTACACCACGTATACCAACCAACTTTCTCTAAACCTTTCTTTCCCAAGTTCGGATCACGAGTTGGAGTGAGGCCTTACATCTAGCCCATGTTATTTTTTCTAATCCAGACACAACAAAGCCCACACCACCTACCCGATCACCCTACTATTCGACCACATTAAAATCTCCCCCAACAACCCATTCAAATTCCAGAAACAAAGATGTGATCTAATCCCATAAATGAGATCTACCTGCACTGAGATTGGGAGCATAAAGCGAGAAAAATCGCAAACTCTTTCGTTGAGCAAAAGTGTAGCCTGCACACATCTACCATCAAGACCCATACCATGTCCTACAACATATTGCTACAAAGAAAAGGAGATCGCCAGATCAATGCCTCCACTTCCTTCAGAGTGATTTGAAGACCAAATTTGACCATTCCAATAATAGTTCATTTTGTTTCTCAACTCAAAACTAGCTGATTTGACTTCTTGAAGGAAAACCACATCCGACCTAACTCTCTCGCAACACACCTATAACAAACTACATATGACATGGGATAGTGATCTCTCTAACATTGTAGGAAAAAATGGAGAGCTTCATTTCAGAAATAGAGGGTTATCAATGTACTAAACCTTTTGCTAACCACCAAGGCAAAAAACATTATTTTTCGGAGAGAGAGAGAGAGACAACCTCCATGAAAGTTTTATTGTGGAGTGTTGTACTCTTAGTGTCACCCAGATTTCATCCTGAAATCTGTGACTACCCTATTCGAAAAAATTTCGTACTTTTAAAATAATGGGTCGTTTTGTGTTTTTATTGCCTGAAAGTTCTTGTATTGCATCAAGATATTCCCAAAGAGCCATATTAGCCTTTTTCGCCAAATACCTAGATGCTCAAAAGTGTTATATTCTATCGTCGGGATTTGTCTATGGGAAATTTGTATTTAATTATTTTGAGCCCCGTATGAGGCTATTTGCGCTCTGTTTTAACTCTATTATGAGCGAATATGTTATTATTCCTATGTGCCAGAAGGGTTTTAACTTATTTTAAGTTTTGGGCTTTATTTGCAACTTTTGGCAATTTTTCGTGTTTTTGTGGTGTCCCGTTTCGTTTTCTGTGAAATTTCTCTAGAACAATTCCTTTGCCGGGTAAGCCCGATTTTTGGCCTGGAGCAGCTGGAAAACATATACGCACATTATGCCCGGAGGAAGTCACCATCGGAGGTCTGGATCACTGGGAAAAAGCAAAGTCGCAGACACGAGAAAAGCCCTGCGGGATGGGCGCATTTTTGGAAAAACAAAGGATTTAAGCCGCAATGGGAAAATAGAAGCCGCAGGCAGGGTGAATTTTATACCGCCAGCAGGTACTTTTTTCCGTATTATAAAATTCACTTAAGCTACGGTGGAAAAATTAGAAGCAAAGCAGTGGGGATTTTATTGCTCGCCTGCAGGTACTTTTTCCCGTGATAGAAAATTCGCTTAAGCTGCAAAGTGGGAAAAATAGAAAGCGGCGAGCGGTGGGAATTTTGTATCTGCTTACAGGTACTTTTCCCGTGATATAAAATCCACTTAAGTCGGTGGGAAAGTTAGATGTCAGAGCGAGGCGGGAATTTATGTCGCCTGCAGGTAAAAATTCCCATGGTGAAATAAAAGAAGAGTGACTTAAGTGAAATCACGGGATTTTATTGCTTGCCTTCATAGGTAAATAATCTCATTATCAAAGTCAAATCACTTAAGTGAATCATGGGATTTCGAGGTTGCCTTGCAGGTAAATAATCCCATTGTCGAAATTCTTAAAAATAGAATTCTATTATGCAAAAAAATGCGACCCACATTGGGTGAATAATAATGCATTAAATAAATATTTGTTAATATTTATTCACCCAATTTTGGCACCCAGGCTTGTGGAAAAGTCAACAAAAGCAAAGGGGAATAAATCAATTAGAAATAGAATTCCAAAATTAAATAAATTTAATTTATTTAATGCAGCCCCTTTTGAGAAGGAATTAATACTTTTTAAAGTATTAAATGATTATATTAATTCCTATTTTCAGTGGCTATGGTCAAAGCACACTATGAAGCTTAAGTGAAGTGAAGTGTGGATGATTAAATTGAATTAATTTAATTTATTGGATGGCTGTCCTTAAACATGCTATATTTAAAAGAGAAGAGCATGATTTTTAATTAATTAATTGTCTTTAATTGTTAGGGCAATTATTAATTATAGAATTGTGAGGGTTATATAAGCATGGGCAGCCATATGAGTGAATTATTTGATTCACAGGTAAAGAATTGCAGCCAAGTGGAAAAGTGCGCCCCCATTAGAAGAAGGATTTTGCTCAGGCAAGGTGGAAACAAGGCTAAAAGCTTCCAAATTTGGCGCATGCTTTGAAGAAGGTTGATCTTTGTCTACATAATTGTTTCCACAGTGTTACAAGAGCTCAGTGTTGATTGAAAGGATTTATGCTCTCTTTATGTGCAAATTAAACACCATTTTTTGGGGAAGCAGGCTTGAAAAGTGCAGATTTTTACAATTAAAATTCACTATTCATGCTTCGATTGCCATTTTTGTCTGAATAAATTGCAGGAATTCATTACGGGTGCTTTACAAAAGAAAAGAGTTTTTATCAATGTCCAATACATTGCAAATATCCTCCGAATTTGAAGAATTGTCAGATCCGTTGGTGATTGAAGAAATCGCCAAGAAGAAAAAGAATTATTCAGACAAAGATAGACAAAGCTATGGCGAAGAAAGATGAAAAAGAAAGCACAACGGAGTCATGCATAACTTCTAAATTTGCAGATATTGGAGACACGGATCTAGGCTCGAAACCTCTCTTTGAATTGATAAACAAATCCAAAGCAGGAAAGACTTCACTCATGCGTGCGGGAAAAATTCACTCATGCGTGCATATTAAAAGCAGTGGAATTATCCGAGCTGCAGCCTTTCCATCCATAGCCCAGTTGCCAAAGTTTGTTATGCAGGTGCAGATCCATATCCAGATGTAGATCTAGATCCAGATCTCATAGTTGCAAAAGCTTCCGGCACAAAGGCTTCATCCTCTTGTTTCGAATGCAGCCCGTGAAGAAGACAGTGCGTGGAAAATTCCTTCCAAGATCTTGTGCATGTGCTCTCATCTTCCAGTTGAAGCTTTCATTGAATTTTCATTCACCCTGAGTGCTTTCCAGAATTTTTAATTGCTCATATGCAATTAAAAATAAGGATGATGAGTTATCTACGGCCAACCTTGCATTGATGCATGTACAAAAGAAGAACTGCAAAACCTTCAAGGATAAAAGAGAAGACAATGCGAAGGAAAAATTCCAGCTTGCTTCCAATTCCAACTGCTTGCAATTCCAACTTGTTTCCAGATCCAGCTGCTTCCAGATCCAGTTTGAATCAGCTGCATGCAGACATGAAAAAGGACAAAGTCAGCTTTCCTCTTCCTTCTTTCCTCCGACAAAGTCAGCTTTCCTCTTCCTTCTCCTTTCCTCTCGACAAAGTAATTGAGCGATCAATTAAATTATACAACTTAAGTGATTGGTTTAAAAGCCATTACTTGAAGAAGTCAACTACTTGGAGATAGGTGGCACGTGCAAAGTAGAAGGTTCTATTTTCAGTTGCAAATCATACATGTCACGCAAAGAGGAATTCCAGGAGGAAGATTGCCAGTTGTTTCTTTCCGACTTCCACATGTGCCAGTTCAACTAAAGCTTCCAACTTGTAATTGCCCCTCTACATTCTATAAGTAGAGGAAGAACCTTCGGGTTAATGGATCAGAATTTGTAAGCAGCAATCTTGAGTTCTAGACTTTGTGCTGAACTCCTGAGAGCAACTTGGAGCAAAGGAATACAAAGGAGCAGGTTTCCGGAGAACTTTGTGTCACGGTGTACTTTGTTTCTTGCTTTTAATCTTAGATCTCTTAAGTAAACTTTGTGTTATTTTAGATCTGGATCTAGAGTTGCCTTTGTTTTATAATTCGTGTGTTCATATCTATTAAGTTTCTTCTATGTGCATGTAATTAGCTCTGCTATCTACTAATTGGGATGCACATCTTCCCATTTCTTCTCTCGTATTTCCTTTGCTTTCTTCTTCTATAAAATATTTCCTTTCTTAAACAATGCTTACTTTTTGCTGCGAGAACTTCTTAGTTATGGTTCATGAACTAAGTGGTTAAAGTAAAACCCTTGATAGAAAAAACACATTTTTATTGACAAATATGACACGGGAGCCTCACCGGTTAAATGAGGGAGATTTTTCTCATGATGCCTAGGTTTGATGCTATGCGAGAAAATCTAGCCAACAACTCTCAATTAGGTGTAGTATTTCCATGCATTGTGGAGAGAAAACCTCTTTCCATTTATTGGATTTCATCCTCTATCTCTTTTCAAAATACGATTTTTAGTATGTGCAGAAAAATCTATTGATGGAGAGGAAACATTATAATTATTTGTTTGAGAGGAAAAACCCCATCTTCTTGATGTAACTTTAGATTCCCACCTCCTTTAATCTGTTCTTGGTTGTTTAGAAAAGGGATGAATCTAACTCTTATTGTTTTTCCTTTTATTCTCCTTTTCCGAGACATAACAATAGAAGTGTGAGAGTTTTTGCCCTCATGTCCAACTATAGTATCCTCTGCCTGAAATGTCCCTCTTTCTAAAATGATATTATTGAAGACCCTTAGCCTATTTTGTCTACACCGGCTAAAGGAGGAAAATAAGGTTGACTTAAGTTATTTTTAATTATTATAAAGTGCCAATAAGAAAGGGAAAATATGTAAGCACTTATAATAATTTGAATAAGTTAATATTATGTCAAGTCTAAGTTAGAAAAAGGTGTAATTACATTTTATATTGGTCCTAGGGAGAAAATGCAACTTGACTTACTTAGTAGAGGGGACTTTTTAAAGATTAAAAGTGTCATTATATTTTTATGTCTCCCCTAAGGGAAATTGTGACTTGGTCTAGGAAGGGCCATGGGGGAAAAAGACATTAAAAAATCATTGCAAGCTGATTGGAGGATGTGGGAGGCTGTTTTTGGGTCACTTCTTTCCATTTAGGGAAAAGTCGACTTGCTTGGGGATTCATTCTATCACTCCATATTTTCCAAATTTGTCTAAGAGCTAAGGAGCTGCTGCTGCAATTTTCTGGGGACGAAAACCCTCAGAAAAAGGTGAAGGAAGAACGAAAACTCTTCCTTGGGTTTGTCATTTTGTTGGTGGAAGATTTAGGGAAAAATCAGATTTTTAGAATCAGTTATTTCCAGCTGGAGCGACCCATTTTGGGGCTGTTTTGCAGGGTTTAAGGGAGTCAAAAATATCAGTTTTTATATCTGCTTTGGGAGTGCATTTCCAGAAATTTATCCAGCACTTTTTGGTCATTTTTGTGGGGTTTCAAACCCTTTTTCCACTGCTGTAACCACAGGTCAGATCTGCAATATTTTATTGATAAAAATCAAGTTCTGGAGCTCCCATTTTGGTACCTATTTATTCTATTGTTCTCTATAAATCAGTTTCTATTAAAAATCCAAAAAACGAAGTGTTTTAGCATTGTTTATGGTGTTTTCATTCTCTTGTGCAAATCACATTTGCTGGAAAAATTATTTCTGCAGTATATATTTTCAGCTTTTGTGCTCTTTTCAGTTGGGGTTTATAGTATTTTCCACTTTGTGTATTCAATTTGGTCCATTTGGGGACATTACATCACCTAAATCTTGAGGAGTATTTGAAGAAGAAAGACGAAGAGGGAAGCACTGTATAAAATGATCTTGTGCCTATCATGCAAATGAAACATTAGGAAGTGTAATGTCCCCTTCTTGGGACATTGATGAAATTGAAGACTTGAAGACCCTCAACCCATTCTCTCTTCTCATGGGCTTGAGGATTGAGCTCCAAAGATGTCTATTGTCTATTTTGTGACCCCTTGGTATGCCTTGCGCTACAAGGTGGGCTCTCTAGGTTAGTTAAATGTGCACATAGGATAGTTGCTTTTATTATTTAATTAAAAATAATAAAGTGCACATAGTCTTAGTTTATTATAGACTTTATTTTATAATGAGAGTTTATGTTTTCCCTCCAAAAGGGAAAAGGTCGGTCATTGGATATTGCACCCCTTAACTCTATAAAAGGAGGTCACATTCGGTGTCCCCCATTTCATCCTGAAATCTGAGACTACCCTATCCGAAAAAATTTCGTACTTTTAAAATAATGGGTCGTTTTGTGTTTTTATTGCCAAAAAGTTCTTGTATTGCGTCAAGATATTCCCAAAGAGCCATATTAGCCATTTTCGCCAAATACCCAGATGCCCAAAATTGTTATATTTTGTCGTCAGGATTTGTCTGCGGGAAATTTGTATTTAATTATTTTGAGCCCCGTTTGAGGCAATTTGTGCTCCGGTTTAACTCTGTTGTGATCGTACATATCGTTATTCCTATATACCAGTAGGGTTTTAACCAGGAATGAGTTCTGGACTTTATTTGTGACTTTTGGCAACGTTTTGTGTTTTTGTGTTTTCCCCGTTTCGTTTTCTGTGAAATTTCTCTGGATCAATTCCTTTGCTGGTTTGGCCTGATTCTTGGCCTGGAGTAGCTGGAGATCATATACGCACGTTATGCCAGAAGGAAGTCGCCATCGGAGGTCTGGTTCACTGGGAAAAGACGAAGTCGTGCACCAAAAAGCCTCTTTTGGGCTGGCCGCATTTTTGGAAAAAGAAGAATTGAAGTGGATCATGGGAAAATTAGAAGCAGCAGGCAGGTGGGAATTTTGTACCTGCCTAGCAGGGTACTTTTTCCCATGGAAGCAACGCCACTTAAGTGACAATGGGAAAATTAGAGGTAGCAGGCAGGCGGGAATTTCTTACCTATCTTGCGCAGGTAAAAATTCCCATTGTGGAATAAAAGAAAAATCACTTAAAAGTGAATCATGAGATTTTATTGTAAATAATCCCATTATGAAAGTCAAACGACTTAAGTGAATCATGGGATTTTCAGGAGTGCAAGGTAAATAATCCCATTGTCATGTGTTTCTTAAAAATAGAATTCTTTATGCCAAAAAGTGTGCCCCCTTTGGAGAAGTAAAGGCAGCCTTTAAATTGATTAATTTAATTAATTATTCACCCAATTTTGGCGCCCAGGCTTGTGGAAAAGTCAACAGAGGGTAAAGGACAAAAGGTGGTTGAAAATAGACTATTCTAAAATTAAATAAATAATATTTATTTAATGCAGCCCCTTTATGTCAAAAAGTGCGCCCCTTTTGGGAGAGAAATAATACTTTTAAAGTATTAAATGATTAAATTAATTCCTATTTTCAGTGGTTAAGGTCAAAGCATACTGTGAGGCTTGAGTTAACTGGAAGCAGAAGTCTAAAATTAAATAAATTTAATTTATTTAATGGCAGCCATAAGCATGCACAAAATAGGCGCCCCATTTGAAGAGTGAAGCTTATTAATTAATTAATTAATTGCCAGTAATAGGAAAGGCATTAATTAATTATAGAATCATAAAGATTATATAAGCAGGGGCTACCATAAGGATGAATTAATTAATTCATAGGTAGAGAAGTGCAGCCCAGAGGAAAAGTGCGCCCCATTTGAAGAGGATTTTTGCTCAAAAGAAGGTGAAATTAATGCTAAAAGCTTCTAGAATTGGCGCATAGGTTGAAGGAGGTTGATTTGTGTCTGGATAATTGTTTGCATAAGTGATACATGTGCTCAGGTGAAGTTGGTAAAATTCATGCTCGCTTTGCATGCAAATAAAACATCAATTTTTGGGGCAGCAGGCTTGAATTATGCAGATTTTTATGATTAAAATCCATTGTTCATGTTCCGGTTGCCATCTTTGTCTGAATTAATTGCAGGAATTCGTTACAGGTGCTTTACAAAAGAAAATGAGCTTTAATCAATGTCCAATACATTGAATATATCCTCCGAATCTGAAGAATTATCCAGATCTGCACCAGTTTTGAAGAATTCGGCCAAATAAGAAGAAAAAGAATTGCTCAGACAAAGATAAACAAAGCCATGGCAAAAGGGATGAAAAAGAAAGAACAACGGAGTCATACATTACTTCCAAATTGTCAACATGCGAGACACATAGGAGACCTCTTTCCGAATTGATTGATAGATCTAGAGCAGAAAGACTTCACATATGCGTGCGATTAAAAGCAATGGAATTATTCGAGCTGCGCCTTTCCATAAATAGCTTGTGCATGTGCTTCAGTTCATTATGGAGTGTGCTAGGTCTTACCATCCTTCATCAGATCAGTGCGTGATGCTACAAGGAAAACAATAATTCGGTTGGATGCAGAGTTCATCAATTATTGCTTGAAGATTTTGGCTCGAAAGGTGGTGACTTCCATCAGCATTCAGGATGTCCGGCAACAGGTGGGAGAAGCATAGAGTTGACTGCGTGAACATAATGAACAGCAGATACATGAAGAAGCCCAAATCTCCTTCTAAGTTCCCAAGAACTCTTCCGCGATCCAATCTGGTACAGGAGGTAGATGATATTGCCAAATTGTTATGCAGGATAAATGGCAAAGCGAACGCTCACACTTTCGTACATGGATGTATGCTTTCATCAAGACCATTGAAGTCAACAAGGTTGATTCCATAATCAATTGGTCGGAAATCATTAGCGACAACATTGGTGAGCAACTCCGGAACGTGAAGCGTACTTTCAGCTTCAAAATGACTTCTTATTTGGTATATGCAGCAGCTTCACAAGGCATCTTCTCCAAGCTGGATAGATGTGGCGTTCTTTCTAAGGACCCCATTTTCGAGTGCTACCCACAGCTTACTGTACCTGCGTGCAAGAAAGATTTCAAAGTGGTCAACGATGGATTCTTCTACGAATTCATTTGCAGGCTAGACAGGACCTAAAGGCCAATAGGGTAAGCAAGGAAGCGTGGGAAGTTGTATCCAAAATTGGCAGTCTATTCATTCAGTTTGCGGATTTCACATACCTCAGGGTTTTTGGTTTTTTGGAGAGAACCGGTTAAGCTGCCCAAATATCCGAATGATAGATTGATCACCATGGAGCTGAGCAAACAACTTGTGGAGAAACACGACCTTCATTCGAAACAACACAAGTCTACAAGCTTCTTCCCGATCACTGTGGGACATTATAGCTGCCAGAGCATTCATAAGGCCCGAGGATTGGAAGCGGAAATGTTATCCGAGTATGAGCAAGAGTTCTTTCCGGCATGACTGAACTTTGATCCATTTGGAGTAGCCAGGAAGATGATCTCCCAGGAGTACTCACATGTGCCTTCATTAGAGGATTTCTGGATGAAGTGCAAAAGTGAGTACGAGGTTAGAAATAAGTATTTCAAAGAGGCTACCAAAGATGACAAGTGTTCGACTTTGGACTAGCACGGATACTGCGGATCTTAGAGATGATGGGAATGTGTTACTTGACACTTACCATCAAATGGGAGGAGATAGAGCCGTACTTCAGGATAACGTAGGGGCTGCCATACGATTGAAGAAAGGTCTGGCGCTGTTCTGGTGAATACTTCAAACTAGTTCTTCACGACGAAGGGATCCGCCTGATGAAGCATTGATGAATCACGTCACGGGAAACTTCGGCGTAGGAGATTTCCTCAAGAGGAAGCACGGAGGAGAAAGTAGTAGAAGGTCCGAGAAGATGAAGGTGCACAGAAGATCTCAATCAAAGGAGAAGATCACTTCCATGGCTATGACTTTAGTTTCGGCTTCTCCAACATCCAGTACTTCACCGACTGTTGCACCTCAACAAGACACTTCCATGCCTCCACTCTATCCGACAACATTCATCTTCTCTCCTCAGCCACTCCATTCAACACCTGTTCCAGAAGAGACGTTAAAGCTGCAAATGGTAGAGTTCGAAAGAGCTTTGTCCTTGGATGATTCAGAAGATGGCAGCCATAACATTGTAGCAATTTCTGATGGAGAGGAAACAAAGCGGGAGATAGTAGTACACTCAACTTCTCATTCTCCAAGAAGTAACTTCTCAGAATGGTTGGCTTCGCAGTTGGTTCCAGAAGCTAGAGTGGAAATGAACTTGGAGGAACAAAACTGATAATTTACTCCGAGTCTAGGCGGAAGAGACAAAAACCTAAAGTTGCTAAGTTAACATCAAGGTTGATCATCGAGGAGTCGGGGCAAAAGTTTGCCGAGATGTCGATTCTCGTGAGAAGGAAAGAGGAGGATGAGCTCACTAAAACAGAAGATGTAATAAAGAACTGTGCAGTACCCATTGGTCAAGCCACCACGAAGGATCAAGAAGGATACAGACATTGATAGATGCGCTATTCCTTAGGCTTGACAAAGAAAAGGCGAAGAAAGACGAGCTTTAGCAAGTGTATCTCTCGGTTGTGCGAGATCATAGCCAAGGTTGCTAAACCTTCCACTCAGCCCATTTTCAGCAAGTGAGTGATCATCTTATGCAGGAGATGGAGGATGCAAGCAATCAAGTGAAAGCTATTGATGAATGGAAGAATCTGATTATTCGTCAAGCTTCTGTACAACTTGGAGAGGTGCTAGCCCGCTTGAAGGTTATGAATGATGCAAAGCAAATCAGCTGAAGAAACTGGTGACGAGCATAGTAGATATGAACACAGTTGCTGAGAGTAACCTGAGTACTTTGGCCAAAATCAACAAGCTACCGGGAGAAGTATTGGTTGTAGAGCAGATTGTACCGGACGGATCAGTTGAGAAGGGGAAGCAACTGGAGTTTGTAGTATCTTTCCGTTTGGAGATCTGCAAAATTTTGCTGAAGAGGATGCAGACACTTGAGAGTAAGACATCGTCTTTACCAGACAATATCATTGCTTTCACTGAGGAGGAAGTGGTCGGAAATGTTACTTCATATGTACGGATCATTCCTAGCAGAGTGCCTAATTCCCTGGAAGGGTCTCTTCTGATGGTACAACTAAGAATTGATGGAGCTACTAAGCCTTTCACGATGAATTCCATTAGCAGACTGGTGGCACTGTAGGTGGATGTTGCGAGGTTCGGGCCAAGCTTGGGGGATGTGGAAGCGTGTATCAAGGTGTTGAACAAAAGATTGTTGCAGTTCAGGACAAAAAAGGAAGCGGTGGCTAAAAACAGATGGGAAGATGCTGAATCACATGTTCGACAAGTATATCAGATGTCGTAACAAAAAGAAGACATAAATGTTACAGCTGGCTTGACTTCTTCTATTTTTTTTTTTTTCTATTTTCCACGTTCTGAATGAAATTGTAAAACTTTAAAGTTATTGGTTTTGAAACCATTACTTAAAGTTATGTGGAACAATTCTATTAGTTAAGTGATACATGTGTCACTTAAGGAGAAGTTAGTGGAGGATGATTGCCAAATGTCATCTTTACTTGTTTATGTTTTAGTTCAGTTGATTTTTCCATTTGTACTTTCCCTCCTACATTCTATAAGTAGGAGAAAAACCTCTGGTTAATAAGGAGAATTGGTAAGCAGCATCCTTGTGTTCCAGACTTTGTGCTAAAACCCTTGATAGCCACTTGAAGCAAAGGAATATACAAGAGCAGATTTCCGGAGAACTTTGTGTCACGGTGTATTGTGTTTCTAGCTTTTATATCTTAGATCTTTTAATAAACTGTGTTATTTTAGATCTAGATCTAGAGTTGCCTTTGCTTATAATTCTGTGTTTATATCTATTGGTTTCTTCTATGTGCGTGCAATCAACTCTGTTATCTATTGATTGGGATACACATCTTCCCCATTTCTTTTTGGCTGATATAATTCCCTTCTATAAATATTTCCTTTCTTAAGCATTTAACATTGCAGAATTGTACATCTATGGTTCATGAGCATTTGAACAATTAAAGTAAAACCCCATACGAGATACTTAGCATATTTTAATTGAAAAATCTGACAAGGAGCCTCAGGTAAATGAGGGAGATTTATCTTATTAGTGCCTAGGTTTTGTGCTATGCAGAAAATCTAGCCAACAATTTCCTTTAGAGGGTTATGTTGATTGATTATTTGTTTTCACTTCATGCTTGGAGTATTGAGACGTATGCCCATGGGATGTATGCGCTAGTTCTTGCATTGCTCTCTCTCATTTGGATCCATTATTGAAGAATATTGAAGACTCCATTGTGATCTCTTGTGTTGGGTGTTTTAATGCATGATTTATACATTCTAGCATTGGCGACTTGCTCTAGGGTGTTGGCGCATTTATTGGAAGGGTAAATCTGCATGTTAGTGAATGGTTTGTGGTACTTTTGTAATCTTTATCAGTGCTGCAATTTATTAGAGGCAAATCAACTTGGTTTAGGGTTTGATCTATCATGTTTTGAGGTTGTTTATGCTAGATCTATTTGCTGCTGTGTCTAATCAATTATTTTAGATCAAGGGTTGATTGAGTGTTTTGGAAGAGTTGTATGGGCTGGAATTAATTTATAGCATTTATTCTAACCCTAACTACTTGAAGGCATATTTCGGGGCATTTTTGAGGGGTTTTAGTGATCAGAAAATGTAGTTTGATAGTTCATTCGAAATCTCATTATTTTTACTTTATTGTGCAATTTGTTTCATGCAAAAACTCTAAGTATTGAGCAAGATATTAATTTTTGAAGTTTTAGTTGTTCTGGGTGCATTTTAATTAATTAATTGCTGTTATAAATTTCAGATTTGCAGTTTGGGATCAATTTAATATTGAATGTGGTTGTAGAAATTAGGAGGAATAAGGAGAAAGTGATTTTATAATTTTTGGGATTGATTGGATGCCCTAAATGTCTTGGGCACCTACTTTATAGGGTAAAATTAGGGTTTCATGTTTGCTATGTGAAATCTGGTTTTAGAATATTATTCTTCATATTTTTGTGGCCCAAAATCCAAAGTTTGAAGATTTTTGTTTGGATGGTTAAGCGGGAAATAATTTTGGAAGATTGCAGCAGTTGGGGTGTGATTATTAATTATTTTTCAACTATTAAAAGTCTGATTTGAATGTGTTTAAATTCCAATTGTTTTCTTCCAATCTATCCCACCACCTTGGCTAGTTCCAACCCCATTTGGGTTCGAAATAGCTGACATTGGGATATTTTAGGTTGAAGCAAAAGGGTTTATCCATTCTTTGCTTGATTTTCTCCATTTTCTAAATTGTCTTAAGAGGGGACATTACAAGAAGATTCAATTAACACACCTTTTGATGTCAAACCCCATCAGCTATTAGTACAACAATGAAGTGGGAATCTTTTTCTTTAAACCCACCGAAGACAAACCCTTGGATTAGAGTGAAAGGAATTCCGCTTGCCATCCAAAATAAGGACTTTGCCTAACCAAGGATGAAATAAATCCACAAATGGGTGTAAATCAGCAAAAATTGCAGGAAATTCCAACTAGAGTGGATAATGAAATTCCAACTAGAGTGGATAATGCAATTCCAGCTAGAGTGGATAATGAGCTTTCCCTTTATCATCCAGATTGAAATCCATTCTCCATGATATAAGATAAGGGAGCATACAATATTTCATGTGCCATACTTGTAACACCTCTCGGCGCAGACATCTCGGAGTTAAACAACAAGAAAACATATTTAGAGCCTAACCCCCAATAAGATTTCAAAGAAATTCCTTTTTCTTCCCAGTTAAGAACACACCATTTCGTGAATGATTGTTCATCAAGCATGTAACAAAGAAAATAGAAAATGACTCCTCAATCCTACAAATTTTGTGTGCCCTTTTTATATTCCTTGTTGTTGGTCAAATGAAAGCTAAATTCCTCTTCTTCATCCCTGGTGATGGCTTTAATCCACTTTATTCATATTAGGGTTAAGCAAGGGCAGAACTCCCATACGAGTCAAAGCAAATAGAGTTACACCAGCAATGTCATTGACAATTAATTGAGGGCGTTGGATATTGATATCGGCTTCGAGGACAAAAATAGTCAATCATGAGCAAAAAATTGTCTAACCATAATCATCCCATCCTCAATCATCGAACCCAATGATTGTTTGTAAGCTCATTATTACACTCGAAGAATCTAGATCGATTCCTACATAAACATCATCGCAGGGAATGAGAGCCTATGAGTCCCTCTCCCATGACCTAGAAATGCCTCTCCTATAATAGAGTCAAGAGTCTTCTCTGTTCATCCCAGCTTAAGACATCTTTTATGAGTAGAAATATGCTTTTTAACAAGGGAGAAAGAGCATTCGAGACAACCAGTTACAGATCGGTCATGGCAAAGGCCATCACAAACCAACCTCACAACACTTCAACAACCACGCGGCACAAAACCAAAAAAGGAAAGAAAAATACTGCTAAAAAAGGAGTTGTAGACAAAAACAATTGAGGAATCCGTATACGACCACAAGTATTCCATCAATGTTTTAAGCTTTGCACTTACCGCATCTATACATGTATGACTAAAAGGGAGGTATTTACCCTAAGACAAATTATCGCATACGATAAGTAATGTAGATGTAGTTAGAGTGTCCAATGAACAAATATCTAAGATCACAAGCCGCAATTTTTAGATATGACCTTGCACATGCAAAGGTCACTATGCAACTTGAAATAATTAATATAATTTTCTTCTATTAATTAATGAGGAAAATTATAGACTCAAGCTCTATGTATTACATTCTTGTTCCAACCTTACAACAAAGACTCTACAACATCCAATAAGGGGCAAAATTCCTAGGACTCTAAGCCTAACTAAGCTTGTTGACTAGCGAGACTCTACTTGAGCCAAACTCAATTCCTTCTTCACTAAACTTGGCTCTAAATTATTTGGACTAGTTCCCAAACAAATCTCATGCTCAAGCTCCCTCTCTAATCTATCGCTCCCTCTATTTATAGAATCTAGCGGGAGAAGCAAAGATACCTTTGCAAAAAGATTGCACTACTCGCTCAAATCACCATCAATTCAAATAATCTGCTCAACAAGTAATAAACTCATGGGGGCATTTTCATTTAATCAAAAGGTACCAAGTCGCTCGTTCATTCATTGCAAAGAAAATGGATTGACACACGTGTCCAAGTGAAAACTTGTTTGATGTCGAGGTGTGTGCAAATATACAAGATACACAAAGTACATAAATTCATAATGTGCATACATAAGAGTTCAAAAAAATCTTCACATAAAGATCTTTTTGGCTAGATTTCCACGCATGACTAAAAACCTAGGCATTCATGAGATAAATCTCCCTCATTTACCGGTGAGGCTCCCATGTAAGATGTTTATCAATCTGGTAAGTATGAATCCTAATAACTATTTGCAAGGGGTTTTACTTTAATTACAAAGCTCATGAACCATAGCTTGGCAATTCTAGCAACAAGTAAGCAGTTGTTTATGAAGTATTTGCAGAAGGGGAAATAATGAAATTTGGGAAAGAAGAAAGGAAGATATGTAATTCAACCAATAGTTTACAGAGTTGGTCTCATACAAAGATTAAATAAACAAGTAGATCTCACAATATTCAAAAGTAAAGGAAAGGAAAACTTCTAATCTTGGTGTCAGTGATTTCATCCGAAATCTGCGACTACCCTATCCGAAAATTTTTCGTACTTTTAAAATAATGGGTCGTTTTGTGTTTTTATTGCCTGAAAGTTCTTGTATTGCATCAAGATATTCCCAAAGAGCCATATTAGCCTTTTTCGCCAAATACCCAAATGCCCAAAATTGTTATATTCTGTCGTCAGGATTTGTCTACGGGAAATTTGTATTTAATTATTTTGAGCCCCGTATGAGGCTATTTGCACCCCATTTTAACTTTGTTATAATCGAATATGTCATTACTCTTATGTACCAGAAGGGTTTTAACTTGGAATAAGTTTTGGGCTTTATTTGTAACTTTTGGCAATTTTTCGTGTTTTTGTGTTGTTTCGTTTCGTTTTCTGTGAAATTTCTCTAGAACAATTCCTTTGCCGGGTAAGCCCGATTTTTGGTCCTGGAGCAGTTGGAAAACATATACGCACATTATGCCCAGAGGAAGTCACCATCGGAGGTCTGGATCACTGGGAAAAAGCGAAGTCGTGCACGGAAAAGCCCCTCTTAGGATGGGCGCATTTTTAGAAAACAAAGGATTTAAGCACACAAGTGGGAAAAATAGAAGCAGCAGGTGTGGGATTTTATTGCTTGCCACTGAGTACTTTTTCCCATGTTATAAAATTCACTTAATTTGCAGTAGGAAAAATAGAAGCGTGTAGATAGGTGGGATTTTGTTGCCTGCCTTGCAGGGTACTTTTTCCCATGATAGAAAATTCACTTAAGCTGTAGTGGAAAAAATAGAAGCAGCAGGTGGGAATTTTATACTTGCCTAGCAGGGTACTTTTTCCGTGTTATAAAATTCACTTACGCTGCAGTGGGAAAGTTAGAGGTGTGAGCACGCAGAATTTATTACCGCCTGCAGGTAAAAATTCCCATGGTGAAATAAAAGAAAAGTGACTTAAGTGAAATCATGGGATTTTATTGCCTGCCTTGTAGGGTAAATAATCCCATTGTCAAAGTCAAATCACTTAAGTGGATCATGGGATTTTCGGGGCTGCCTTGCAGGGTAAAGAATCCCATTGTCATAAATTCTTAAAAATAGAATTCTATTATGCAAAAAGTGCGACCCACCTTGGGTGAATAATAATGCATTAAATAAATATTTATTCACCCAATTTTGGCACCTAGGCTTGTGGAAAAGTCAACAAAAGCAAAGGGAATAAATCAATTGGAAATAGAATTCCAAAATTAAATAAATTTAATTTATTTAATGCAGCCCCTTTTGAGAAGGAATTAATACTTTTTAAAGTATTAAAAGATTATATTAAATTCTATTTTCAGTGGCTATGGTCAAAGCACACTGTGAAGCTTAAGTGAAGTGAAGTGTGGATGATTAAATTGAATTAATTTAATTGATTGGATGGCTGTCCTTAAACATGCTATATTTAAAAGAGAAGAGCATGATTTTTAATTAATTAATTGCCTTTAATTGTTAGGGCAATTATTAATTATAGAATTGTGAGAGTTATATAAGCATGGGCAGCCATATGGGTGAATTATTCAAATCACAGGTAAAGAATTGCAGCCAAGTGGAAAAGTGCGCCCCCATTAAAGGAAGGATTTTGTTCAGACAAGGTGCTAACAAGGCTAAAAGCTTCCAGATTTGGCGCATGCATTAGAGGAGGTTGATCTTTGTCTGCATAATTGTTTCCACAGGTGTTACAGGAGCTCAGGTGTTGATTGAAAGGATTTATGCTCTCTTTATGTGCAAATTAAACACCATTTTTTGGGGCAGCAGGCTTGAAAAGTGCAGATTTTTACAATTTAAATTCACTATTCATGCTCCGGTGGCCATTTTTGTCTGAATAAATTGCAGGAATTCATTACAGGTGCTTTACAAAAGAAAATGAGTTTTTATCAATGTCCAATACATTGCAAATATCCTCCGAATATGAAGAATTGTCCAGATCTGCACCAGTATTGAAGAAATCCGGCCAAGTAAGAAGAAAAAGAATTATTTAGACAAAGATAGACAAAGCTATGGCGAAGAAAGATGAAAAAGAAAGCACAACGGAGTCATGCATCACTTCTAAATTTGCAGATATTGGAGACACAGATCTAGGCTCGAAACCTCTTGCTGAATTGATAGACAAATCCAGAGCAGGAAAGACTTCACTCATGCATGCAGGAGAAACTTCACTCATGTGTGCAGATTAAAAGTAGTGGAATTATTCGAGTTGCAGCTTTTCCATCCATAGCCCAGTTGCCAAAGTTTGTTATGCAGGTGCAGATCCATATCCAGATGTAGATCCAGATCCAAATCTCATAGTTGCAAAAGCTTCCGGCACAAAGGCTTCATCCTCTTGTTTCGAATGCAGCCCGTGAAGAAGTCAGTGCGTGGAAAATTCCTTCCAAGATCTTGTGCAAATGCTTCCATCTTCCAGTTGAAGCCTTCATTGAATTTGCATTCACCCGGAGTACTTTCCAGAATTTTTAATTGTTCATATGCAATTAAAAATAAAGAGTTACGGCAAACATTGCATTGATGCATGTACTGGAGAAGAACTGCAAAAGCTTCAAGGATAAAAGAGAAGACAATGCAAAGGCAAAATTCCAGCTTGCTTCCAATTCCAACGCAATTGCAATTCCACTTCTGCTTACAATTCTAGCTGCTTCAGATCCGGTTTGAATTAGCTGCATGCAAACATGAAAAATGACAAAGTCAGCTTTCCTCTTCCTTCTTCTTTCCTCCGACAAAGTCAGCTTTCCTCTTCCTTCTCCTTTCCTCCGACAAAGTAATTGAGCGATCAATTAAATTATACAACTTAAGTGATTGGTTTAAAAGCCATTACTTGAAGAAGTCAACTACTTGGAGATAGGTGGCACGTGCAAAGTAGAAGGTTCTATTTTCAACGCAAATCATACATGTCACGCAAAGAGGAATTCCAGGAGGAAGATTGCCAGTTGTTTCTTTCCGACTTCCACATGTGCCAGTTCAACTAAAGCTTCCAACTTGTAATTGCCCCTCTACATTCTATAAGTAGAGGAAGAACCTTCGGGTTAATGGATCAGAATTTGTAAGCAGCAATCCTGAGTTCTAGACTTTGTGCTGAACTCCTGAGAGCAACTTGGAGCAAAGGAATACAAGGAGCAAGTTTCCGGAGAACTTTGTGTCATGGTGTACTTTGTTTCTTGCTTTTAATCTTAGATCTCTTAAGTAAACTTTGTGTTATTTTAGATCTGGATCTAGAGTTGCCTTTGTTTTATAATTCTGTGTGTTCATATCTATTAAGTTTCTTCTATGTGCATGTAATTAGCTCTGCTATCTACTAATTGGGATGCACATCTTCCCCATTTCTTCTCTGTATTTCCTTTACTTCTTTCTTCTATAACTTTCCTTTCTTAAACAGCTGCTTACTTGCTGCAGAACTTCTTAGTTATGGTTCATGAACTAAGTGGTTAAAGTAAAACCCCTGATAGATAATAACACATTTTTATTGACAAATCTGACATGGGAGCCTCACCGGTTAAATGAGGGAGATTTATCTCATGACTGCCTAGGTTTGATGCTATGCAGAAAATCTAGCCAACAAATCTAAATATCAGATAACACAAATTTTATCTAAAGATCCACACAGAAGTCGAAGCAAATGCACCGTGGACACAAAGTTCTCCGGAAATCCTCCTTTATTCAATTCCTCAGTTTTCACAGAAATGACATCAAGGGCTATAGCGCAAAGTCTAGAACTCAAGAATGTTGATTAACAAATTGTGATTATTTAACCCGTAGGCTCTTCCTCCATTTATAATGCATAGAGGGCAATTACAAATAGGAAGCTTTCAATGAATTGCTGCATGTGGAAGCTATGAAAAAGGGAAGCAGCTAGAAGTATTTTCCCCTAGACTTTCTCATTACATGACATGCATGCTTTACAACTGAAAATAGAACCTTCTATTTTGCATGTTTGCCACCTATTTCCAAGTAATTGACTTCTTCCAGTAACTTGAAGCAATGGATTTTAAAGACAATTACCTAAGTTTTACAATTTTAATTGATTACTCAATTACTTTGTCGGAGAAAATAAGAGAAAGAAGAAGAAAGAGGAGAAGAAAGTTGCAACACTCTCAGTCTTGTTCTTCTTCCATACTCTGCATGTTGATCCAACCTCATGAATGATTTGGATGATATCTCTGCCTTGAATCTGAGGTGTTTTTTCTCCTGCATGCGGTTGACTCTTTGCCTTTGATTCTCACCAAACTGGATCTGGAAGCAGCTGACTATGATTTGCTTGCGGGTGTTGCCTCTGACCTGTCTTCTCCTTTTATCCTTGAAGCTTTTGCAGTTCTTCTCCAGTACGTGTACCAAGTAAAATGCTTGCCGTAAACAATTCAGACAAAACTCATCACCTTTTATTTTTAATTGCATATGAGCAATTTTGACTTCTGGAAAGCACTCCGGGTGAAGGAAAATATAAGTAAATCCAATGAAGGCCTCAACTGGAAGATTGGGAGCACATGCACAAGCTTCTAAAAGGGATTTTTCATGCAATGAATTCCTCCCTATCTTTGGCGCCAACACTTTCCAAAATAAATGAAATTAAATCCCTTTTAAAGCATGCAGCAATGCCAAAGTAAGTCACCATTTTTGGCTAGGAATTGTGGGAAACACACAAGCAACAGGCAGTGTGAAATTCCACCTTGTCAGGAAGGTCCAAGTTTCACACTTTCCACTTAAGTGATTTGTGGTAAATGTTAACCTAGCGAGGCGGGAAAAAGTGCGACTTGTTTGCATGAATAAATTTTCTTTTGTGTGAAACACACAAGCAACATGCAGGTGTGAAACTCTACCCTGCCAGGAAGGTCCAAGTTTCACATAATTCACTTAAGTTGATTTGTGTTAAACACTGACCCAATAGGAGGCAAAAAGTGCGACTTGTTTGGGTGAATAAATAATCTTTTGTGTGAAACACACAAGCAACAGGCAGGTGTGAAACTCTACCCTTCCTGGCAGCTCCCAATTCCACACAATTCACTTAAGTGATTTGTGTTAAATTCTGACCCAGCAAGCAGCTTTAGAAAAATGCGACTTGCACTTGGAATTAATTTCCCAAAATTGGCGTGGAAATCATGACTTCTGCTTTTAAAATTGGCGTGGAAATCCAAGGTGGAAGGCAGCGTTAAAATCCAACCTGCGGGGCAGCTCTAATTTCCACGTTTTGGTCTAAGAAGCATTTCTTTCCATTTTTGGATTTTCGGTGAAGAAAACACAAGCATAGAATAAAATTTTCCATTTTTGGAAAGGGTCCAGGGAAGATGTAGCAGCAAAAACTTGCAAGTGCCCTAAATTTCACTCTGTGGCTCCGTTTTAGGTGTCGTTTTTTCTAAAAGTGCATATTTTCTCGAGCTCTACGCATTGGTGGCAACATTTTTCTTATTTTCATACAATCCATTATTGCACCTTTTTGGACCAAGCAACTTCTTGCAATCTCCTGAAGGCATCCTGAGCAAATCAGCACAAGACAAAAAGACCAAAAATTTTAAAGGGGTATCCCAAAATTTCCAAGTGAAATTTTTGGGGACACAGATCTCTTAACAGTTGCACAAGACTTCAAAGACATTATGCAAAGAATTTTTATTCCAAGTAACACTATATGTACAGGACTATGCGCAGGTCACGTAAAGCTACACAAGATTGTACAATCTTATTCTTCCACATTTTTTTGGTGACGCAAGATAGTAAATGAGCCCTAATGCTCCCTGCATCATACAATCCGAAAAATAATAAACCCGAGCCCCCGCACTGTGTGATTCATGAGGTCTCGATGAATTGAGAAAGTTTAGAAATCTTGGTTATGATAATAAGCCACAATGCATCCTCAACTTCTCCACCTTTCCATTTTATGATATATTCTTTGTATTCCTTTCTACACATTGTCTTTCCCATGCATAAATCCAAAATTTATTCAATTTCTTCATGCACTTGCTTTGGTAGTTGGTGCCTCCAATCTACTTCGTCACGGTCTACATCTTTTCTTTTCCCTTCATAATAAGGGTAAAGATCCGCATCATGAAGATAAGTGAAATTTCTATCCCTTCATGTAGATTTATCTCATGGGCTGATGCAAACTTCCACAAGATTACATGGTCCAATTTCTTCCACTTCAGCTTATTATATGTTCCTCTTTAGAACATCTATTTGTTTTAGTGCGCAAGAACCATGTCTCCATCAAATTCTTTCTCTCTCCTCAAACTTGCACATTGCATGTACCAAGTGTTGCTCTTCTCCAACCTTGCATGCACTTTCCTGTGCACATCTTTCATGCGATGTGCAAACTCTTTTCCTTCATGCTCTTTACTCTATCCTCCTTGATGACACATGATTTTGTGACACCCCTTGGAATTAGTCCATAAAGTATCTAAAAAGGTGACTTCTCAAGGCTCTTGTTTACAAAATTATCGTATGCAAACTCTGCTTGTGCAAAGGTTGAATCCCATGTCTCCACCTTCCCTCCAATCAAACATCTTAGCAAATGACCAAGGCTTTGGTTGATAATTTCTATCTGACCATCCGTCTATAGATGATACGCAGAACTAAACTATAACTTAGAGCCATCTTCTTCCAAAATATCCTCCAAAAGTGACCCACAAATTTAGTGCCCAGGTCTGACACAATAGTTCACAATAATCAATGCCATCTCATAACATCCTTGAAAAACAAGTTAGCTATATGTGTAGCACCACTAGTCATCTTTGTAAGCAATAAAATGAAACATCTTATAAATTCTATCAAATACAAAAATATAGAATCATGATCCTTCTATGTTCTAGAAAAATCCATACTCAGATGCTCCTATGGTTTCTCAGTGCGGTAGTGGATGATATAACCCTCCGTTCTTCGTTTCTTTTGCCAATTGGAAAATTATGCACCTCTATTCGTATCTATGCACATTTTGCACCCTTGTTCGTATCTACACACATTTGTAGCCATGATGACCAAATATACTTCTCTTCGCTGCACCAAGGTCTTGTATATACCAATGTGACCAACAAATCCTTTGTAATACTTATATCCTAGATAAAATTCTCATATTAATCCTACGGGTGCACATAACTATGAGCCTTTAAACAAAAATCCTTCCCGTAACAAGTACCCTACCTAAGGTGTGCGATCAACGCTTGTTGGTTCTACACATGATCTTCATGCTTCTCTAAAATCTTCATCTCCTACATAGAGTTCCTTCATGGCATCAACCCCACAACTTCCACACACATCTCACTCAACAAGACACATCTTCTAGTTAGTACATCTACAAATCATTTGACTTCCCACTTCTATGATTCAAGATGAATGAGTAACTTTGTTAAAATTCCACCCATTTTATTCTTTAATTCAACTTACCTTGACTATTCATGAATTGAAGGGCTTGATGGTCTATGTACAACACAAACTCCTTGGGAAACACGTAGTGCCCCACTTCTTTAGAGTTTGCAATATAACATAAAATTCTTAATCATAAACTAAATACTTTTTGCATGCACCATTCAATTTATTGCTGAAATAAACAACTGCCTTACCATATTGATTCATCATAGCTACCATGGATGTTCCACTTGCATCGTAATCAACTTGAAACACCTTGTTAAAATTAGGAAAATCCAATCAATATAAAATAAATATATATTAAACAAGTCGCCTAGGGTTAGAAGGGAAGAAATAAATATAAAATCCTCCTTAAAGCTCACTTGTGACTTCAGGTGAAGCCACCAAAGCACACAAGAGGGTTTCCATCCCCAAGTGTGACCCTATTGAAGGGTTTCGTCGTCAATAAGTGACCAAAGGTTTTCGTCCTTCAATGGCAAGAAGAGAAGCTACACTAGCTCCAAATCCAAGTAAATGTCAAAATAGATGAATGATGATAATGTCCTCCTCCATTTGAACCTCCTTAAGTACCCCTTCTTGGCGCCAAGGGTGAATTAGAAGCCCAATCTTCATGGCCGACCTCTTAATGAAGGGGAAATGCACTTTTTAATCTTCACTTCACTTAAGAAAACCGACCTCATAAAAGAATATTTCTTTATCTCCCTTGTAGCTCTCAAGAAGACCGACCTTAATGAAGGTGAAGATAGAAGTTCATTTTTTTCATTTTTCCATTCACCTAATCGAATCACTCCAAGCCATAATTAGTAATTAAATAAATAAGGAAATTACTTTACAATTATGGCAATGTTCACCTCCTTGCTTTCCTTCCTTGATGACCACAAAAAGTGGAATGTGCCCAAGTCCTTCATAGTGACTAGCGTGGAGAAGGAGACATTACAGTCCTCCCTTCCCAAATTTTCTCATCCTCAAGCAAATGCACGTACCCATATCCCAAATTAATCTCAATTGCTCCTTCTTTGATGTTCCTGCACATGAAGCAAATGCATCAAGGAAAGCAAGAGTGTTTAACAACACTTTTACAATCTCTTCATCATGCCTTATGGACATGATAGCTAGCTCCCTTCCTTTGCTTTCCACCATCTCATAATTTCCATTCAAATGATGGATTCCCAAAACTTTAGCAATGTTGTCCCAAACACAGCTGTAACCTTGCATTTTTCTCTCAAAATCAGAATGTTAGTGGCTAGAAACCACTTTAAATCAGCCACAAATATGCCAATGTTAGTAGTAGCTTGGAATTCCTTCAACCATATGATTGGAAGCTCTTTTTCAGGTGTCTTATAAGTAGGAAGTAGCTGGAAAAGTTGTGAACAACAGATGAAAGGAAAGTACAACAGTTGTAAGCATGACATCTCTCCAAAAATTTCCACACTATCAATGACATGGGGGCTGGAAACAACCCAACATTGATGGAATATGCCCCAACAATGTCCAAGAACAGCCATTTACTAACTCCAATGATTGAAACTACTTGTATGACAACAAATATAAAAAGATCATATGGCTTACCCACTTTCCACATCCAACATCTTGCTGCCCCAGCAATGGTGACTACCTTTATACCTTTGTTTTCAAGTGTGAAACTTGGTTCCAAGAAGTGATCTGCCTTGCATTTCCAAAGTCCATCCGGATTCTCCATGTCATAGCTATCTTGGACTTGACTCAAACCAGATCTACATCTATGACTGAAAGTGGTGTTTTTCACCCCATTAGGCTCTTCAAAATTCACTTTATGAGAATAAATATTCTTAACAGGTGTGAGAAACCTTCATTGTGGATAATTTTCTGATTCCAATTGCCTTACTTGCTGCCCCAAAACAGCTGTCCTATGTTGTTCCTTCTTGCCATGAATTCTGATTTTCTCAACTTTGTCACTGAATTTCATTTATTTATCATGATAGTTGAGGGTGAACTCCCCCAATGTTTGCAACCATTGAATCCCAAGAACAATTTCATCATTAGCTAGTTCAATCACAAAAAAATCATCACATACCTCATGATCTCCCAAGAGAATTGACAACTGTACTATTTTCCTTGCACAAGGTGTGATGGTGCCAATTTCTACAAGCATAGTGACTCCTTGGTTATGAAGAAGACCCTTCATCCGGAATGGATGATAAGTTTGTGTGCCACATATTAGAGTAAGGGTGCTGCCCTTCCACCATATTCTCTCTAGCTCTTCCATATTCATGGAATCATGGAATGGAAAATCAGACTTACCAACATGCCCTTGATGCCTCAAACATAGATATCCTCCCAACATTGCACCTATATTCCACATGCGGAAACAATCCTGAAATTGAGCCCAAGAATCCACACAACAAAAATTACTTCTTACCTCATTATTCCAAGGAGTATGAGGTGCATAATAATGTCTAATCAACAATGACATAGGAGGACATAAAAAGCATGAAATCTAATCACTTTACCCAACCAGCTGTGTGTGTGGGCGACATACCAGCAATGACATATCAACGAGCAACAAACTAAGATAATCTTATACCAAGGGCTTCCTATGACACTCTTATGACTCAAAATTTTTGAGTTAGGAACAACACTCATAAAAATCTAATGGTGCCCTTCTTTCATGCATGATGTCATCCTCATAGGTCCTTAGTAAATTTGATTTGACTTCATTATGTGACTGCCCTGTGTGACCATTAGAATTCAATAAACTATCAAAGAACATCAAAGGATTTTTACCTTTCTTTGGATGATGACGAAATTGGGATTGTTCTTTGTGGATACCCCCATCGATTTGCTCCTTGGTGACTGTTGTTTGGAACAGTCCAGCCAACTGAAAATTATCATGGGCATCTAGAGAGACCCTCATTTCATGGGCATGCCTCTTAACAAGGTCACCCGATATTTTCCCCATTATCCCCTTGTAATTCTGATTTTTCTCCTTCTTAGTACCATGACTATCACCCATTTGATGTGACTTATTATGGAGCATCAAACTCGCCACAAGGTCATCCTTTTTAACAAATTGTCCATGACTATAAATCTGAAATGGCATGATAGAAAACAACAAATCTGAATTATCTTCATACCTTCGGTTGTCTTTATGAGAATTTGTTGAAGCACTTTGTTGAGACATGTAAGGAACCACCTCGTGAGTCTTTCGAGAATCATGAATATCCTCCTTGTCCTTTGGCAATTGAGCTTCAACCTTCAACACCATGTGAATCTGATTTTTCTTTCTTCTTTGGCTCAAGTTCCACGATTTCTCCCTCTTCAACTTGCACCATGGATTCCTCTATGGGTTGTTTCTTCTCCATTACTTGCAGCCCTGTAATGTCCCCCTTTTGAGAGATATTACTACCAAATCGATTCACTCTTCTATTTACATTGTAACCCCTTGGTATGCCTAGCGCTACAAGTGGGAATTTCTAGGTAGTCTAGAAGGTGCACATAGGTTAGTTATTTCTTAATATTAAATTAAGAAATTAAATAAAGTGCACAAGTAGTAGCTTATTAAATATTTTTATTTTTTATTTAGAGGGAAAACATTAAATGTTTGAACATTGGAGATTGCACCTCTTATTTTCTATAAAGAGGGGTCGCATTTCCTTGAGATGTTATGTTGATGATTTATTAAAAATTGCTCCCTGCATGGAGAAGGGATGTATGCCCAAAAACTAGAGCTCTTTCTCTTTCATTTGTTGAAGAATCAATTTGCATTGCAGCTGGTTGGATAATCAAAATTGGAGTTGTTTTGTGTTTTATGCTCTCTTTGTCTCATCGAATTCCTTGTGCAAACTGTGTGGTCATTGTTAATGCCTGTGCTGGTTGGAGAAGTGTATCGATCCATTCCATGATCACTTTGCCCTAGCGAATCCTTTGCTAAAGCAAATCAATTTGGTATTGAAGTTACTTATTTGAGAATATTGTTTGCATTACATGATATAGTGTTAGCGAATTTACTCATGCACTTGTGGTCTATTTATTATCCATTGTTGAATCTATTTGGTCGTTCTAACCTTGATGTGGTTTAGCGAATTCCATTGAAGGATTAATTGTTGGTTGTAGTGACTGGTTTACATGGAATATTCGATTGAATAATCCACTCGAGCTATTGCCAATTTAGGTTATTCTCTTTTCATGCACTGATTTGGAAGAATAAATCGTATGTGAATTCATATATTGGCAGCGATTCACCTTGAACAGATATTCCCTTTGTTGGTTAACATATTCCTTGTGAGCTGAAGTATTACATGATTTTAGGGTGTTGTTGAGAACTCTTTTGCAGCGATCTGCCTAAAGCATTTTCAAGGTAACTCAAGGGTCTTCTGAGTGCCACGATTAATAGGAAAAAATCCATTAATGATCTGGATTTTACCTTATTTAATGTTGTTCCAACGACTCGTATTGAAAGCTCATAAGTCATGATTTAGGGTGTTTTTGGGATCCTTGTTGCAGATCTTACTGATTAGAATAATTAGCCAAACCCTAGTGACATGAATAATGCATGTTCAAGTCCTTTTTATCAGTGATTTATATGACTGTTTAGTGTTGATCTGTGGCGACTTGAGTAAGACTTGGTTTAGTGCTATTTTGGAGTTCTTATAACAACAAACTGTAGAATTAAAAGCATGATTCCACCCCTTGTTGGCAGCGATCCATGTGTTAAATAGACTCCATGATTACTTGGTTGACTCATTGTGATCTATATATGAAATATTAGATCAGATTCATGTATATGTTTCAGTGACTAGTATTGGAGGGTTAAATCTGGGTTTGTATGCTCTAAATGGTCATGTCTGGCTGAGTGTTGTATGAAGACATTGAGAGTAATTCCAAGTGTTCATTGCATACTTGTTTGATACTCAATAACAGGGCTTATATTGAAGTGGTAAGGTCTGATTTTATACCTCTTTGTGAGCAATTGCAGTTATTGGAATGAGAAGTTTAGACCTGATTTCTTGAGTTCATTAGCTTCAGCTAGGAATTAATTGTGTGAGCTGTTTGATAGAGGCCATTAAACCCCTATCTTTGGGTTTATTGAGTCATCTACTTGAATGGTTCAAGTACTTTTGACTGGATTTTACTATTTACAGTTGATTTGAGTGTTGAAGAGATTGTGGGTTGCCTTTTTTCCCATTGATCCCATAAGAGGGACATTACAGTGGTATCAAAGCTTCCTCTCTATTCGTGTGGGTCACTTTGTGTATGCAGGGTTTTTGTTTTCAGATTTGAGTGCAGAAATAAAGAGACCATGGAGTTGATGAGTGATGGTGAATGGAAGGAATGGATTAAGTGTGATCTTGATTCATATTGCCAAGAGTACCATGCACTAAGTCAAGAGGCCCAAGCTCTCTTGACCCTCAAAGGATTTTGTAACTTGAAGAGGAAAAGAAGTGGATCAAAAAGAAGAATGACTTTGGTTGATGCATATTGGGATGAGCTCATCAAAGAGGTCAATGGCTATATAGAGTCACCTACCTTCCATGGGCAAGAAGATGAAGAAGTGAAGGAAGAGCAAGGTAAAAATGCTTTGTTGATTGAAAAGATGTCTTTTTCTTCTAACATTGGCATGTATGATGTAGTGGCAAAAGGGGGAGTTATAAAAGTAGAGAAAAATGAAGATTCAGATCTGCACTTTGAGAAATCAGATTTGAGGTCCCACCGTAAGCCATTGGAGGGACAAAAGAAAGGCATAAGTCCCATAGAGGTTCCCAATCATTTCCCACCAAGCATGCACACTTGTAGAGGAGAAAACGAGATTTTGGGTGGAGAGAATAAAGAAAGAAAAGGTGTTGCACCTAACTCAAAAAATCTGAGTTTTGGAGAGGTAGAGATCAACCCAAGGTATGTTATTTTGCAATTAATTTCTCCTTCCACGTTGAGCTTTCATGGGTATGGCTATGGGCTTGGTAGAGAGATGGGTATGGTTAGCAACATGAAGGTTTCTCACCATAGAGTGTTGAAGGGACATAGTTTAAAGGATGAAGATATTTTAAGGATATCATTCAAAATAACAAAAGAGCAAGACCATAAAATTATTTTGGTAAAACTAGCCGGAGAGCGAAAAATCGTTGGATGCATTTAAAAAAATTGAGGAATTGCACAAGGCAAGGTCTGAAAAGACAAGTGTTCTAATGAACTAAACAACTTGGGAAGACTTGGAGGAATTAAAAACCGTGTTTTCCTTGTTTGTTTCAGCAATGAATAACTTATTTTTAACTATTTGATTATGATATATTAGATATTATTTCATAAGTTGACTGACTATAATGACAAATTATGTTGTATTGCTGATTGTTTGGCAGTTTTTGCTGGTTGAAAGATTGTTACAACCAAGAATTCGAGACATGATAGACTGAAAATTTGAAAAGTTTCAAGTTTGTGTAAAAACGTAGGCGAGTTTTCTTTAGCAGTTGATGCGGGGTTTTGTTTTGGTTAATTTGTTTTGCTATTAATGAGTTAAATCACCGGGATGATGATTCATTAAGGGGGAAATATGTCACATCCCAAATTTTCATTCTGTTTTAATTAAGAAAATGAGTTGTGAGGTAATAAATAATCTACGGAAGCATCTTTGATCGGGGTGCCGATGCGAGCTGCGTATGCGTTATACACACGCACATATTTTCCGCAAGGAAATATATACATGTGCGTAGGTGCATACCCAACACCGCACCCGCACTCATCACCTTGTGTTCGTTGATTATTCATTAAAACACAACTTATTCTTGTTGAACTTTTTGTATGATTGAACTTCATCTTGTGGTTGTATGCGATGATTTCGTATCGATGATAGACCTATTTCATTGTTGTACTTGCTTGTGAGATAGTGCTCCAACTTGCTTGTTGTATGTGACGATTTTGCAATATTGATAAATTTGTACATGGTTGTATTTGTATTATTTTGGTCCCGGGAAAAAAATTACTTCCATAAGGATGTATGACTAACCTTCTTGTGTTATTCTGATGCTCATAGACCATAAAGCATTACGAAGGTTTTCATCATGGTGTTGGAAAGGTTTACGGATCATCAAGGTATAATTGTCTTGGTTTAATTGGTCTTTGAATATGGTAAGCTGGCATTTATTTGGTGGTGAAAGATAATGATCCTCGACCATACTCAAAAGCATTAATATTCTTGTTTAAATATGGAAAGCATGAACACTTAACAAGACGACATTATAAGGTCATGGACCATGTATGGATGACATTAATATAGTTATCTTTCTTTGGTAAACTAAAATGACAAACTTGAAGACTTGAGATGCTCTTAGACCGTCAAGTGATGGCATGAATCTTGTTTAATATATTTGTCAAGGGAAAGGCAAATGTTTTATTGTTAGATACGTAATAAAGGGTCTAAGACCCAAGGCATATTTCAATTGTTTTGAATGTAATGGTCTTCGGCCATATCATGAGATTAGAGAATGTTATATTTAAATTAATATGGTCAATGATCACTCCCAACATACTTTGCAAAGGAAATTGATTTATTAAGTAGAAAATCTTCGACCGAACGTGGGAGAACACCACACAAGTGTGGTAAGTTTAGATTGTTTGTTAATTGTTAAAGTGGACACCATCCACTATGCATTCAAACTAGTTTATTATTGATTTATTTATATGTTTTTAAAAATATCTTGACCGCTCGTTAACTCGACCATCATTTTAGTTTGAGGAAAAAACAAGAGAGGAACGCATCCACGCCACCTACGTGGCACCGTAGATATTAATGGCATTAAATTATTTGGAAGACGGTTTCTCGGGAGTTGGAAGCTAAGTGCATGCAAATTGGTTTCATTTTTATTTTTTTCCTTTATTAATCGAGCTCTTCCTATTGTGAGCTAGGCATAGTGGGATATGTGGAGGTTTTGTGAGGAAATTTTGCAATCCTTCTAGCTAAGAATAACTATTGATATTATTGATTCGATGGCGATTAAGGGAGCTATTTTCAGTTGGGATTTGCATGGTAGTTTTTTTAACAGTTTCTTGCTAAAAATAAAAGCCGAATTTGTGGGCATCAATGGCATTTAGTTGTTTATAATGATGATTCGTTTTGAGAATTTGGGGTTACGAATTCTAGAGCTCTCTTTGGGACGATTTGCTTGAATATTCTTTAAGTAAAATAGGAGAGAGTTGAAAATATTCTACGGGCTAATGAGACATGAATTATTCTAACTTGTTTGTTGTTTCATCCTAGAATAAAACATATAAATTGGGTTTATTTCTCTACTTGTAAATTTGGAAATTATGTGAGTTTTTAAACCATGAAATCTGAAGTTGTCTTGTAAAAGGATGCATTTGTTTTATGGATATTCATTTTCTGATCTCTCTTGGTTCGAATCGATCCGGGTATGAATTTGGTGTTTGGTGTCTATATGTTGTCGTTTTTAAGATCAAATGGATAGTGCTTTTTCAATAGATTCAGGATTTATCTTCAAATTTTTGTGTTGCTTTAAATGAATACAACCCAAATGATTTAATAGGAAATAAAAATGTATTTCTCCCTTGCTCGAACTTGTGACTACGAGAAAATGTCTTATTTGGTTCTGTCCTTGATTGATTGTCTTTGCATGCATGTATCTTTGAGAATGATTGTTTGGTTTCATGCCTTTTTGGGATACTAACAGTTAAGGGATGTCGATAGGAAGCTATGATGTTGGCTATGTTTTATGCAAGGAGTGTTAAAAACGTAATACCATAATTTAATAAGTTATCTATGGCAAGTCATTTGATGCCAAAATGGGTATGACTGATATGTTTGGATGAATTCGAGGTATCTGTTATTAACGTTGTCCTTGTTGAAGGCGACTTGACAGACCTTGTAGAGTTTACCTGAACTCACCAAGTTCATGTGAACAAATTTATTAGCTCATTTGAGTTGTCTAGAGCTTATTTTAGCCTAAATACCTATGCATGATATTCGATTGTGTTTTAAGGATGAAAAATCCTTTGCAAGAGTATTGTTGGCTAGATTTTCTACACAACTAAAAACCTAGGCAGTCATGAGATAAATCTCCCTCATTTACCGATGAGGCTCCTATGTAAGATTTTGTCAGTTATGTTTTCTAGTATCTATCTGTTGGTATTACTTTAACTATGTAGCTCATGAACCATAGCTAGACAATTTTGCAACAAGTAAGCTGTAAAAGAAAGGAAAAATCTGCAGAAGAGGAAAATAATAGGAAACAGGAAGAAAGGAGAGAAGATGTGCAACCCAATCAATAGTTTACAGAGTTGATCGCATGCACATAGATTAAAACAAATAGATCATGAAATACAGAATTCAAAGCAAAGGAAACTTTCAGATCTAGATCTAGAATAACACAAAGTTTATGAATAGATCTAGAAATAAATACGAGATGAATGCACCGTTGACACAAAGTTCTCTCGGAAATATCTTCTCTATTCCTCTGCTTGCAGAAATCTATCAAGGGTTTCAACTCAAAGTCTAGAACACAAGAATGCTGATTACAAATTCTAATCTTCTAACCCGTAGGTTCTTCCTCTATTTATAGTGTATAAAGGGCAATTACAAATAGGAAGCTTTAAATGAATTCCCGCATGCGGAAGCTATGAAAAGGGAAACAGCTGGAAATCTTCCTCCTGGAATTCCTCTTTGCATGACATGCATGATTTATAACTAAAAAATAGATCCTTTTATTTTGCATGTCTGCCACCTATTTCCAAGTAATTGACTTCTTCAAGTAACGGTTTTTAAACCAATCACTTCAGTTTTATAATTTAATTGATTGGTAAATTACTTTATTGGAGAAAAATAAACAAAGAGGAAAAGAAATAAGAAGAAAGCTGCAACCTTCCCAGTCTTGTTCTTCTTCCATATTCTACATGCGGTTGACTCTTTTGCCTTTGATTCTCACCAAACTAGATCTGGAAGCTATGCATGAATGTGATTTGCTTGTGGGTATTGCCTTTGACCTATCTTCCCTTCTATCCTTGAAGTTTTTGTAATTCTTCTTCAGTACATGCACCAGTGCAATGTTTGCCATAAATAATTTAGACAAAACTCATCATCTTTTATTTAAAATAGCATATGAGCAATTATAATTTTTGGCAAGCACTCCGGGCACACTGAAGGAAACAACAAGTAAATTCAATGAAGGCTTCAACTGGAAGATTGGGAGCACATGCACAAGCTTTTGAAAGGAATTCTCCATGCAATGACTTCCACATGGGCTGCGTTAGAAACAAGAGGATGAATTTTTTCCGAAGCCTTTGCAATTATGAGAGTTGGATCTGTCAATCAAATTGGTGATAAGTTTAGGGCCTATGTCTGTATCATTGACTTCAACAAATTTGGAAGCTATGCATGATTCTGTTGATCCTTTTCTTTCATCATGCTTCATCATGGTTGGAACAATCTTTGTTTGAGCTCTTTTTCTTTTAATTCTGCCGAAATCCCTTGCAATTGGATCAATTTGTGCAAATCTGACAATTTCTTGATTGGAAGATATATTCAATGTACCTGACATTGATTTGAGCACCTGTGATGAATACCTGCAATTTATTCAGACAAAGATGGAGTCCATGGCATGAATACTTGATTTTTATCACCAAAATCTGCATATAAAGCCTCTGCTGCCTAAAATTTGAGGTTTTGCTTGCATGCAAAGCAAGCAAAAATATTATTTAATTCACCCAGGCACATATACCAACATGCAGATGCTCAGAATGACCAAAATTAGGCTATTCCAACCCTAGGCGCCAAAACTGGAAGCTTCCGACAAAGTGGAAAATAAACTTTAATGCAAAATCCTCCTTTTGGCGCCAAAACTGTCTGGGCTGCAATCCTCATAAAAAAGAATTAATTGTTTCTTTATTATGGCAGCCCATGCTTATATAATCCTCAAGCATACTATTTTTAATAATTGCCCTTCCTATTTCTGGCAATTTAATTAATAAACAATCATGTTTATTCACCCAAATTGGGTGCCCAATTATGCATGTTGTTGGTTGCTTTTAAATAAATTATTTTATTTATTTTTAGCATGCATCCTTGACTTCTCCTTAGCTTTTCCACTTGCATTGACTTTCCTTCTATTTATGGTACCAAAATTGGGTGAATAAACCATTAATAAATATTATTAATTGCATTGTTATTCACCCAAGGTGGGTCACATTTTTTAGCAAGGGTAATTTCCAAAAATAGGAAGTCAACTTTGATGGGAATTTCTACTCTGCACTGCAACTCCAAAAATCCCTCTTTCGCTTAAGTTGTTTGACTTTTATAATGGGAATTTTTAACTTGCAATGTAAGGCAGTAAGAAATTCTGATGGTGCTTTAAGTAATTTTCTTTTATACTGAAAATTTTTACCCTGCAAGGCGGTAAGAAATTCCTACCTGCCTGCCACCTCTAATATTCCCATTGCAACTTAAGTGACTTTGACTTTATGGGAAAAAGTACCCTGCAAGGCAGGTAAGAAATTCCCGCCTTCCTGCCGTCTCTAATTTTCCCATCACACTTACACTCATTAATTCCAAAAATGCGACTTTCCTGGGAGCGGCTTTTTGTGCATGACTTCATCTTTTTTGGTCAAAAGTTTGCATTTTGAGGTTGATTCCTTTAGTGCTGCACGGTAGATGATCTCCGATGCTTGTGCAATTAAACAAAACTGGACAAATAACAGACCTAGGGAATTTCAAAGAGAAATCTGGAGAAAAACGCAAAAGAAATAAATAAAAGCGAAAAATGTTGTCGAAGTTGCATGAGATAATGCCCTATATTCATTCTGGTGAAAAACCTATTGAGATGAGTCAATACGAGACATGTAAAACTTCAACAGATTCAACCGAGCACAATTTACTTCAAACGGGGCATTATTTATTCAATAAATAATTAAATAAAAATTTCCCTTGACAAAACTTGGCGGAGGGATAAAATGAGTTTGAGCATCTGGGTATTTGTCGAAATATGCTCATATGATTCACTGGGAATATCCTAACATAATACAGACATCTTCTGGCAATAAAACACAAAAAGACCCGTTATTTTAAAAGAACAATTTTTTTTAAAAAAATGGGTAGTCCCAGATTTCAGGGTGAAATCTAGGGACACCAAGTATTTTATTTGATCCATTGGGTGTTCCTTATAGAGTTCCTTTGAACTCGCCAAGCTTAATATTAAGTAATCTAATCAGCCTATTTGAACGGGGTAAAAGTATTTCTCATCGGGAAGGTCTACATAACTTGTTGGTTTGTGACTTGCTTGAATATTAAATCTTACAAGATTCGAACATTTTTATTAGTATTACTCTTTGTCAATTTGGCTTTAGAAATAGTTATGTTTGTGTTATAAAACCCTTTAAGAGACTGTTATCAAATTTTTTCTAAGTTACATGTACTTCCAATAATCATCATGAGATATAGTATAGAAGTACTTAATAAATTTGGTTTTGCTAAAATGAGTAAATGGCTGCAAATGATCATAAACATTATCTACCTTATCATTATGGATTAGTCAATCCTTATGCTTAATCGAGCCTAATCGATGATCGTAAGCTGATATAGTTTACCTTATGACATGCGATACAAGGTACTTAATCTAGTAGGTGACTCGCGGAGTTCTTGTAGAGAGCTCTATCGTGAATTGGCTAAATGAAACTCAAAATAACCTATCCCTAGGATGAAAGCATAAAACATAACAATGAAGAGTAGGAATCATGAGACGATATTCATGTCGTATGAACCTTGTCCATGTCATCTCAAGATGGTTACGGGGAGGTTAAAGGACGCGTAATGACGTAAGTCATTACGTGAACGTAACCTTTCCGTAGGGATCCTAAGTTGATACTGACAGATTCATGTGACCCGAATATCGAGTCATGATCCTTACAACTTCAGAACTAAATTCATTTACTTATTATAAACGAATAACTAAAATGGTTAACTTTATTCTAAACAACGAAAAAGAATCATGATAATCTGTTTTGAGATTGTTGTGCGGTGAATGGGAGACAAGGTTTCGTAGGCTAGTGTGCAGTCTCAAAATTGACTTCCTAGTGCAATGCCAAAAACTATGCGCATAGTAATGCAACTGATTGATTGCATTTTCTTTTCATCATTTCTTCTTTTAGTAGTGTTTGAGTTGGAGGGAAGTGGTTGCATACTTTATTGGCTGACACTAAGAAGATGCACATGTTCTCTTATCCTATAAAAAGGTTTAACCAAAGGTATACAATGTATGTCGGCTTGTATAGAGTGTTGAAGGGAGATCAAGAAGGATCTAAAACCCTTTGCAGTTGCACATGGTTATTGTATGTTGTCAAGATGGATTATGGAATATTAATAATGTTGGATTACTTAGTTTGTATCTAAGTAATAATGTTATTCATTACAACATAAAAGGAATTAAGGGATTTTGTAAACTTATTAGTATGTTGGATTTATTTGTTGTGTGTTGAAAATCATTGAAGGCATAAAAAGGTAATTAAATGTTTTTATAAAAAAATTCCCTTAGTTTGTTGAAGTATAACACGAGTGTTATTGCCTACAACTACTTTCTACTCACACTCGCAAAACATGGAAAGCAACAATATGAAAAATGCTCACCTAAAAGACTTAAAATCCCACTTTGATTCTAAACAAATGTAGTCACAATTGGAGGGTCCCTTTGAAGGACTATCTTAGCCCATGCAGCCCGCAGATTTTCACAAATGACCTTGCACGTGCAAAGGTCATTACACAACTTGAAAGAAAGAATAAAATCTTCTTCTATTACTTGATGAGGAAAGTTACAGACTTGGGCACAATGTATTACACTCTTGTTATAGCCTTGCAACAAAGACTTTTCAACATCCACTAAGGGATGCATTTTCTAGGACTCTAAGCCTAACTAAGCTTGTCAGCTCACAAGACTTTACTTGAACCAAACTCGGTTCCTCTTTCCCGAACTTAGATCTAAACTATGTGGACGAGCTCCAAAACAAAGCTCGGGCTCTAGATGCCTCTCAAATCCATCACTACCTCTATTTATTGAATATGGAGGGAGAAGTAAAGATACCTCTACAAATAAATATAGCTTTGTAGAGATTCCACAAGTCGCTCAGATCACCATCAATTCCAATTATCCACTTAATAGGTAATCACTCATTTGGGTGTTTTTGTTCAATCAAAATGTATTAGGTCACTCGATCATTTCTTTGCAAAGAAAATGGATCAAGGCACATGAGTTCAAAGGCGACAAATTGTTTGACATTGATGTATGTACCAATATACAAGATCTGCAGAGCGCATGAATCCATAATGTGCATGCACGAGAGTTCGCACACTTGTCTTCACGCAAAACTCCATTAGAGGTTGCACAAGACTTCAATCACGTTGTGCAAAGCCTTCTTTCTTCCAAGCAACACCGACGGGGTCACATTAAGCTACACAAGATTGTGCAAGCTTATTCTTCTACTCTAACTATTTTTGGTGATGCAAGATAGCAAGTGATCCCGGATGCTATTGCATCAATGAGTCGAAGCTTTTGGGCATTTCTAGCCACGAAATAAGTTTATGGAACAAAGTCTCTATCCACCAAAGTTTTTGTTTCTTCGGATGCAATTAAAAGTGGAAAGTAAGGGAATGTTTTCAAGCCAAAATGACTCTACACAAAAACACTAAGATGAATTAAGTAGGACACATGTTGAGAAGGGTTCATACTAAAATTCAACCTATACAAGTGAGGCCACCTCCTTTATGAGAGAAGCGGGCAGGGCTTCCGAGTGGAGTACCTTCCGAGCCTCCTAAACAAACCTCAACATCTAAGATGCCATACAAAAAGGTGTATATTATTCTTTTCCATGCTAATTCAAAGAAATGATTTAGTTATGTGTGCAAGACGTAATTGTCTAGACCAAGAGTATTACAACTCTTGCCCAAGTGATGGGGTAAAATTTGGGACGATGTTGTTTCCTTATTAATTCTTGTTGCTTTTGAAGCCTTGGGAGCTTGATATACTTTTAGCTCTAACTCAATCTGCAAGGTATTTATGGTCAAAATGTTACGACCAGTACTGTAATGTTATAACTTGTTTCCGATATCAAGTTTAATACATATATCCACACTACCATTCACATCTGAAGTCATCACATATCATAAGAAATGAAATCACTGAATGCAGATAAATCCTTCAAAGGAACAAAATCTAAAGACATGTCTGGAGTAAAAGACTCTAGACCATTCACAACACAATTAGGCAGCGGTTTCACACTATTGAAAAATGACTAGCATGCCATTTTGTGCTAGTAACCAAAGTCATTGCACCCATGGGCACCTATAAAAGTCCAAAAGCATGGATTTTATCTTAGATTTTTTTTGGGAATAATGGTATCTTCCAAATTCGGTGCATAGATACACCAATGTTATGCGGGGATGCGTCCCCTAGATTTTGGTGATGTCCGAACGTTCGGGCACTTGGGGAATTAGAGAGGGCGTCTCCTATTTTTTAAAAATCTTTCAAAAGTTTTCTGATGTTTTTACTTTTAAAATGCTATTATTTTTACCAAGAACATTAAATTATGATCTTGAAAGTACCTAAAATACATTAAACACAGTTTAAATCCCTAAATTTCATTGAATACAATTAAAATATTCAGGTAATAATTTTTTATATATGATTTTAGTAGTCCTCCCCCTGTCGTCCCCAAACCTTGGGAGTTTTTTGCCGTCCCGAAACCCCATCTCTCCGTTCCCTTGTCCCCCCGTCTCCGAGACTTAGGTAACTATGAGATATACTAAACATGTGCGGGAAGAAATTGTCATATTCATTCTTTACTTAATTCTTACCTTGGCATAATAAGTGGATTATCTAATTTCAGAATCAATATATCCATATATTTTACGAGTGAAAACATTTTAAGTGATTATTTGTATTTAGAAGGAATCTATGGATTGCCTATATATAAAATCTAATGAACAATAAACAAAATGATTCATTGAAATGTTGTTGTTAGTGGTTGAGTGTTGCCATCGGTAGATGGTGAAATCCATCTAGTCTAGACTTATTCTCCCACTAATCTAGGCAATTTATTTGACCAATTTTTTCCAAATTACATACCACACACATAGAAGATTACTATTTTATGATTTGGTTTTGCCGCTAATGACAGTGGGGACTACGGAACCAAACACCAAGCCTTAAAAAAAGACAAATATCTAAGCTTTTACATCCTCTCTTTATCCAATCTGGATGCTAAGAGTGTAGCTCATGAATTGTTAAATTTATAACACAGTGACAGAAATCTATTATAATTGATTGTCATCATACCCTCTTATTGCTAATTTTTCTCTTTTTGTTTATTAAAAAAATGTAAATTTTTCTAGCATTCTAATATACACTGTTATGATCTCATAGAGTGAATAATGAAATCAGTTTACCTTTTCTTACTAGCATAAGAAACACACACACACACACTCTCTCTTAAATAGAAATTTTTCATGCCTTCACATAGCTCCTATCTCAAAAAATTATTTTAGATAACCACTCTCTCTATTTCAAATGCAAATCTTTCATATCTTCACATAGCTCCTATCTCGAAACGTTATTTTAGGTAACCAAGTTGAGAACATCAAATATGTGCACAAGCCCGTGAATATAATACAATGAAGTTAAAACTTTAAACAAGTATAATATAAGAAAAATACATTTGCATCTAACCATATCAAATTCAAACAGCATAGTAACAAACATTTGTCTGAAAGGGGACAAAGTAGGGGCCAGTGTATAGTCCAAGTCCCCTCCTTTAACTTGGATAAACCTCAATCTATTTGCATGAAATCCAGTTTTATTTATGAAAACGTACTCAAGACAAATTCACCTTAACTTACCACCTTTCCATAGACTGTAAAATCTAAGAGAAAGATGACTTACGGGTATCTCGCATCCCCTAGCTTTGCAGCATATTGAACCCTCAGTCGCAATCTGCGCATCTCAGACAGAGTCTGCAATGGATTTGTCGACTTGAGGCTTGTGACAATACCAGTGCATTTGGTACCGAATTTGTGAGGATGAGACCAATTTCCTGTAGAAAATGCTCTCCCAAGACCATTTGTAATGATTGAAGCATCGATGTATATATCCATTGACTTGATATTGCCATGTACTGTACAAGAAATAAAAAACAAAACCATAAATTCTGACATCCAGAAATGGCAAATACTTGTTATCTCGCAAGGTGGAAACCAGTGAACAGCAATGCTTTAATAGCACGTGCCAAAATCATCCCCAATCCAGATAAAAGTAAATTGAAGCGCCTCAAATCCTTGGCAATTGCAATATAGAATGTGATATTTAAGTAAAATACCTGAGAGTTCTCTCTGAATTCCTTTGGCCAATCGATTGTGGAAATGTCTAACCAAGCCCTGTAGTTCACGTCCCAGCAGCTCCCCTGCCAATTCCAGTCTTTTGTTCTTGTAGTCATCTTTGTTTTCAACATGTCTTCGACCAAAATAAGATGATAAAAGACAATTGACCATGTATCCTAAAAACATGGCTTTTTGTTTATAACCCAAAATATATGGAAAAAGGTATTCTCTAATGGCCTCTTCAGTGTCTTGAGCTTTTTGAAATTTGCATTTCTTGAGTCTGTTATTGAGATAGTCCCGAACTTTATTTTTCTTCGAAAATCTTTTATCTCTGCCTCTGCCTTGTATATAGATGACAACAATAACTCCCTCATCTCATGGTCATTGAATGCATTATTTATCATTTGCATCATCTCAAGATCTGATTCCACACCCAGGGCATAAAACATAAGCACAACTGGAACTGTAATTGACATGAAATTAACAGTAATCACTTCTCTTCCAGCCCGCCATTTGTCATCTTTTGATGTCTACAAATACTTTCTTCTTATATATAGAAAATCCACTTGTACAAGGTGTGTATATTGCCATCCAACTTGGAGTATTTGATACCCATATCCGGTTTGCACACCGTTCTTCTTGCGCAATAAAGACCTGTCAAGCAAGTTTTTGGGATCATCATAAATTTAACAATCAGCTGTAGAATTACAATAAATATAAAGCATGTCTAAGAGTCCTATTCAAGTTATGTTCAATCAAATAGAAATTTGCTAAAAAAGATTGTCTTTTCCATCTAAAAGATTGTCATTGGAATTTGCTGTGCCATAAAGAGAAGATGCACATGAGTGATCTGCCTTAGAATTTCTATGACACGATACAAATGATTTGACAGAGCTAATACCGGATATATATCGCTTTCTTGTTAAGGGGATCACAGGTAAAGTAAGTAAATAGGAATAATGTAAAATAGGAACCCCACCACAAGGGAACTGCGAGCTCATCTTTGATGGAGCTTCTTCAGGGATATCCAGGCATAGCAGGGGCAAGGTGTCTCTTATGAGGAGCAAGGTTCCTTCCTTGGTGCTTTATTGGTGTGGATACCAAAAGGTATCAATGATGTGGTGGAAGCAAACGCCTTGATAGAGAGTTTTAAGCTGAACCTTTCCTTCTGAAAAAGGTTGATTATCATTGAGGAATATTCTGAAATTATCATTAGTGCAATGGTCAAGGGAGAGACCCAGCCTGAAAATTGGAAAACATTCTTAGGCTTCAGTCTGATAGAGGGGAACAATGTAAATTTTCTCTTTGGGTGCTGCAAAGAAAATTTAAGAGCCTTTCTATGCAAGTGATACCATGGACTGCATAATTTTTTTGAGCACAAATGAGAAAATTTAGGTGAGAAGTTATAAGAAGGCAGAGTCAAGAATCCAACTAGAAGGAAAAGCCTACATGCCAAGATGTCATATGGGCGGGAAAAGGCCTAAACAGTAGGGGAGACTTCCAGTGCTACGTCCTGAGCAACCTCTGAAAATTAGCAGGTGAAACTTTCAGGGCTCCTATTTTATAGGGAAGATTCATTTCTCCTTGTAGTGGATTGGGAAAAACTTCATGGGCCCAGTCACTACAGAATTTTTGGAGCATAAGCCCTCCATGGGATCTCACTGATGTAAATCACACACCTGCGGCTCTGTATGCTAGATGAATGTTACAGCTCTTCCATAAAAATTATTAGAACTGTGAAATCAAACTATATCATAAGAGAGGAAGGAATCAAATATGGACAGCAGTATTTCGCAATTCTGTAACCTACAGTAGACAACAGATATCACAGTAGAAAAAAATAGGTAGTGAACAGGGACTGTCAGAGTTAGAAATTAGCACCCAGATAATCCTTCGAACCAAAAAGAAGCCTACCCTTTGTCTATTTATCTCCTATCTTAACACGATGCAAATCCAAACTAAAAAAGGAGACTAATACTGAACGCCCAGTCTCCTATGGCAGTCAACTGCCCCTAAACTTATCCTTTTATTTGCTAAAAATAATCTAACCCAGTTCAGCTACATTTATTTATTCCACCCCAAAATGAGAGTGGTTACAAATTGCTAATTTTAGTAAAAACACCCAACAACATTTCCAGTCAGCATGACAGGTGTGCATCATCCCCCTTTCTTTCAAGATTCTAAACCTCCTGGTTCAGTTGAATTCAATTTTTTTAACTTCATGAGCTTCTCTTCTGTGATTCAGGTGTTATCAGAATCTAGTAATCCTTTCCACTTCACTAAATACATATTATAATTCTTGGCCATTGTAGAAGTAACCTCGCTGTCTAATATCTTCCCAATTTACTCTCTATTTCTTTGGCAAGTGTTTGGTCCACTCTCCAAGCACACTCTACTCTTGAACTTCTTCCAGGCTTGCATGATAGGGATAAAGATCTGCAACATTGAATATAGGACTGATGTCAAATTCTTCCGGCAAGTCTATCAAATATGCATTCTCGCTGGTCTTCTTGAGAATTTTGCAAGGACCAATTTTCTTTGGCTTCAATTTATTGCAAGTGCCTTGAGGAAACCTTTCTTTACATAGGTACACCATGACTAGCTCACCCTCTTGGTACACCTTTTCTCTCCAATGCAAGTTTGCATGAAATCTATACTGCTCATTTACTATTTGCAGCCTTTTCCTAACTTCTTGTTGCACTTCATGTATATGCTTTCACAAAGTCCTCCACATCTTGGCTATTCCATTTCCCCTAGGAAGATCAATTAAATCCACTACTCCTTTTGGATTGTTTCCCAAAACAATATGAAAAGGAGATTTACCTGTAGACCTGTTGATGCTGGAATTGAAAGCAAACTCTGCCTATGACAAGACTAAATCCCAGTGTTTTGGGCTATCCCCAACTAAACACCTCAGCAAAATTCCCAAGCTTCTGTTCACCACCTCCATCGGCCCATCAGTCTCAAGGTGATAGGATGAACCATACTGCGATATTTTGTCACATTTTCTCCTCGAACTTCTCCAAAAGTGACTAAGAAATTTTGTATCCTGGTCACTTGTGATTGTTTTAGGCAGCTCATTCAAACGTACAATCTCTTTACAGAAAAAATCAGCAATCTTACTTGCATCATTTGTTTTCTTACACAGAATAAAGTTGACCATTTTAGAGAACTGGTCCACCACAACCAAAATGGAATCATTACCTCTCTGAGTACAAGGCAATCCCAAGACATGATCCATTGAAATATCAGGCCATGGCCTTTCAAGCACAGGTAAAGGTTTATACAAACCATTGTTTTGTTGTCTGCCTTTAGACACTTGATAAATTCTACATGTAGAAACAAATTTATTGATATCCTTCCTCATCTAAGGCCAAAAAAACTTGTCACTTACCAAGGTGTAAGTCTTGTCTCTACCAAAATGACCTCCCAAGCCATTTGAATGCATTTCTCTAATCAGTTTTTCTCTCCTAGACCCAATGGGAATACAAAGTTGGAGTCCCTTAAACAAAACTCCATCAGGAAATAAGTGTTCATGACGCACACTTGTCATGCTGGCTGGAGATGTTGTTGGGTGTGTTCTACCAAAAATAGCTATTTGTAACCACTTTTATTTTGAGGTGGAATAAATAAATGTATCTGAAATGGATTAGATTATTTTTTAACAAATAAAAGGCTAAGTTTAGGGCAGTTGACTACCATAGGAAACTGGGGGTTCAATATTAGTTCCCTTTTTTATTTGGATTTGCATTGTGTTAAGATAGGAGAGAAATAAGCAAAGGTTAGGCTTCTTTTTCGTTCTTAGGAATTTCTAGGTGTTGGTTATTGACTCTTACAATCCTTGTTCAGTAACCTTTTTGCTATTGTGTTTTATGTTGTCTACTGTAGGTTACAGAATCACGGAAGCTTGTTGTCCATATTTGATTCTTGCATCTCTTGGGATATTGTTTGATTTAATAGTTCTAATAAATTTTATAAAGTTTTTGTGACATTTATCTAGCATGCAGAGGAAGATGTGCGTGATTTACATCAGTTGGTATCAAAGCACCATGGCCCAAAAGAGGATTGCATGTGACTAGGCAAGAAGAGACATGATGAAATTGAATTACATAGAGGGGAAACATAGAAATTGAATTACTCATAAGGTCAAAGGCCCTTGAGGCTAGGTTGACTCGTGAGGATTCAAAGGAAGAACCAGAGGTTCAAAGTTCTTGAGTTGGAGACATAGATCCCATGGAAAGGTTTATTGAAGTTGTATCCAAATAAGGAGCCAGGGTTAAGATTAAAGTCCTTGATTTTAAAGGTGAACTAAATCCAAAAGTGTTCATGGATTGGATTCAAGAGCTAGAGAAATATTATGAGATGGAAGGAATTGAGGAAACTGATCCACGAAGGGTAAAAGTTGCAGCATCAAAAATGAAGTCTCATGTTGCTCTATGGTGGGAGAATCTCCAAAATGTTAGGAGAAGACAAGGGAAAGAGAAAATCAGAATGTGGCCAAAGATGCTAAAACATTTAAAAGCTACATCACCAATCTCTAAAATGTTAGGAGAAGACAAGGGAAAGAGAAAATCAGAATGTGGCCAAAGATGATAAAACATTTGAAAGCTAAGTTTATTCCCTCTGATTATCAACAAAATCTTTTTAGGGAGTTTCAAAATTTAACATAGAAAGAGTCATCAATACAAACTTAAATTAAACAATTTCCGAGGCTGCAAATCAAGACTAACTCCTAAGAAGATGATGAGCATGCAACATCAAGATAGATTGATCTGCTTCGATTTCAACTCCAATGCGAGCACCATGGATTAGGCATTTCAGTTTGCCTTGAGAACAGAGGAAAAATTGACTAGGTGGGGAAAAGTGGTTAGCAAAAGGGGTGGCAACAATTTGAATAGAGGAAGGGGATGTTCTTCTAAAACCACAAAGGAAGAAGATCTACAAGAAAGTAAGGAGCCAACGACTGATTATGGTGGAAGAGGCGCTTTTACAGGTCGGCATAGGGGTAGAAGCCAACAAAGGTTTTGGCATTGGAGACCCTTGAACTGCTATAATTGTGGCAGACCTCATAAAGCCATTGAGTTCCTAACGGATCTACGATGGTTCAGGAGGAACCCCAAGTAGAAGAAATTGAAGCCGAGATTGGAGAGAACTTGATGCTGCAAAGAACCTTAATAGCAAGAGACCAAGAGGCCCCTGAAGCAGATTGGAGAAGAAAGAGTGTGTTCTGGACAAAATGCAAGTGTACAAGGTGATTGTAGATGGAGGATCTACTGATAATTTGGTAAGTACAGAAATGGTGCAAAAATTACAGCTTGCTTGCATTCCAAAATCAAATCCTTATAAGATTTCTTGGTTGAAAAAGGATCATAGTGTACTTGTAAATCAATCTTGTCTTATTGATTTCAAAATTGGTCCTTATGAAGACAAAGTGTTATGTGATGTAGTGCCAATGGATGCTTGTCATTTGTTGTTGAAAAGGCCTTGAAAATATGACTGAAAAGTAATCCATAATGGAAAAGAGAAAACTTACGAAGTAAAACATGAGGAGAAAAAACATCTTCTAAAACAATGGAAAGAGGAAGGGATGTCTAAAATATCCATAGTAGCATTGGGTTATAAAAATTATGTGAACAAACTAAAGGAGAAGTTTTCCATCTTTTATGTTGTAGAGAAAAAAGAAGACATGAAGAGAAACTGCCACGAGGTGCAGAGACTATGTGCAAAGTATAAATATGGAATCCCAACAGAATTACCAGGGGCTTGCCTCCTTCACAAGGCATTACACACCATATTGATTTAGTGTCAGGATCAAAGTTTCCTAATGTTGGCTATATTTTCTGCATAGTGTAAAACCTAGGCGATCATGAGATAAATCTCCCTCATTTACGGTGAGACTTGTGTGAGATTTGTCAATTAAAAGTATGTTAGTATCTATATGGAGTTTTACTTTAATCGTTTCAGCTCATGAATCATAGTATGCGATAGTCGCAGTAAGTAAGCAGCGGTTTAAAAAAATAAATATTTATAGAAGAAGGAATTATAAAACACGAGAAGAAATGGGGAAGATGTGCATCCCAATCAATAGATAACGAGTTGATTGCATGCACATAGAAGAAAACCAATAGATATCAACACGAAATATAAGCAAAGGTAGCTCTAGATCTAGATCTAAAATAACACAGTTTATTCAAAGATCTAAGATGGAAAGCTAGAAACAAAATACCGTGACACAAAGTTCTCGAAATCTGCTCTGTATATTCCTTTGCTTAGTGGCTCTCAAGGGTTTCAGCACAAAGTTTGAAACCCTTGAGAGCCACTTGAAGCAAAGGAATATACAGGAGCAGATTTCCAGAGAACTTTGTGTCACGGTGTATTTTGTTTCTAGCTTTCTATCTTAGATCTTTGAATAAACTTTGTGTTATTTTAGATCTAGATCTAGAGCTACCTTTGCTTATAATTCTGTGTTGATATCTATTGGTTTCTTCTATGTGCATGCAATCAACTCTGTTATCTATTGATTGGGATGCACATCTTCCCATTTCTTCTCTCGTGTTTTATAATTCCCTTCTTCTATAAATATTTTTTTTTTAAACCGCTGCTTACTTATTTAATCTGCATGACTATGATTCATGAGCTGAACAGCTTAAAGTAAAACTCCATATAGATACTAACATACTTTAATTGACAAATCTCACACAGGAGTCTCACATTGTAAATGAGGGAGATTTATCTCATGACCGCCAGGTTTTACACTATGCAGAAAATCTAGCCAACAGTTTTTGGCGACTCCTTGGGAACAACACAAATTAGCAGACCAGAGCTTTCTCAAGTTAGAAGCTGCAAATCCAGTCTCTCACCAGGAAGAAGAGTGCAAACACATCCAGATCCGGATCATCTTCAGCATAATCCGGCAGTTGGAATTATTCATCAAGTCTATTCTCAAAGAAGACGTGCTCCTTTCATGATGCAGAATCAACCACTTGCCCCTGCAGCGCCTGTTCCATGGGGTGCAGCCTTTGGACCTTTGAATCTGACTCCTATGCATGATCTACCTAAAGGGACGAGAAAAAATTTTCCAAAATTCTTTGGAGATGGAAAGCAAAATCCAGATGACCACTTGGTTGCATTTTTCATATCCTGTGGAGTGCTTGTAGTCAAACATGAAGATGAATCTGTCCGGCTCTTCATAGAGACCCTACATAACTTGGCTGGAGAATGGTTCTACCGGCTAGCTCCGGCACCATAACCAATTGGGCTACTATGCGGAATATGTCCCTCGAAAAGATTCAAGGCAGCCCAAAATTCCAGCACCTTGATAACCCAACTAACTCAATCGGCAGAAGGAACCACATGAACACATGCGGGATTTTATTGCAAAATTCCAAAGATTATACAAAATTCCGCTTCTACTTTTGAATGATGAGAATCAAAAGGTGTTCTTCATCAATGCTTTGCTTCGAAGTAAGCTATCAATCTGTCAAGAAAGCACGCCCCGCTGATTTGTTAGCAGCTCAAAACATTGCGGTTGAAATTGAAGATGACCTCATCATGGCTGGAAAGATAAAGAACAACACTTCTAGAGCTGAAAGTTCATCCTCTGCTACTACTTCTGATTCATTGCTGCAAAAGTTAGCAAATGAGATGATGCAGATGAAGAAACAAATGGCTCAAATGGCTTAAGGAAACAATACTGCCCCTTCTTGGAATTTTAACAACCGGAACTGCATTGTTGGTTCCCAAATATTAGCAATTGAATCTGCTCCCAGAAACAATGTGGAGATGAATGAAGAAGACCAAGAAGTTGACGCTGATCAGCTCGAGGATGATGATTTTATAGGTCCTGCTGGCAACTCCAATATTAATTACCTAAACTACAAATATGAACATGAGTATGAGGAGCTTCTTGAAGACGATCATGGTCATGCATATGCAGTACTTACAAGATCACAAACTCGCCAAGCTGAAGCATTAGCTGACGAACAAAGAAGGGGCAGCCCTTTACCTTCTTCTTTAGCTCCCAGAGATAAGAATGTGAGTTCTTCATCTCAACCACAGAAAGTAGCTCAGGTATCTGAATCTATACCTTCCTTCGACATTGTTGATCATGTCAAGAAAACTAGGATTCAAATGTCAGAAGCTGAATACTTGAGAGCCTTTCCTGAGCAGTTAAATAGGCTAGTCAAATATGTGCAATCACCAGGACAATCCAATACATCAAAAGGCCTTTTGCCTAAGCCCAAAGTTACTCCTCCCCAGAACAACACTGCAGTTGTTAAATCCTCACCTTCTGAAAGAGTAGAACCTTTCTATGTCTCCTTATTGCTTAATGGTTTCAAGTTAAGTAACTGCATTTTAGATTCAGGTGCTTCTGACAATGTCATGCCAGCTAAAGTTGCAGATGCTCTTGGGCTTACCTTGACGAAGACCATAAAAAGGTGTTATTCCATGGAGAGACAAGTCCCTTTAATCGGACAAATCAAATATGCACAAGCTGTTCTGACAGCTTTTCCTGACAAAAGATTAAAGATGACAATTCTAGTTGCAGATATTCCTGTCTCCTACGGGATGTTGTTGAGCAGAAACTTCTGCAAAGAACTGGGAGGAGAAGTAAAGATGGATTGGTCCTATGTGCATATTCCTATCAAAGGGCTTAACCATAAGCTGGAGTCGGAAAAGAAGTCCAGGTACACGGTTACAAAATCTGAGGATCCTAGATCTCAGAGTCTTTTCAAGGATCTGACCATGGGGTCTATTTCTTGGAAATGGATAAAGACATTCTAGAGCTAGAACTTCACGGCAGCTGAGCTAAAGAAAAGAAGAAGAAAAAGTTTGGACTCTGGAGTTTAAAGGCACATGTTCTTTTGGATCAGGAGCTGGCGCTCTACTAATATCTCCAGATCATGAGATATTTCCATACTCCCACAAGCTGATGTTCGAGAACACCAATAATACGGCGGAGTATGAGGCATTGTTGCTAGGAATGGAGCAAGCCAAAAAGAAAGGAGTAAGACTCCTCAAAGCCCAAGGAGATGTTGAACTTCTAGTAAAGCAAGTTCGAGGGAAAAGTCAAGTCAAAAGAGATAAGCTGGAGCATTACAGAGATAGAGTACTTTCTGCCACATTCGATTTTGCAGCCTTCTCTATTGACTTCATTCCAATAAATCAAAACTCCAAGGCAGATTCTTTGGCAGTCACGGCTGCACTATTGAATCCGGATAGACCACCGTCCATATTCAGACAAGGAAACTATAAAGTGGAGATGGTCTACCGCCCCAAAATCCCTGAACAAACATCTGCATGTCTGCATGTTGAAGGGAGTGAATCACCACCACAACAAACAGTCAAAGGAAAAGTTGATCCAGGTTATGATGACAGTAGTGGAGTAGTCCAACCAAAAGGTAACAAAATCCCCAAGGATTTAGTTTCCTTAGTAGAGACTTTCAACAAGCATGATCAGTTCTGAAGAAGAACAAAGAATATGGTGATAGTTCTTCCTCAGAAATGCAGCAAATAAATCTGGGAACGGAGCAAGTTGATGCAGACTTACCCACCGCAGAAAGAAGAAAGGATGAGCCACCACCAGATGAAGTTGATAAGGACTTGCCCAAGGTATTTGACAAGAAGGCCAGAGAAAGGAAGTTTGAGATCAGAGACTGGGTACTCTGGGGGGACATGAGATATGAACCGAAGGGCATGCATGACAAATCTGATTCACTTTGGAAAGGGCCCTTCATGATCAAAAGAGCTGCAGGACTGGATACTTCCTTCCTTGCCTACCGGGATGGAATTGAGTTACCACTGCCTTTCAACGGGCAACATCTGAAGCTGTTCCGGACATGAAGAGCAGGGTAAAACCTGTATGTATATAAATAAAACCTTGTTTGTTTTTCCTTGTTTTTGTTTGCTCGAACTCCGTGTCCAAAAGACAAGATGCGAAACCAGAGATGCTGGGATCTCATCTTTTCCCTTGTCATTCTGACAGAGAAAAAGATGTCCACAGATGGAGCCGATCGGTGTCCCAGCATTTCATCCGAAACCGAGACTACCCTATCCAAAAAAATTTCATACTTTTAAAATAATGGGTCGTTTTGTGTTTTTATTGCCAGAAAGTTCTTGTAATGTGTCGAGATATTCCCAAGGAGCCATATTATCCATTTTCGCCAAATACCCAGATGCCTAAAATTGTTATATTCTGTCGTCGGGATTTGCCTGCGGGAAATTTGTATTTAATTATTTTGAGCCCCGTTTGAGGCAATTTGCGCTCTGGTTTAACCCTGTTGTGATCGTATATATCATTATTCCAGTATACCAGTAGGGTTTTAACCAAGAATGAATCCTGGGCTTTATTTGTAACTTCTGGCAACGTTTTGTGTTTTTCCGTTTCGATTTTTTTGTGAAATTTCTCTAGATCAATTCCTTTTCCGATTTGGCCCGATTTTCGCCTCTGGAGTATCTAAAGATCACATGCGCACATTGTGCCAGAAGGAATTCGCCATCGGAGGTCTGGTTCTCTTGGAAAAGACGAAGTCGTGCACCAAAAAGCTTCTTCTAGGCTGGCCGCATTTTTGGAAAAAGAGGGTTTGAAGTGAATCATGGGATTTTTGGAAGCAAAGCATGCAGGTGGGATTTTTGTGACCGCCAACAGGTACTTTTTCCTATGGAAGCAACGTCACTTAAGTCACAATGGGAAAATTAGAGGCAGCAGGCGGGAATTTCTTACCTGCCTTGCAGGGTAAAAATTCCCATTGTGGAATAAAAGAAAAATCACTTAAGTGAATCATGGGATTTTCAGGGCTGCCTTGCAGTAGGTAAATAATCCCATTGTCATGTGATTTTTAAAAATAGAATTATTTATGCCAAAACATGCGATTCCTTTGGGGAAGGAAAGGCAACCTTAAATTAATTAATTTAATTAATTATTCACCCAATTTTGGCGCCCAAGCTTATGAAAAAGTCAACAAAGGGAAGTGGACAAAAGGAAGTTTGAAATAGACAGTTCTAAAATTAAATAAATATTATTTATTTAATGCAGCCCCTTCATGTCAAAAAGTGCGCCCCATTTGGGAGAGAAATAATACTTTTTAAAGTATTAAATGATTTAATTAATTCCTATTCCCAGTGGCTAAGGTCAAAGCATACTATGAGGCTTGAGTTAACTGGAAGCAAAAGTCTAAAATTAAATAAATTTAATTTATTTAATGGCAGCCATAAGCATGCACAAAATAGGCACCCCATTTGAAGAGTGAAGCTTATTAATTAATTAATTAATTGCCAGGAATAGGAAAGACATTAATTAATTATAGAATCATAAGGATTATATAAGTAGGGGCTGCCATAAGGATGAATTAATTAATTCACAGGCAGAGAAGTGCAGCCCAGAGGAAAAGTGCACCCCATTTGAAGAGGATTTTTGCTCAAAAGAAGGTGAAATTAATGCTGAAAGCTTCTAGAATTGGCGCACAGGTTGAAGGAGGTTGATTTGTGTCTGGATAATTGTTTGCATAAGTGATACAGGTGCTCAGTGAAGTTGGTAAAATTCATGCTCACTTTGCATGCAAATAAAACATCAATTTTTGGGGCAGCAGGCTTGAATTATGCAGATTTTTATGATTAAAATCCATTGTTCATGTTCCGGTTGCCATCTTTGTCTGAATTAATTGTAGGAATTCATTATAGGTGCTTTACAAAAGAAAAGGAGCTTAAATCAATGTCCAATACATTGAATATATCCTTCGAATCTGAAGAATTATCCAGATCTGCACCAATTTTGAAGAATTCCGGCCGAGTAAGAAGAAAAAGAATTGTTCAGACAAAGATTGCTCCAGCCATGGCAAAGCGGGATGAAAGAGAAAGCTCAACGAGAATCATGCGTAGCTTCTAGATTTGCTGAAGTCAATAGGCCCAAATCCAGATCCAGATCTCATAATTGCAAAAGCTTCGGCACAAAGGCTTCATCCTCTTGTTTCTGATGCAGCCCGTGTAGAAGTCAGTGCGTGGAAAATTTCTTCTAGGATCTTGTGCATGTGCTCTCAATCTTCTGCTGTCCAAAATTCCCCCAGGGTAATTTTGATAACATGCATAAGATTATTCAATCTGAGCGAGATAGATTGATTCAAGGCCCAAAATCATGTTTCTGGGGTCCCCTCGGTTTCCTTCTAACTCTCCTGTCCAAGAAGGAATCCCAACAGGTCGAGAAAATGGAAGAAATGCAGAAAGCCAAGCTTGAGGCCGAAAAATGGAGAAAATCGGCTAAGTCCTAGTCCAGGACAGTTGGGACGTCGGAGCACGAATCGGCCGAAAGGCCGCTAGGCGGTCTGCACAGCATTCGGGATAGTTGGGACATCGGGACGACGGGTGCGAAAAGCCGAACCGGCCGGAAAAATGAAGAAAATTGCCTAAGTCTTGCTTCGCAGAGTTTGGGACATCTGGGACAAAAGTACGCGGAAGACGCGGATCGGCCGGTTTGGCGCAAGTCAGTACATTTCGGGCGGTTCGGAAGTATTTGTCCCAGGCAGTCCGGGACAATTGGGACAAAAGTGCGTGGAGGACGCGAACCGGCCGATTCGGCTGAAACAAGAAACTTTCGTTTGGGACATCTGGGCCAAAAGTACGCACGGGACGCGAGGAGCCGAAAGAGCCGAGAGCGAATGGAAATGTGCCACATGTCTTCACCGCAAGGAGGGACAAGGAAGCCCGAATCGGGTGGTTCGGAGGTTTTGTCCCAGGCCGTCTGGGACATCTGGGCCGTGAGGACGCGAAAAGCCGGGAGGCCCGCGGACGAATCATAACAGGACACGTGTCTTAAGGAGCAGGGAAGTTCAGAGCCAGGGAAAGACTTAGGAAAATTTGCAAAAGTCTTGGGCCAAAAATTAAAAGGCAAAGGCTGAGCCCGCGCCCCTATTGACCAACCGAACAACGCCACGTGTCCCAAGTGGCGGGGGCGCGGGGAAAAAATGGAAAATGTTCCAAAGTTATAAAAAGTCAAATTTTTAAAGGAGAACCCGCGGAAAGGTGGAGGAGAGAGAATTGCTCATCCAATCAGCGCCTGACACGTGTCATCCAGTGGCGAGTGCGGGAAAAATTCAAAACCCATTTTTCGCTGTTTTTGCCCTAAATCTTCAGATCGCCATATCTTTCGATTTAGAGCTCGGATTTTCACGTTCTTTATATCAATGGAAAGCTGGTGAAATTCTCTGCACGATTCCGGGGTCAATATTGCATTTTGGTTCAGTTTGGAGTGAGAAAATTGAGAAATGCCTCAGCACGTAATAATAGAGCGAAGCGGCGTTTTCAACAACCGGCTTTAATCTGACAGCAGGTTCGCCGTTTCTACTAGAAAGTCCGCCGTTTTGCCAGATTCGCCGCTTCGCCATAATGAGATGAGTTAAATGCAACCTAGAAGTGGTTGGAGTAGATCGACTTTCTTCTCTCTTCCCTCTCTCATTCTTCCTATATATTGTAAAGAGGGGCTTCTTTAAAGGTCGAACATTTTCTTTTGCTCCTCCCTTCTCCTATCATGCGAATTTGTGGAGCTCGAACCTCCTATTTGAAAGCGTAATGCGACTCGCCTCTTGGCATTTTGTAGTGTATTATATCAATCTTTGGAGCAAGTAATCCATATGCTGTGGATGATTCTCAACCCTCTCTGTGTTCATTTACATCCTCCCGATCTTTCACTGCGAATTTTGTTATCTGTGCATGATCTTGCATCACATTTGAATGGTCTGTGTTTATTGGCAAGATAGGTGTTCTTCATTCCTCGGTGCATCACCTCTGTTAACTTAGGTTTATTTTTTATGCATCTTCTTACCCTGTCTCCTTGGCAAGATTAGATTAGGTTTTGAGTGAACCCTCTGCATTTTTCGTGTGCATCTGAACAGAGGAATAGGAACCAGCCTTCTCTGGAGATTCCTTTCTCATTTCTGCAAGTCCCACACTTGGAGGAAGGATTCAATGTTGTGCAATCACACTAGGTGCTAGAGTGATCAAACTAGAAATCTGATCAAGCATCCAGGGGTCTTTGTGATTTTGCATCAACAGCTTTTTGGCATGCCGGTGGGACCCTAGAGGTCTCATTTTTATTGCAGCAAAGTTTATATGCATCTGCTGTAATTTTCTTGCTTGAAAAGAGCTATTATTTGCATATCTAGCGACTCCAAGGGGAAGAATCAAGCTGGTTTCAGCAAGTGCAGGCCTGAAAACTCATGAGAAGAGTCACCACAAGGTCAAGAGTTGGAGAAGAAGTGTTGTTTGAATATCTGCAATTATCTCCAAGAAGAAGGTAAAGAGGAAGAAGGATTCAAAGGTCTCCATCTCCACCAAACAGAACTCTCTCAACTCCTCCACCTAAGTAGGCCTTTCATTCGGTATCTGAGGGTTTTAAGACCAATTAGAATGGCACAAAACAACCCCTATGTCAACTTCACAGGCAGCAGCCCACTTGCCCTCAATGCACAACATCCAATTCCTATTGCAGCCTTGAAGAACATTCCCTACTTCATTGGAGAAAATCAGACTACTCCAGGTGATCATGTTAAAGATATTGCTAACCTTTGTGCGATCCATGAAATCAATGAGATGCAAGTGGCTGTCAAGTTGCTGGCATCTTCATTCAAGGGTAAAGCATTGCAATGGTTTAGAAGCCTTGGAGCTGGTTCTATCACAAATTGGAATCAGTTGTGTATAGCACTTCATGAGCAATTTGGAGAAAAGGGAGACAACTTGTCTCTTTTGGAGCAGCTAACAACCATCAAGAGAGCTCCCAATGAGCAACTAACCGATTTCAACTTCAGATTTCAAAAGACTTGGGAGAGAATTCCAGTGGCAGTCAGGCCAACAACAGAAGGTGCTTTTCTCTACTATCTCAAAGCTCTAAATTCTGATATTTCTATGTTGATTCAGTCCATGGAAGGCATAACTATCCCTATGGCTTATAGCATTGTCATTAGGGCTAAAAATTGTTTGATCCAAGCTGGCAAACTTGCCCCTAGACCTCCCATGCCATTGTTTCCAAGTTTAGAGAGTCCTAACACCAATCAAGCACCTAATTTGGCTCCTTCTCCCACTCCTAGAAATCAGATTTCAAATGAAGCTTCCACTTCATCTCCAAGTGCCCCAAATGAGCTTCAAGAAGTCATGAAGCAATTGCAAAACCTAGGCAATGAGCTGGTTACTCTCAAAAGGCAGCAGGCCCAAGGTTTTAGACCTTCTTATCAGCCCCAAACTCAGCCTAACAGGCAGCCATACCAACCACAAAGGCCACCTAATCCAGCTACAAACATAAATCAAAGCAAGGCCTCTGCCAATAGACCATTTCAGCCCTATAATCCAAATGCCATATCTGCCTCTAAGGCATTGGTGCCAACACAAAACAACATTGCTCAGGAGTATGATTGGTGTTTTCCATGCAATGAGCCTCATAACCAATCCATGTGCTTCAATGGTGCTTTGAATCAAGCATTAATGGTGACAAATACTGGTGTGGAGGGTGAGGGCAGTCAAGGAAACAACCAACAACAAGAAACATTCCAACAGCAATCAGCCCCAAATGACACCACATTGGTAAATTGGCAAGCAGAGGATTTTTGTGGCATGAACCAGGCAGTTTCTCAAGGTGTTGCAGCCAACACAAGGTCAAAAGGAGGAATTTGGGTGAAGAACAGCCATTAGCCCCAACCAATCCACAACCTTCCATTGTTCCACAAATGGTTGGCAAGCAAAGTCCAACTTCAAATGCACAAGGGCAGCCAAGAACAGCCCCTAGGCCAGCCCAAATACCAGTTGTTGCTGCCCACATGCAAGGAATGAATGTACAAACCAAGGGACAACAAAGAGATCCTTCATCACCATTCAGTATCATTGATCAGATGAAGAAGACAAACGTCAATATATCAATGTGGGAATCCCTATCCATCCTAGGCCAAAGAGATCTGCTGCAAGCTGCCATGAAAGACTGGCCAACTTCGAATCAGCAAGTTCAGATGCAAGACAAAGTGCTTACAAATGCTGTTCAGCCTGAGGGAAATCATGGAGGACAGCAAGGTAAAATGTTGAAACCCCCTCCTTTGTATGTTTCATTGATCATTGGAAATCAGCTAGTGCACAATTGCATGATAGACTCGAGGCAAGTAGCTCAGTAATGCCTAAACAAATAGCTGATCAGCTAGGGCTCCAGTATGAAACAATATCCAAAGGGGTAGTGCAGCTAGATGGGACAGCAGTAGCAACAATTGGAGTGATTAGAAACTTGAGTCTTACCTTGCATGCATGTCCAAATGTTGTTGTTTTACAAGATGTATCAGTCATAGACCTTCCACCACTCTTTGCCCTATGCTTGTCAAGGGACTTCACAGCCAAGATTGGGGGATATTTGTCTGCTGATTGGTCACACATCTTTGTTGAGCGAGGTATGGAACTAAGGCTACAATCAGGTCATAACCTATTGCAAACTTCCATATTGAGCCTTACACTCCAAGTCGATTAATGCCAATTGCTCCAAGCATTTGATCAAGAAGATCACCCAAGCTCGATGAAGTTGACACTAAGGTTGGAAGCATCCCGGATCTAACTCTTGATGAATGGAAAAACGAGATACATGCTTTTGATCCTTATCAAGAAGTAGAAGAATCTGAGCTAGGGGTCTATTGTATACACGAAGAAAATCAACCTATTCCTAGCATCACCAAGCCAAACCACAAGGATGACAATGAGGTATGGCAGCTGTTTTTTGATGGATCAAGGAGTAGACAAGGTGCAGGAGGTGGAGCCGTGCTTGTTTCACCTCAAGGAGTAAAGTACTACTTAGCTTTTAGATTTCAGTTTGCATGCTCCAATAACACTGCTGAATATGAAGCCTTGGTGCAAGGGATGCATTGGGCAATCAAGAAGAAAATAAATAACTTGCAAGTCTTTGGGGACAGTGAATTGATTGTAAATCAGGTCGAGGACAACATGCTTGCCAAGAATGATCTACTCAAATGCTACAAGAACAGGGTGTGGGACCTCATGGAAGATTTTGAAGGTTTTGGCATCAAATCCATTCCTAGGAAAGAGAATCAAGCTGCTGACAGGCTCGCAGTAGTTGGGGCAGCCTTTGACATTGTGGAAAGTATTCAACAAGACAAGGTACAGCCAAACATCCACGTGATTGTGAGGCCTTCAGTGCGGATAACAATGTCAGTTGGCAAGTGTTTGAAAATGACCAGCAAATCATCCATTTCTTGCAAGAAGAAGCTGAGTTCTTAGCCAAGAATCAAGAAAAATTGGAACAACAGTATGGTGACCAAGTGGTACAGCTGAGAACTAACAAGCTGCCCAAGGGACTTATCACTTTGGAGTCCATTTTTAACCCCAATGATCAGTTTAGAAAGGAGAAAGCAAACATTCAGGTCAAGAGAGAGGATTCAGTATCCATCTTGGTAGAAGAGAACAAACCATTGCAAATTGGAAGGATGACAACTGAACAAGAAAGGTATGAGTTCATACAGCTGTGCCAAGAATTCCCTGATGTGTTTGCTTGGAGCTATGAAGACTTGAAAGGTTTGATCCCAACTTAGCTCAGCATACCATTGAATTGGATCCGAATATTAAGCCCGTCGAGGCGAAACAAAGACCGTCAACCCACACATGGAGCCTCTCATGAGAAAAGAATTGGACAAGCTGATTGAGTCAAAAATCATATTCCCAATCAAGCATTCTAGTTGGGTTGCCAACTTAGTTCGATCGAGAAAGAAAAGTGGAGAGATCAATTGTGTGTTGACTTCAGAGACTTGAATAGAGCCTCTCTCAAGGACCATTACCCACTCCCTTCCATGGAGCAAATATTGCAGGTTGTAGCTAGTTCAGAAAGGTTCTCATTGCTAGATGGATATTCAGGCTACAATCAGATTATGGTGAAGGAGGAAGACCAGTTCAAGACGGCCTTCACTACAAAATGGGGCACATATGCCTACAAGAAGATGCCATTTGGCCTATCAAATCTTTGGAGCCACTTTCCAAAGGGAAATGGATATGGCATTCAAAGGGTTGATCAATAAAATAGTTCTGATATATCTTGATGACATCACTGTATTCTCCAAAAATGTAGTGGATCACCTCTTTCATCTGAGGCAGGTATTTCAGAGGTGTAGAAGATTTGGGGTATCATTGAATCCCAAAAAATGCATATTCCTGGCTCATGAGGGGAAACTTCTAGGCCATATTGTTTCAAAGGAGGGATTGACGATTGACCCAGAAAGAGTTGAAGCGGATTCGAGCGTTGCCATTGCAAGTCACAAGAAGGCTCTTGAAGATTCTTGGGAAGGATCAATTTTGTCCATGAGGTTTGTTCCAAACTTTGCAGCTCTCGTAAAGCCAATAACGCTGATGTTAAAAAAGAGCATGGCATTTAAGTGGACATCTGAAGGCAAGGCAAGTTTTGAGGCAATAAAAGAGGCTATATCTCAAGCTCCCACTCTCGTCAATCCAGACTTCTCCAAGGGTTTCATGTTATACGCCTTTGGTGGTGGAGACACAATTTCTGCAATCCTGGCACAACAAAACAAAGAAGGATTAGAACAACCAATTGCTTTCTTTAGTCAAGGCTTGGAGGAATACGAAACTAGGTACTCTTTCATTGAAAAGCATGTACTTGCAGTGATCAGGAGTTTAAAGAAATTCAAGCACCTAGTCTCAAACAACAAGATCCAATTATTGGTCTCTCATGCGGGAGTCAAGGACTTCCTTCTAAACAAGGATACGAATGAGAAAGCGTGCGGGATGGATAACCCGTGTCATGGAATATTACATCGAGATTAAGGTCACCAAACTAGTACGTGGGAAGGGACTATGCGAACAACTAGCCTCGAGTCAGCAAGTTGAAGCAGGTAATGGAAAAGAGGTTGTCTTGGTACTACAGGATGGTCAAACAGGAAAATGATGATGTACCCACTCCTGTTGGACTCGAGAATATGATACACTTCCTACTGAGACAGGCCTATGCCCTCCGAGAAATGAGCAAAGCAAAGAGGAGATACTTTAGATTACAAGCCATTCCATATGTGTTTGTTGATGGTGTTTTGTTTAAGAAAGACATCAATGGAGTTCTACTAAGATGCATTGGAACAGGTCAAGTTGAGAGGATCTTACACGAGTTCCATGATGGGAGGCGGAGGCCACTTTGCCCCACGAATAATGACTCTCAAAATCATGGCTGGTTATTATTGGCCTACTGTATTCGATGATTGCTACTCATGGGTTAAGAAATGCAAGAAATGTGCATTCTTCACAGGGAAAGGAAGGTTAGCAGCGCTGCCCCTTCATCCAATTTCAGTAGATCAGCCATTCATGCAATGGGGACTGGACTTCATTGGAGTCATCAATCCCAATTCGAGTCAAGGCCACAAGTGGATTCTCACGGCGACGGACTATTTCACCAAGTGGACCGAAGCAGTAGCGCTCAAAGAGGCAAGTGAGTCTAACATACTAGACTTTTATGAAGAAATAGTGACCAGGTTCGGTGTGCCGGCCACTATCATATCAGATAATGCATTAGCATTCATAGGTTCCAAGATTACAGAATGGGCTGTCAAGAATGGAATCTATTTAAGCACCTCTTCAAATTATTACCCACAGGGTAATGGACAGGCAGAGTCCACGAACAAAAAGTTGCTAAGGATCATCAGAAGAACTCTGGATGAAAACCAAAGGACATGGCATACCAAGCTAAAATCAGCATTATGGGCTGATAGGATAACACCAAAGAGGTCTACAGGTAGTTCTCCCTACAAATTGGTCTATGGGAAAGAGGCGATGTGCACTATGTCATTAGAATTTCCAGCATTGGAGCTCATGAAGCGAGTTGGAGTTGTCTGAGTTCAAACCAATGGAGGCCAAGTACGTAGAGTTGATGGAATTGGAAGAAATAAGAGAACATGCAGTTCTGATGATTGAAAAGGATCAGACCTTAGTAAAAAGATGGTTTGACAAGAAGGCGGGAGCAAGGACTTTCCAAGAGGGGGACCTAGTTACGAAATGGGATGCAGATCGGGGCGAAACACGGAAGGCATTCCAAATTTGATGCCATTTGGAGTGGCCCCTACATGGTTACGAGATGTAAAAGTGGTAATGCCATCCGATTATGCGCATTGGATGGAGAAGAACTCCCGATTCTAGTTAACGGAATCTATCTTAAACATTCTTACTAAAAAGGAAAAGGTTTACCCTTGTAAATATTAGCCTAGTTTTGATTCCTCTAAGTGCGTATGCACATTGTCTTGTTTTAGTTAGGTTTCTTTTTCCCTAAGTGCTTTGGCTTGAGGTTTTGTCGCTCTCAGGTTGAACATCTACGGTTCAGAGTGCTCTCGAAGAATGAGTTGCGGTATCAGGATCGGGATCAGAGATCAAGTTGGCTTCAGGTTATTACTCCATGCCCAATGGATTGTTAAAAGGCCACTGATCTTCTACCTGCGAGCAAGTGACCCATTGAGTCGCCTAAAAGCTGTTGTCCAAAATTCCCCAGGGTAATTTTGATAACATGCATCAGATTATTCAATCCCGAGCAGATAGATTGATTCAAGGCCCAAAATCATGTTTTTGGGGTCCCCTCGGTTTCCCTCTAACCCTCTTGTCCAAGAAGGAATCCCAACGGAGTCGAGAAAACGGAAGAAATGTAAAAAAAAGCCAAGCTTGAGGCCAAAAATGGAGAAAATCGGCTAAGTCTAGTCGGGACGATTGGGACGTTGGGAGCACGAATCGGCCGAAAGGCCTTGGGCAGTTTGCTGCAGCATCCCAGGGCAGTTGGGACATCGGGACGCGCGGGGCGCGAAAAGCCGAACCGGCTGAAAAAATGAAGAAAATTTCCTAAGTCTTGCTTCCGAGAGTTTGGGACATCTGGGACAAAAATACGCGGAAGACGCGGATCGCCGGTTCGGCACAAGTCGGTACATATCGGGCGGTTGGAAGTATTTGTCCCAGCGATGCAGGGACAACAGTGGGACAACAAAGGCGCGGAGGGCGCTTGAACCGCCGATTCGTCAAAGCAAGAAACTTTCGTTGGGGACATCTGGGCCAAAAGTACGCACGTGGGGACGTGAGGAGCCAAAAGAGCGAGAGTGAATGGAAATGTGCCACGTGTCTTCACCGCAAAAGAGGGACAAGGAAGCCGGGTGGGCGGTTCGGAAGTTTTGTCCCAGCCGTTTGGGACATCGGGCCGTGAGGACGCGAAGAATGCGAAAAGCGGGAGGCCCGATGAATCGAATCAAAGCGAGGCACACGTGTCCTAAGGGCGGGGAAGTTTGGAGCTAGGGAAAGACTTAGGAAAATTTGCAAAAGTCTTGGGCCAAAAATTAAAAGGTAAAGGCCGAGCCCGCGCCTGTCGACCTCCAACAACATGCCACGTGTCCCAGTGGCGGGGTGCGGGAAAAAATGGAAAATGTTCCAAAGTTATAAAAAGTCAAATTTTTAAAGGATAACCCACGAAAGGTGGAGGAGAGAGAATTTCTCAGCCAATCAGTGCACTGACACGTGTCATCCAGTGGCAGGCGCGGAAAAAATTCAAAACCCGTTTTTCACTGTTTTTGCCTAAATCTTGGATCGCCATATCTTTCGATTAAGAGCTTGGATTTTCACGTTCTTTATATCAATGGAAAGCTGGTGAAATTATCTACGCGATTAAGGTCGATTGCATTTTGGTTCAGTTTGGAGAGAAAATTGAGAAACGCCTCGCGCACATAATAATAGGCGAGCGAAATGCGTTTCAACAACCAAACTTTAATACTGACAGAGTTCGCCGTTTCTACTAGGCAGTCCACCGTTTTGCCGAGGATTCGCCGCTTCGCCATAATGAGATGAGTTAAATGCAACCTAGAAGTGGTTGGAGTAGATCTGACTTTCCTCTCTCTTCCCTCTCTCATTCTTCCTATATATTGTAAAGAGGGGCTTCTTTCTAAAGGTCAAACATTTTCTGTTTTGCTCCTCCCTTCTTCTCCTATCAGGCAAATTTGTGGAGCTTGAACCTCCCATTTGAAACTGTAATCCGACTCTGCCTCTTGGCATTTTGTAGTGTATTGTATCAATCTTTGGAGCAAGTAATGCATGTCTGTGGATGATTCTCAACCCTCTCTGTGTTCATTTGCATCCTCCGATCTTTCACTGCAAATTTTGTTATCTGTGCATGATCTTGCATCACATTTGAATGGTCTGTGTTTATTGGCAAGATAGGTGTTCTTCATTCCTCGGTGCATCACCTCTGTTAGCTTAGGTTTATTTTTATGCATCTTCTTACCCTGTCTCCTTGGCAAGATTAGATTAGGTTTTGAGTGAACCCTCTGCATTTTTCGTGTGCATCTGAACAGAGGAATAGGAACCAGCCTTCTCTGGAGATTCCTTTCTCATTTCTGCAAGTCCCACACTTAGAGGAAGGATTCGATGTTGTGCAATCACACCGGGTGCTAGAGTGATCAAACTAGAAATCGATCAAGCATCCGTGGGTGTCTTTGTGATTTTGCATCAACACTTCCGATTGAAGCCTTCATTGAAGTTGCATTCACCTGGAGTGCTTTCCATATTTTTTAATTGCTCATATGCAATTAAAAATAAAAATGATGAGTTATTTACGGCAGACATTGCACTGATGCATGTACAGGAGAAGAACTGCAAAAGCTTCAAGGATAAGAGGGAAGACAAGGCAAAGGCAACACTCGTAAGCAAGTTTCTAGATCCAGCTTGTTTCCAGATCCAGCTTGCTTCCAGATCCAGCTGCTCCCAGGTCTAGTTTGGTGAGAATCAAAGGCAAAAGAATCAACTGCATGCAGAATATGAAAAAGGACAAGACTGCAGCTTTCCTCTCTCTTCTTCTTTCTTTTATTGCCTCCGACAAAGTAATTGAGCAATCAATTAAATTATACAACTTAAGTGATTGGTTTAAAAGCCATTACTTGAAGAAGTCAACTACTTGGAGATAGGTGGCAAACGCGCAAAATAGAAGGTTCTATTTTCAGTTGCAAATCATGCATGTCATGCAAAGAGGAATTCCAGGAGGGAGATTGTCAGTTGTTTCTTTTCCCACTTCCACATGTGTCCAGTTCAACTAAAAGCTTCCAACTTGTAATTTCCCCTCTACATTCTATAAGTAGAGGAAGAATCTTTGGGTTAAGAATCAAAATTTGTAAGCAGCATCCTTGTATTCCAGACTTTGTGCTGAAACCCTTGAGAGCCACTTGAAGCAAAGGAATATACAGGAGCAGATTTCGGAGAACTTTGTGTCACGGTGTATTGTGTTTCTAGCTTTTATATCTTAGATCTTTTAAATAAACTTTGTGTTATTTTAGATCTGGATCTAGAGCTGCCTTTGCTTATAATTTTGTGTTTATATCTATTGGTTTCTTCTATGTGCATGCAATCAACTCTGTTATCTATTGATTGGGATGCACATCTTCCCCATTTCTTCTCTGTGTTTATATAATTCCCTTCTTCTATAAATATTTCCTTTCTTAAACAATTGCTTACTTGTTGCAGAACTGTACAACTATGGTTCATGAGCTAAACAGTTAAAGTAAAACCCCATATAGATACTAGCATATTTTAATTGACAAATCTGACACGGGAGCCTCACCAGTAAATGAGAGAGATTTATCTCATGACTGCCTAGGTTTTTTGCTATGCAGAAAATCTAGCCAACACCTAATCAAGTTGCATACTGAGTTAGGTCCACAAGAGTGAGAAAATGAGAAGGCAAATATTAGATTTGTCGGAGAAAGGGTTCATAAGGAAGAGCATGATTCTTTGTGTCACACCAACCCTAATATCACCAATGAAAGAAAGAAAGTGGAGAATGCGTGTAGAATATAGAGAACCATCAATAGGATTACAAAGTATAATTATGGTATTCGTTGCCTAGAATGGATGATATATTAAACTACTTGGTTGGTGCTAAGATTTTCACCGAGATTGATTTGATGAGTGGTTACCATCAAATCCGGATCCAAGAAGGAGATGAATGGAAGACAACCTTTAAGACCAAGGATGGTTTGTATGAGTGGTTAGTGATGCCATTCAGAATGTCTAATGCTCTTGCCACTTTTATGCAAACTATGAACCAAGTATTTAGACCTTACATTGGAAAATTTGTCATAGTTTTACTTGACAATATTTTTATTTTTAGTAGATTTGGAAGAGAATTTGGATCATTTGAAAAGAGTGATACACTTAAGAGAGGAAAGGTTGTTTGTAAATCTTGAGAAGAGTGAATTTTGTAGAGAAAAGTTGGTATTCTTGGGTAGTGTGATTTCAGCAAATGGAGTGAGCATGGACCTAGAAAAGATTAAGGCTATACTTGAATGGCCTATCCCTCAAAGCATAACAGAGGTGAGGAGCTTTCATGGATTAGTAAACTTTTATAAGATATTATTAGAAATTTCAGTGGTATAAGTGCTCCATTAACCAATAGGACCTAAGAGAAGTCATTTTCCTGGACTCGGGCAGTTAAAAGAAGTTTTGGAGCTTAAAACAAAGGTGATAGAAGCTCCGATTCTTGCTTTACCAGACTTTGAGAATATTTTTACCATTGAGTGTGATGTTTCAGCTGTTGCAATTGCGGGAGTGTTCATTCAAAAAGGAAAACCACTTGCCTATTATAGTGAAATGCTAAATGACACTAACAATATGTATGGCACTTATGATAAAGAGTTGTATGCTATTGTTCAGACATTGAAACAATGGAGGCACTACCTATTGCATAGGGAATTTGTTTTGTTGACAAACAATCAAGCGCTGAAGTATATAAATTCTCAAGCCAAGTTATCACATAAGCATGCCAAATGGGTCTCATTTTTGCAAAGTTATACATTTGTGGTGCAACATGTGAGTGGAAAAACTAATATTGTGGCAGATGCTTTAAGTAGGAGGCGTTACTTGTTACAATGACTAATGAAGTTGTTGGGTTTGAAGAAATGAAGAATGAATATGCAGCTGATCCATATTTCAACAAAATTATTGGTGCTCTAAACAATCCAGCAGTTGTATGTGGGGAATTTTATTATGAATACTTATTTACTAATGGATTTTTATTTAAAGGACTCCAACTTTGTATTCCCATTGGGTCTAGGAGGGAAAACTGATTAGAGAAATTCATTCAAATGGCTTGGGAGGTCATTTTGGTAGAGACAAGACGTACACCTTGGTAAGTGACAAGTTCTTTTCGGCCTCACATGAGGAAGGATATCAATGACTTTGTTTCTACATGCGGAGCTTGTCAAGTGTCTAAAGGCACTGATGTAAATCACACACGTGCAGCTCTGTATGCTAGAGGAATGTTATAGCAACTTCATAAAATTTATTAGAACTATGAAATTATACTATATCATAAGAGAGGAAGGAATCAAATATGTACAACTGCCTTCCGCATAATTCTGTAACCTGCAGTAGACAGCAGAAATCACAATAGAAAAAAATGATTGAACGAGGACTGTCAGAGTCAATAACCAGCACCCAGAAATTCCTTCAAACCAAAAGAATCCTACCATTTGTTTATTTCTCTCCTATCTTAACACGATGAAAATCCAAATTAAAAAGGCAACTAATACTGAACAGCAACTGTCAGAGTTAGTAACCAGCACCCAAAAATTCCTTTGAACCAAAAAAAAAGCCTACCCTTTGTTTATTGCTCTCCTATCTTTAACCCAATGCGAATCCAAATTAAAAAAAAGGCAACTAATACTGAACCCCAGTCTAGTAAGGCAATCAAATGCCCTAAACTTAGCCTCTTAATTGCAAAAATATTCTAACCCAGTTCAGCTACATTTATTTATTCCACCCAGAAATGTGAGAGGTTACAAATTGCTATTTTTAGTAGAACACACCCAAAAACATCTCCAGTCAGCATGACAGGTGTGCATCACTCACCCTTAGCAAGGCTCGCAATCTGATTTCGTTCTTTCAGGCTGTTAGTTTTACATACTAAAAATGTGTTTTAGTCACCGGTGTTGATCAGCTCCAGCCCATTGCTACTCATGTGGCAAAGCACAACTCATCCTGTGGTGCTCAAGATTAAGAAGCACGATTAGAGGGAAATTAGTCATCTCATTTGGCATCATAGGAAGCATCCAGTTCCAATTGTTTATGCCAGGGACCCAAAAGATTTATCTACTAGCATCACACCCGTGCAATGGAGACATTGACAGGGGTAGCAAGGTATATATATAATGTAAAATGTAAACTAAAGAGAAGTAAATTGAAATGTTAGGAAGAGGAGTAAAAAGGAACATGAGAAGCCATGTGTTTTGAGAGTAAATGAAGAAAATCCAAATTTGGATATATTGACTTTGATCATGAATATGAGTATGTAATGTCCCCTTTTCCAAGATAGTTCGTTTTGGAGACTTTGAGCCCATTACACTTCCCGTGGTATAGAAGGAGGTGAACAAGGGAAGTGATTATCATATTTTTCAGTTATTTTCATGAGCATTTGCATTTTTCCTTAATATTTTTCTACACAAGTCAGGTCGGCTGGGTCAAGAAGGTGAAAAGCCAAAGGTAAAATAAAAAGCAAGCATCCTTATGAGGTCGGTCATAGTTGGAAACTCAATAGATTTTAGTGCCAAAAGGGGGTATGAAAGAGGGTTCGCTTGGCTCGTTTGGGGATCATGAATTTTTCAAAAATATACTTGCGTGGTTTTTGGGATGATTGCTCAAATTCTTCCACTTAAGGGTGAAAATGCTTTGGTGTGGCTAACAAGGAGGAAACCCTTCCTTGTTTGATTGAAGAATGAAAACTCTTCAATTTGTGGTTTCCAAGAGCTTCAAAGAAGGTTGATATTGCAGATTTCAGCTAGGGTTTGATTGTCATTTTTAGGCCCTCTCCTAGGATAACAACTTGCTTAGAGGAGTTGGGTGCCTTCTAGGGCACATTGTAATGTCCCTCTTTCCAGCATGACCCTTGGACACTTGGTGGGTAGCTTATTTGTCATCTTCGTAAGCTAGTCCTGTAGTTAGGAGATGATGTGCATAGCAGGTAAGGGTTTTATCGACGATCTGGTGGATTATTTGATGTTAGCAATGAGTTCAGTTGGTCTTAAGGACTCACTTGGCACTTTCTAAGGTTATTTCCGGCTTCTGGTGTGTTCTCCAAGATTCTTGGAGAGAGTTTCCATTTATAGTAAGTCACCCAACTGACTTCATTTCTCATTATTCGTCATCAGCATCGCTTCTGCTCAGTCAGTTTCCGATTCCGGTGCTTTCTGACGATTTCCGCACTTTGGGAGCATTAATGGCTTATTTTAATTATTTTACCCAGGTTGCTTATATTTGTACGAATTACTTGGCGAGCACCTCAGTATTATAGCTCGTCGGAAAGAGAATGTGAAGTTCTAAATGATGAGATGCTAATTCAGTGACCTTGGGCGCCAGGAATGATTAATTAATTAAATAAATCACTTTCCGGAGTTATAAGGTGTAATTAATTAATAAAGTGATTTATTAATTATATTTCCTTTTAATGAAAATTCTCGGAAAAGGTTATAAAAGGAGGGTTTGGCCCATTTGCTACACACTTATCATTTTGAACAAAAAAACAAATTCAGAGCAGCTCTTGCTAATTACTCTCGAAGGACGGAAACCCTTGGAGATTACGGATTGGACGGAAACCCAATTCGAAGGAGGAAGATTCACACAGGGTCTTCATTGGATTCAGAACATTATTCCTCTTGCGGACGGAAACCCCAGGAGCAGTGAGAGAAGCTTCCATCCAGGAATCTTCATTGTTTACACAGTTATTCAGCATTTCAGCAGTTTCAGAGAAAAGAATAAATTGCAGCAGTGAGCATTTGCACATATATCTGAGTGGGGCGGCTTCTTCTACAGTTATTTATTGCTGTATCAGAGGTATTTGTCTTGCTAGATATTTATTGTAATTCCCAGCAGCAAATATATCAAATCGGCTAGGGTTTTGATTCATTTACTGTGGGTTTTTGGACAATCTCTGTTATTAAATCTTTCTGCAGTTTTATATCTGTATTGCTGTAATATTTAGCTTCATAAATCATTATTAAATACACAGCTGAAATATTTATAAAGAAATCTGCCAGTTAAACCCTAGGCGCCTATTCTATATTCACCCGGTTTGCGGGGTTTGCTGTATTTAAATTATCTATGCAGTTTCAGTGTGATGTTTCATGAATTCCTTTGATATTATCGGTTCAGATCTGAGCCCGAGCATTTTATAAAAACAAAAAAATTAAGACCAAAACGGGATTGGGATCTTTCACACATCTTGGCATTTGGAGTTGGTATTCATATTCCTCATAATTTTTAGGCTGATTTCACACTTTCATGAGATTTTTGGGGCTTGGAATCTCCATTTCCAGCCATTATTGTGAGCTGTATTTCTGCTGTCATTAATTTAATTACAGCTGTAAATATTTTCATAATTTGCATATATTTTGGAGTACTTTTGCTTGGTGTTTATTCCATTGGTTGAGTATAATATTTAGGAGAATTTATACATCCATTTTCAGCTTGTTTGGAGGGTGTTTGATGCCCTAAAAGTGCAAATACAGTTTCGCTGCTAGGGTTTCTAATATTTTCAGATCTGTTGTCATAAAAATCAGATTACTCTCAATTGGGATTGGTGTTATTTCTTTGTTTTTCAGTTTTGACCCTAAAAGGGATATTACAAAGTATTATAGCAAAAGCCTTCCATTAAACAAGCGTAGTCCCAATTTCTAGAAAATAAAGGATTCGAGGAAATCACATAAGCTTGCAAAGAGATTTAGATTAAAAAATCAGTTGGTTTCCATTGAGGTGAGACATTAATTTTTGAGTGAATGAGGTTTGTTTTGAATCGTAGAAGCAATTCCAAGATGCACGGAAGCGCCATATCTGACTTAGGGTGGTAATGCATGTATTTTAAGACAATTGTACAAGTCTTTGTTTCTGGATTGAGAAGCCACGAGAGGAGGAAAGGGAAACGCCAAGCAAGCAAACACACTCATACCACAACCAATCAACCTTTACATTAGTAGGATGACCACTTCCATTGTGGCGTCGCTCCCATTGGCATAAGGATCATGGTATATTGGTGTTGATATGTTGTCATGGACCAAGCCTACCAACCAATGCAAGATTATTTTTTTGAATGAATGAAGATGTTAGTCATAAAAGCGATTCCAAGATGCACAGAACAAGATTCTTTTCAGTGTAATAATGCTACAAAAGAGGAGAGGGGAAGGCTGAGTAAGAGAACATACTCACCTCGCAATCAATCAACCATTAAGTTGGCACTTTCCGAAAAGAATTACTTTCCACAAAAAAATTAAACTTTGTTTATTGTTGTGTTTCTAAGACCATATGTTGATGCATGTCTTAATACAATGTGCTGGTACGCATTTTGGAGTTAAAGGTCATCCCACAGTGACATGTAAATGAAGATTGCCATTTCTGAGAATGAAAGTGGGGATATGACATGTAAGATGTTCAACTTTTGTGAAAATAAGGGAACCAAAAGTATAAGGAGGTTCAACTTTGTTAGACGTGACCTGAAACTGTCCATGGTTGCGCCCATCAATTGTTCTAGAGGATTGAGTAAAGTACTATATGATTCCTTGGACAAGGAATGGTCAAAGTTAACCGAAACATGCTGCCCACCACTAAAATGTAATATTCCTCAATACTACTTTGGAGGTAGATAGAAGTATTGAATTATTAAACTAATTTGCTTCGAAGATAAGGAAACATTCATAAGAAACTAGTATCAATTGTGAAATATATGAGGAGAAATACAAGTACCTATACATCACAATACTTGAACTCTTACCCATGTTTTTAGTTAACTCCCCTTCCTCTAGTTGGACAAATGTAAAGATGTGTACATCAATTGTGAAATATATGAGGAGAAATACAAGTACCTATATATGCAATACTTGAACTCTTACCCATGTTTTCAGTCTAATTCCCCTTCCTCTTGTTGGACAAATGTAAAGATTTGTACAATTAAATTACAAAATATATATGAAGACAAAGCTCTAAGCTAGGCTATAATATTCAAATTAGCGAAAGTGAAGATCCTGAATTGACAAAAAAATCATAAATAGGATGTATCCCACAATAGTGGTGAACAATACAAAGAAACTTCTTTCCCCAATTTGGCACGAGTAGTTTTTTTCTTAAAAGCATATTAAACCCTTGTGTTGAGTGCATTATGTAGATGAAAGTACAACATTTGTATATTTGGAGAAAATAAAATAAAAATTGTAATATCCCTCTTGGGACTGAAAATGGAGAAAAGGGGTTAACCGGCTGTCCCGAACAGATTTGATCTTGAACACTTTTAATTATTCACACAAAAAAATGATAATAACTGAAAACTAATCTAAAATCAGCAATCTCCAAGGGCAGGGAACTAAGGAATTCAAGTCCACTTGTCGGTATGTGGTGTCCCCAAAAATTTCATTTGGAAATCTTGGGATACCCCTTTAAAATTTTGGTCTTTTTGACTTGTGCTAATTTGCTCAGGATTCCTTCAAGAGATTGCAAGAGGTTGCTTGGTCCAAAAAGGTGCAATAATGGATGTTATGAAAATAAGAAAAATACTGCCACCAATGCGTAGAGCTCGAGAAAATATGCACTTTTAGAAAAACGACACCTAAAACAGAGCCACAGAGTGAAAGTTATGGCACTTGCAAATTTTTGCTGCTACATCTTCTTGGACCCTTTCCAAAAATGGAAAATTTTATTCTATTCTTGTGTTTTCTTCACCGAAAATCCAAAAATGGAAATAAAATGCTGCTTAGACCAAAACGTAAAAGTGCAAGCTGCCTTCCACGTCCAATTTCCACGCTTCCGTAAGTGATGAGTTCTCACGCAATTTTAAAAGCAGAAGTCATGATACAAGTCGCATTTTTTTGGCTGCCCCTTCCTTTCATTTTTAACGCCACAATTTAAGTGAAAAGTGGGAATTTTGGGGCTTCCTTGAAGGGTGAATATTTCCACTTCCTTTCCCTCGTGTTTTTTCCACAAAAGCAAGTTAAGTCATTTAAGTGAAAAGTGGGAATTTTGGAGCTTCTGGAAGGTTGAAGATTTACACAAGTCATTTAAGTGAAAAGTGGGAATTTTGGAGCTGCCTGGAAGGTGGAAATTTGGAGGCTTCCTGGTAGGTTGTTTTTTCCCACAATGAAAGTCGAATCACTTAAGTGAAAAGTGGGAATTTTGGGGCTGCCTGGAAGGGTGAATTTTCACACTTCCTTGCCCTCATGATTTTCACACAAAAGAAATTTTATTCACCCATGCAAGTCGCACTTTTTGGGGCTGCTTGGAAGGTAAGAAATTCACACAAGTCATTTAAGTGAAAAGTGGGAATTTTGGGGCTGCCTGGAAGGGTGAATATTTCCACTTCCTTGCCCTCATGTTTTTCCACAAAAGCAAGTTAATTCACCCAAGTGAAAAGTGGAAATTTTGGGGCTGCCTGGAAGGGTGAATATTCCCACTTCCTTGCCCTCATGTTTTTTCCACAATTCCTAGCCAAAAAGTGCGACCCATTCTGGCATAACTCCATGCCTAAAAGTTGATTTCTTTTAATTATTTTTAGCAAGGGTTGGCGCCAAAGTTAGGGAGGAATTCATTGCATGCAAAATCCCTTTAGAAGCTTGTGCATGTGTTCCTAATCTTCCAGTTGAAGCCTTCATTGAATTTACTTATATTTGCCTTCACCGAAGTGCTTTCCAGAATTCAAAATTGCTCATATGCAATTAAAAATAAAAGGTGATGAGTTTTGTCTGAATTGTTTACGGCAAGCATTTTACTGGTGCATGTATTGGAGAAGAATTGCAAAAGCTTCAGGGATAAAAGGGGAAGACAGGTCAGAGGCAACACCCGCAAGAAAATCACGATCAATCGCTTCTGAGATCCATTTGGTGGGAATCAAAGGCAAAGAGTCAACCGCATAGGAGAAAAAAAGCATCTCAAGTTCGAGGCAAAAATATCATCCAAATCATTCATGAGGCAGAAGTGCAATACATGTTGGATCAACATGTAGAGTATGGAAGAAGAACCAAACTGGGAGTGTTGCAGCTTTCTTCTAATTTCTTTTTTTCTTTCTTCTTTCTCTTATTTTCTCCGACAAAGTAATTGAGTAATCAATTAAAATTGTAAAACTTAGGTAATTGGCTTTAAAAGACATTACTTAAAGTTTCTGGAAGAAGTCAATTACTTGAAATAGGTGGAAGACATGCAAAATAAAAGGTTCTATTTTCAATTGTAAATCATGCATGTCATGCAAAGAAGGATTCTAGGAGAATGATTGCCAACTGTCTCCTTTTCTATAACTTCGCATGCGACAATTCATTGAAAGTTTCCTATTTGTAATTGTCCTCTATGCACTATAAATGGAAGAGCCTATGTAGTCATTTTTACCCTTATCACAAAAGAAAGGAACCCCATGCGCGCTAGCCTATCACCCAATGGGCGCTGGGTGCTCACCCGAGGCACGCATGGGTGCCGAGTCTCTCTTTTATGTGAGTTTAGTGGGAAACATCATCTATGATCCAAGTTTAAGAGAATTGGAAGGAAGTAAAACATACAAGCACCATAGAGCTCAGGACGGCTTCTAGGTCCTTGCAGTCATTCCAGACAAAAAATGCTTAACAGATTGAATAACTTATACCAAAACAGAAAGAAGTTGCACAAGCATCCATACTTAATCATAAACATAAATGAGAAAGAACTATGAGAAAAATGTATGCATTAGAATCATCAATGTTCATATTCATTGTAAGTTGGTAACCTCATTACATTCATGGAGCCATTACAAAATGTTACAAAGAAGCAACATGCAGTCATGCATTATATCTGGACTCATATGACTAGGCTCTCAAAAGAAATTTATAACCCATACCCTTGATACATCCTTCCCTAAACACAATTACCCAAACTAACAGAGTTCTTGCAGTATTTCTGCAGAGCTCCGCCCTCTCTCTCTATCTCTTTTTTTTTTCTCCTTCGTAGGCGCTTGTATATATAGGCTTTCTGGACTGCCAACTCATCCTCCAACAGCCTCAAATCCGATGCCAAGTGTCTGAATGTGGTCCTCCATGCGAGCATGCTCCTCCAGGCCTGAGCTTTCCACTTTTTACCATGATGAGCTTCTAGAAGCTTCTACCATAGGCATGCTCCTTCCTGGGCCACCCTGTCAAAGCGCTAGCACCTTATCCACTTTGCATGCGCAGTCGGGTCATGCTTTTCACGTGTTTTGCCAAAACACCCAATATGGCTAAGTCCCGAACCCTTGGTTCTGTCCGTTTTCGAGCCACGGGTTTCCTTAAAGCCTTGCCCTGTCACGCCTTATTCTTGCGCGCTTTTCTTCAACTAGGCCTTGCACGCCTATGCGCCCTTTTGTACTTAGCCAATATTTAAGGGGCCCAACATTACCCCACACTACGCCTGTTCTCGTCATGAGAACACCTCTCCAGTGAAAAGAAAGAATACAATAGACTTACACCATGGGAAAAGAATAAGGGGATGAAAGAATGGGAAGTGATGGAATCATTACGGTAAATTAGGAAAATCCTTTCGCAAGTCAACTATTATCCAAATTCCACCCCCTAGAGTTAATTTGATAACATGCATCAAAGTTTTTAGTTCAAGCAAGTAGATTGATTCGGGGAAAATCGTAAAATTGGCTAAGTCTGCTCAAGGCCACCTTTGGGACAATTGGAACAATTATACGCGCAAGGCGCGGATCGGTCGAAAAGCCTCCAGCGCCCAAACGAAAAGGGACATTTGGGACAAATGGACGCGCAATGCCCGGATCGGTAAAGAAAGAAAATTTGTCCAAGACCTTTACGGGAGCAAGCGGGACAAGAGTGCGCGGAGGGCGAATCAGGAAGAATTTGTCCCCGATAAAGACTTTGGGACATTTGGGACAAATGGACGCGAAGAAGCTTGAACCGGCCGGATCGGCCGAAACAAGAAACTTCAGCACAAGGACAAGTGGGACAAAGGGCGCGCGGGACGCGGATAGCCGAAGGAGTCGAAAGCCAATCAGATCACGCCACGTGTCACCGGCAGAAAAGGGACGAGGAAGCCCATTTCGGGCGGATCGGAGGATTCTGTCTCTGCGAATGGCACAGGACATCCGGGACAAAAAGGACGCGGTGGGACGCGAAAATCCGGGCGACCGTGGACAAATCACGGCATGACACGTGTCGCCGAGGAAAAAGGTCAAAAAGTCAAAGGGGCGAGTTTTGAGCACGAGATCCAAACCAATGAAATAGTGCCACATGTCCAAGTTTAAGGGGCCACAAGAAAATCCCACGAAAAGGTGGAGAGAGAAAATTGCTCGGTGAGCAGAGCCTGCCACGTGTTGTCGGATGGCGAGAGCACGGGAAAAGAAATTTAAAAATCCGTTTTCGCTTTTGTGCCCTAAATCTTGAGACCTTAGTATTTTTCGATCCGAGCTCGGATTTGCACATTCTTTATATCAACGGAAAAGCTGTTGAAATTATCTACATGATTCTCAGGATCAATCTCGCATTTGGTGCAGTTTGGAGGAGAAAATTAAGAAAACGCCTCTCGCACGCGTGGTGATAAACGAAGTAATGCTTCAACAACCAACTTTAATGCGGCGAGACATGACTCACCGCTCTGTTAGACGGCCGCCGTTTTCTTAGGATCCGCCGCACTGTCATAATGAGATGATTTTAAATGCTACCAAGAAGTGGTTGGGGCGGTCTGGATTTCTCTCTCTTCCCTCTCTCATTTCTTGATATATATTGTAAAGAAGAGCTCCTTTAAGGGGTCGGATATTTTTGTTTTGCATCCTCCCTTATTCCCTCGCTCACGAGGAGAATTTGTGGAGCTTTGAAACCTCCCATATGGGTTGTAATGCCAGTCTTTTTGCCTCTTGGCCACTGCAATGTACTGTATCGACTCTTGAGCAATAATATATGTGTTGTGATTGACTCTTAACCCTCTCATGTATTCATTGCTGTCATTTTGATCTCTTATTGCAGTTTGGTTACTGTGCATGGTGTTTGTATTGCGGCCTATGTGGTTACGTGTTCAATTTGCAAAACGAATGTCTAACATTCCTCGGTGCATCACCTTTGTAGTTTAGGTTTTATTCTATGCATTTTCTTACCCTGTCTCCTTGGCAAGTTAGATTAGGTTTTAGCAAACCCTCTGCATTTTTTTGTGTGTGCATCTGAACAGAGGAATAGGAACCAGCCTTCTCTGGAGAATCTTTTCTCATCTTTACAAGTCCCACGCTTGGAGAAAGGATTCCATGTTGTGCAATCACACTGGATGCCTGAACATCAACCTAGAAGCCTGATTTGCATCCGGGAGTCTTTGTGAGTCAAGCAACAGTTTTGGCATGCCGGTGGGACTTAGAGGTCTCATTTTTATTGCAGCAAAGTTGATATGCATCTGCTGCAGTTTTCTTGCTTATAAGAGCTATTATCTGCATATCTGGCGACTCCAAGGGGAAGAATCGACTGGTTTCAGCAGTGCAGGCCTGAAAACTCATGAGAAGAATCACCACAAGGTCAAGAGTTGGAGAAGAAGAAGTCTTTGTTTGAATACCTACGATTTCTCAAGAAGAAGGCAAAGAGGAAGAAGGATTCGAGAGGTCTCCATCTCCACCAAGCAGAACTCTCTCAACTCCTCCACCGATAGGCCTTTCATTCGATATCTGAGGGTTTTAAAACCGATTAGAATGGCTCAGAACAATCCCTACATCAACTTCACAGGCAGCAGCCCACTTGCTCTCAATGCACAGCATCCAGTTCCTATTGCAGCCTTGAAGAACATTCCCTACTTCACCGGAGAAAATCAGACTACTCCAGGTGATCATGTTAAAGATATTGCTAACCTTTGTGCAATCCATGAAATCAATGAAATGCAAGTGGTTGTCAAGTTACTGGCATCTTCCTTCAAGGGTAAAGCATTACAATGGTTTAGGAGCCTTGGAGCTGGTTCTATCACAAACTGGAATCAGCTGTGTATTGCACTTCACGAGCAATTTGGAGAGAAGGGAGACAACTTGTCTCTTTTGGAGCAATTGACAACTATCAAGAGAGCCTCTAATGAGCAGCTAACTGACTTCAACTTCAGATTTCAAAGGTCTTGGGATAGGATTCCAGTGGCAGTCAGGCCAACAGCAGAAGGTGCTTTTCTATATTACCTTAAAGCTTTGAATTCTGATATTTCTATGTTAATTCAGTCCATGGGAGGCACAACAATCCCTATGGCTTATAGCATTGCCATTAGAGCCGAAAACTATCTTATTCAAGCTGGTAAACTGGCTCCTAGGCCTCCCATGCCCTTGTATCCAAACTTAGAAAATCCAAGCACTAGTCAAGCACCCACTTTGGCTCCTGTTCCCACTCCTAGAAATCGAGTTCAAATAAAGCTTCCACTTCATCTCAAGTGCTTCAAATGAACTCCAAGAGGTCATGAAACGATTTGCAAAATTTGGGAAATGAGTTAGTTACTATTAAGAGACAATAAGCCCAAGGTTTCAGACCTTCTATCAACCTCAAGCTCAGCCTAATAGGCAGCCATACCAACCACAAAGACCACCTAATCCGATTTGCAAATGTGAATCAAACAAGGCCTCCCTCTAATAGACCATTCAGCCCTATAATCCAAATGCTATATCGCCTCTAAGGCATTAGTGCCAAACAGAACAACATTGCTCAGAATATGATTTGTGCTTTCCATGCAACGACCTCATAACCAATCCATGTGTTTCAATGGTGCTCTCAATCAAGCACCGATGGTGACAACTCTTTGGTGTGGAGGGCGAGGCGATCGAGGAAGCGATCAACAACAAGAAACATTCCAAAGCAATCAGCCCCAAATGACACCACGTTGGTGGCTGCAAGCGGAAGATTTCTATGGCATGAATCAGTGTCTCTCAAGGTGTTGCAGCCAACACAAGGTCAAAGAGGAGAAATTTGGGTGAAGAACAACCATTAGCACTAGCAATCCACAACCTTCCACGGCTCCACAAATGATTCGGGCAAGCAAAATCCAGGTTTCAAGTGCACAAGGACAGCAAGAACAGCCCCTAGGCCAACTCAAATGCCCAGTTGTTTCGCCCACGTACGCGCAAGGGGTGAATGTCAAACCAAGGGACAACAAAAGGATACTTCATCCCCGTTCAGTATCATTGAACAAATGAAGAAGACTAACGTCGATATATCAATGTGGGAATCCCTATCCATCCCGGACGGATATCTGCTTGGTAAGTGCCATGAAGGATTGGACAACTTCGAATCAGCAGGTTCAGATGCAAGACAAAGTGCTTACAAATGCTGCCCAGCCTGAAGGAAGCCATGGAGGGCAACAAGGTAAAATGTTGAAGCCCCCTCCTTTCTATGTTTCATTAATCATTGGGGATAAACTAGTACACAATTGCATGATTGATTCGGGGCAAGTAGCTCAGTGATGCCCAAGAAAATAGCTGATCAGCTGGGTCTCCAATATGAAGTAATATCTAAAGGGGTAGTGCAATTGGATGGGACAACAATAGCTTGATTGGAGTGATTAAAAACTTGAGTCTTACCTTGCATGCATGTCCAAATGTTGTTGTCTTACAAGATATATCAATCATAGACCTTCCACCACTCTTTTGCCCTTTTCTTGTCGAGGACTTCACCAAGATTGGGGGTATTTGTGCACGTTGATTGGTCTCACATGTTATTTAGAACAAAGTATGAACTAAGGCTACAATTAGGTCTGAACCTATTGCAAACTTCCATATTGAGCCTTACACTCCAAGTCAGATTAATGCCAATTGCTCAGCATTTGATCAAGAAGATCACCCTAGTACTGATGAGGCTAACACCAAGGTTAGAAGTATCCCGGACCTAACTCTTGATGAATGGGCGAATAAGATACATGCTTTTGATCCCTAACAAGAAGTAGAAGAATCGAAGTGGGAGTCTATGTGTATACACGAAGAAAATCAACCTGTTCTAGCATCACCAAGCCAAGCCATAATGATGACAATGAGGTATGGCAGCTGTTTTTTGACGGATCGAGGTAGGCGAGGCACGGGAGGTGAAGCCATGCTTGTTTCACCTCAAGGCATCAAATATTATTCAGACTTTTCGTTTCCAATTTTCTTGTTCAAACAATTGTTGTTGTTGAGACTCACAAAGCACCTGGATGCAAATCAGGCTTCTAGGTTGATGTTCAGGCATCCAGTGTGATTGCACAACATGGAATCCTTTCTCCAAGCGTGGGACTTGTAAAGATGAGAAAAGATTCTCCAGAGAAGGCTGGTTCCTATTCCTCTGTTCAGATGCACACAAAAAATGCAGAGGGTTTGCTAAAACCTAATCTAACTTGCCAAGGAGACAGGGTAAGAAAATGCATAGAATAAAACCTAAACTACAAAGGTGATGCACCGAGGAATGTTAGACATTCGTTTTGCAAATTTAACACAGACCACATAGACGCAATACAAACACCATGCACAGGTAACCAAACTGCAATAAGAGATCAAAATGACAGCAATGAATACATGAGAGGGTTAAGAGTCAATCACAACACATATATTATTGCTCAAGAGTCGATACAGTACATTGCAGTGGCCAAGAGGCAAAAAAAAGACGGCATTACAACCCATATGGGAGGTTTGAAAGCTCCACAAATTCTCTGGCAAGCGAGGGAATAAGGGAGGATGCAAAACAAAAATGTCCGACCCCTTAAAGGAGCTCTTCTTTACAATATATATCAAGAAATGAGAGAGGGAAGAGAGAGGAAATCCAGAATCTACCAACCACTTCTTGGTAGCATTTAAAATCATCTCATTATGACAGAAGCGGCGGATCCTAGCAAAACGGCGGGCTGTCTAACAGGAGCGGCGAGCTGTCTGCTGCATTAAAGTTGGTTGTTGAAGCATTACTTCTGTCTATCACCACGCGTCAGAGACGTTTTCTTAATTTTCTCCCTCCAAACTACACCAAAATGCGAGATTGATCCCAGAATCATGTAGAGAATTTCAACAGCTTTCCGTTGATATAAAGAACGTGCAAATCCGAGCTCTGGATCGAAAGATACGAAGATGTCGAAGATTTAGGGCACAAAACAGGCGAAAACGGATTTTTAAATTTCTTTTCCCGCGCTCTGCCATCTGGATGACACGTGGCAGGCTCTGGTTCACTGAGCAATTTTCTCTCTCCACCTTTTCGCGGGCTTTTCTTGTGGGCCCCTTAAACTTGGACACGTGGCACTATTTCATTGGTTCGGATCAGTGCTCGAAAACTCGCCCCTTTGACCTTTTGGACCTTTTTCCTTGGCGACACGTGTCATGCTGTGATTTGTCCACGGGCCTGCCGGATTTTCGCATCCACCGCGTCCTTTTGTCCCGGATGTCCCAGTGCTTCAGCGGGACAGAATCCTCCGATCCGCCGAAATGGGCTTCCTTGTCCCTTTTCTGCCGGTGACATGTGGCGTGATCTGATTGGCTTTCGGCTCCTTCGGCTATCCGCGTCCCGCGCGCCCCTTTGTCCCACTTGTCCTTGTGCTGAAGTTTCCTGTTTCGGCCGATCCGGCCGGTTCGCGTCCTTCGTGTCCATTTGTCCCAAATGTCCCAATCTTTCTCAGGACAAATTCTTCAGTTCGCTTAGATCGCCGGTTCGCGTCCTCCGCGCACTTTTGTCCCGCTTGCTCCCGGTAAAGGACTTGGACAAATTTTCTTTCTTTCGGCCGATTCGGGCATTTCGCGTCCATTTGTCCCAGATGTCCCTTTTCTGTTTGGGCCACCTGGAGGCTTTTCGGCCGATCGCGCCTTCGCGTATAATTGTTCCAGCTTGTCCCCAGGTGGCCTTGAGCAGGACTTAGCCAATTTTACGATTTTCCCCTGAATCAATCTACTTGCTTGGAACTAAAAACTCTGATGCATGTTATCAAATTAACTCTGAGGGGTGAAATTTGGATAACAATTTATGACTTTTCGGGGTCACTGCTGCTGCCAGGTAGAAGATCGGTGGCCTTTTAGTGATCTGTTGGGCATGGAGTCATAAGCGATAACTGAAATGAGCACGATCTTTGCTGACTCCCTCTACGAGAGCACGCTACGAGGCGTAAAAAAACTCAATCTAGAGAGCGAAAAAACACTGCGCAAAGCACTTAGGAAAGCTGAAACCTAACTATAACAAGACAATGTGCATACGCACTTAGAGGAATTGAAATCTATGCTAATATTTACAAGGGTGAACCTTTTATTTTCAGTAGATGTTTGAGATAGATTCCATTTCTTGGAATTTGCAGTTCTTCACCGTCTAATGAAGCCAATTGGAAAGCATTGCTGCTCTTGCACTTCGTGACCATGTATGGGCCCTCGAATGGCATCAAATTTTGAATGCCTTCCCGGTTTTTCTCTGTCCACATCCCATTTCAACACTAGATCTCCAACTTGAAAAGATCTATCTTTGGCCTTCCTATCGAAGGTCTTCTTGATCAAAGCTTGATCCTTTTCCATTGCTTGGGATGCCTGATTTCTCATCTCTTGCAGCTCCATAAACTCTGCATACCTCACCTCCATGGGCTCAAATTCAAGTAACTCCAGCTGCTTCATGAGTTCCAATGTTGGCAACTCAAGTGACATGGGCAAGATTGCCTCTCTTCCATAGACAAGCCTGAATGGAGAGTTACCTGTGGATCTTTTGGGAGTGATCCTATCAGCCCATAAGGCTGATTTCAGCTTGGTATGCCAAGACCTCTGATTCTCATCAAGAGTTCTCCTAATGATCCTCAACAAGTTCTTGTTTGTAGACTCGGCCTGGCCATTACCCTGAGGGTAATAGTTCGATGAAGTGCTTAGGTAAATACCGTTCTTGACAGCCCACTCAGTCACCTTAGATCCAATGAATGCCAATGCATTATCAGAGATTATTGTGGCAGGTACACCAAATCTGGTTGTTATTCCCTCATAAAATTCTAAGATCTTTAGACTCATTTGCCTCTTTGATTGCTCTTTTTTGTCCATTTGGTGAAGTAGTCGGTGGCTGTCAAAATCCATTTATGCCCTTGGCTTGAATTGGGATTAATGACTCCAATGAAGTCCAAACCCCATTGCATGAATGGCTGGTCAACTGAGATTGGATGCAATGGAAGGGCAGCAAACTTCTCTTTTCCTGTGAAGAATGCACAATTCTTACACCTCTTGATCCATGCGTAGCAATCGCTGAAGATTTTAGGCCAATAATAACCAGCCTTCATAATTTTTAGAGCTGTCACTCTTGGCGCAAAATGGCCACCAGCTGGTCCACCATGAAACTCTTCCAATACCCTTTGAATCTGACCTGTGCTAATGCATCTCAGCAGCACTCCATTTACATCTTTCTTGAACAAAACTCCATCAACAATGGCATACGGGACAGCCTGTAATCTGAAGTGTCTCCTTTGGGTCTTGTTCATCTCTGGGGGGCACTGGCCTATACCTAGGAAGTGCATAATACCTTGGGTCCAACAAGGAATGGGGGAAGCATTGTCTTCTTCATGATTGCCGCTTGGCTCATGGCTGTCCTGGACTGTCAAAACAACCTCTTCTTCGTTGCATACTTCCTTTTGCTTCCCTAAAACCAGCTGCTCACACAGTCCTTTCCCTCTTACCAGCTTGGTGATCTTGATCTCAATGTCATACTCCATGACACGGGTGATCCAACCTACCCTTTTCTCATTCAAATCCTTGTTGAGGAGGAAGTCCTTAACTCCAGCATGTGAGACCAGCAACTGGACCTTGTTGTTTGAGACTAAATGCTTGAATTTCTTCAAGCTTCTGATTACTGCAAGTACATGCTTTTCAATAAAAGAGTACCTCACCTCACAGTCATCTAGGCTCTGGCTAAAAAAGGCAATCGGCTGCTCATCATTATCTTTGTTCTGCTGTACCAGAATGGCAGAAATAGTGTCATCACCTCCAAATGCATAGAGGATGAAATCCTTGTAGAAGTCCTGGGTTGATGAGAGTTGGTGCTTGAGAGATAGCGTCTTTGATTGCTTCAAAACTCTCCTTGCCTTCCGCTGTCCACTTAAAATCCATGCTCTTCTTTAACATTTTGGTGATGGACTTGACAAGGGCTGCAAAATCTGGGATAAACCTGCGGACAAAATTGATCCTTCCCAAGAAACTTTGAAGAGCCTTCTTGTGACTTGGCAATGGCGGTGCTCTTATGGCTTGACCCTCTCTCAGTATCAATTGCTAGTCCCTCTTTGGAGACAATATGGCCTAACAGTTTTCCTTCATGTGCAAGAAAGATGCACTTCTTGGGGTTCAAAGATACTCCGAACTTTCTACACCTTTGAAACACTTGCCTGAGGTGAAAGAGATGGTCTCTGCTGCATTCTTTGAGAAGACAGTGATATCATCTAGATATATCAGCACTATCTTGTTGATCAAGCCTTTGAACGCCATGTCCATAGCCCTTTGAAAGGTAGCACCAGCGTTGGACAACCCAAATGGCATCTTCTTGTAAGCATATGTGCCCCATTTAGTTGTGAAGGCTGTCTTGAATTGGTCTTCTTCTTTCACCATCACCTGATTATACCCCGCGTAGCCATCTAGGAGAGAGAATCTCTCTGAACCGGATACTACTTGCAATATTTGTTCCATTGAAGGAAGCGGGTAATGATCTTTGAGAGATGCCCTATTGAGGTCTCGGAAGTCCACACACAACCTGATTTCTCCGCTCTTCTTCCTGACCGGAACCAAGTTAGCAACCCAGCTTGAGTGCTTGATTGGGAATATAATGCTTGCCTCTATTAGCTTATTTAGCTCTTTCTTCATTAGAGGCTCAATGTGAGGGTTAACAGGTCTGCCTGATGGGCTTAGCATCTGGATCCAATTCTATGGTATGTTGTGCCAAATTCGGATTGAATCCTCTCAAGTCTTCATAGCTCCAAGCGAAGACATCTGGAAATTCTTGACAAAGCTGTATGAAATCTGATTTCTCCTGCTCAGTGGCCACTTTACCAATTTGAAGTGTTTTGCCTTCCCCAACTGGAATTGGCTCTGAATCTTCTCTCTTGACAAGCGAAAGGGCAAAGAGTGGTGGAAGGTCTATGATTGATATACCTTGTAAGACAACAACATTTGGACATGCATGCAAGGTAAGACTCAAGGTTTTAATCACTCCAATTCTTTATTGTTGTCCCATACAATTGCACTACCCCTTTAGATATTACATCATATTGGAGACCCACTGATTATCTATTTGCTTGGGCATCACCGAGCTACTTGCTCGGAATCAATCATGCAATTGTGTACTAGTTTATCCCCAATGATTAATGAAACATAGAAAGGAGGGGCTTTGACATTTTACCTTGTTGCCCTCCATGGCTTCCTTCAGTGGGCAGCATTTGTAAGCACTTTGTCTTGCATCCGAACCGCTTGATTGAAGTTGTCCAATCCTTCATGGCAGCTTGCAGCGCAGATCTCTTTGTTCACGGGATGGATAGGGATTCCCACATTGATATATTGGCGTTAGTCTTCTTCATCTGTTGATAATCCTGAACAGGGATGAAGTATCCTTTTGTTGTCCCTTGGTTTGTACACTTACTCCTTGTATGTGGGCAGCAACAGCTGGCATTTGAGTTGGCCTAGGGGCTGTTCTTGGCTGCCCTTGTGTATTTGAAACTGGACTCTGCTTGCCAATCATTTGTGGAGCCGTGGAAGGTGGTGGATTGGCTAGGGCTAATGGCTGTTCTTCACCCAAATTTCTCCTCTTTGACCTTGTGTTGGCTGCGACACCTTGAGAAACTGCTTGATTCATGCCACATAAATCTTCTGCTTGCCAGTTCACCAACGTGGTGTCATTTGGGGCTGATTGCTGTTGGAATGTTTCTTGTTGTTGACTGTTTCCTTGACTGCCCTCGCCCTCCACACCAGTAGTTGTCACCATCAGTGCTTGATTGAGAGCACCATTGAAACACATGGATTGGTTATGAGGCTCATTGCATGGAAAGCACAATCATATTCTTGGGCCATGTTATTACGTGTGTTGGCACTAATGCCTTAGAGGCGAGATATGGCATTTGGATTATAGGGGTGGAATGGTCTATTAGAGGCCTTACTTGGCTTTGATTTTGATTCATATTTGCAGCTTTGAGTTGGTGACCTATTTTGTTGGTATGGGGCCTAGCACAGTATTGTGCTTGAGGTCTGATAGGAACATCTGAAGCACTTTGAGCTTGTTATCTTTTGATAGTAACTTGACTCATTTCCCAAATTTTGCAATTGTTTCATGACCTCTTGGAGTTCATTTGAAGCACTATAGGATGAAGTAGAAGTTTCGCTTGAACTTTGATTTCTAGGGGTGGGAACGAGGCCAAAGTGGGTCTTGACTAGTTCTTGGATTTTCTAAGTTTGGATCTGAGGGCATGGGAGGCCTAGGAGCCGGTTTACCGGCTTGAATAAGATAGTTTTCGGCTCTAATGGCAATACTATAAAAGCAGGTAAGGTTGTGCGTCCCATAGATTGAATTAACATAGAAATATCAAAATTCAAAGCTTTAAGGTAATATAGAAAAGCACCTTCCAACATTGGCTTTGATCGCCTTGCTGGAATCCTATCCCAAGACCTTTGAAATCTGAAGTTGAAGTCGAGTCAATTTGCTCGTTGGGGCTCTCTTGATAGTTGTCGGCTGCTCCAAAGAGACAAGTTGTCTCCCTTCTCTCCAAATTGCTCGTGAAGTGCAATACTGACTAATTCAGGTTTGTGATAGAACCGGCTCAAGGCTCCTAACCCATTGTAATGCTTTACCCTTGAATGAAGATGCGGTTATTGTGACACCACTTGCATTTCATTGATTTCATGGATTGCACAAAGGTTAGCAATATCTTTAACATGATCACGGAGTAGTCGATTTTCTCCGGTGAAGTAAGGAATGTTCTTGAGGCTGCGATGGGCTGGATCTTTGTGCATTAAGACTAAGTGGGCTGCTTTGCTGTGAAGTTAGACGTAGGGTTGTTACGAGCAATTCTAATCGGTCTTAAAACCCTCGTATCTTGAATGAAAGGCCTGTTAGGTGGAGGAGTTGAGAGAGTTCTGTTTGGTGGAGATGGAGACCTTTGAATCCTTCTTCCTCTTTGCCTTCTTCTTGGAGATAACTGCAGGTATTCAAACAACACTTCTTCTTCTCCAACTCTTGACCTTGTGGTGATTCTTCTCATGAGTTTTCAGGCCTGCACTGCTGAAACCAGTCGATTCTTCCCCTTGGAGTCGCCAGATATGCAGATAATAGCTCTTATAAGCAAGAAAACTGTAGCAGATGCATATCAACTTTGCTGCAATAAAAATGAGACCTCTAGTGTCCCACCGGGCGTGCCAAAACTGTTGTTGCAGACTCACAGCACCCCTGGATGCAAATCAGGCTTCTAGGTTGATGTTCAGGCATCCAGTGTGATTGCACAACATGGAATCCTTTCTCCAAGCGTGGGACTTGTAAAGATGAGAAAAGATTCTCCAGAGAAGGCTGGTTCCTATTCCTCTGTTCAGATGCACACAAAAAATGCAGAGGGTTTGCTAAAACCTAATCTAACTTGCCAAGGAGACAGGGTAAGAAAATGCATAGAATAAAACCTAAACTACAAAGGTGATGCACCGAGGAATGTTAGACACTCGTTTTGCAAATTTAACACAGACCACATAGATGCAATACAAAAACCATGCGAGGTAACCAAGCTATGATAAGAGATCAAAATGACAAGCAATGAATACATGAGAGGGTCGAAGTCAATCACAACACATATATTATTGCTCAAGAGTCGATCTGATACATTGCGGTGGCGAAGAGGCAAAAAGGCGGCATTCTGACCCATATGGGAGGTTTGAAAGCTCCCAAATTCTCTCTGTGCGAGGAAGAATGGAGGATCTGCAAAAAAGAATGTCCGACCCCTTAAAGGAGCTCTTCTTCTGATATATATCAAGAAATGAGAGAGGGAAGAGAGAGGAAATCCAGAATCTGCCCCATCCACTTCTTGGTAGCATTTAAAATCATCTCATTATATGAAGCGGCGGATCCTAGCAAAACGGCGGGCTGTCTAACAGGAGCGGCGAGCTGTCTGCTGCATTAAAGTTGGTTGTTGAAGCATTACTTCTGTCTATCACCACGCGTCAGAGACATTTTCTTAATTTTCTCCCTCCAAAATGCACCAAAATGTGAGATTGATCCCAGAATCATGTAGAGAATTTCAACAACTTTCCGTTGATATAAAGAACGTGCAAATCTGAGCTCTGGATCGAAAGATACGAAGGTCTGAAGATTTAGGGCACAAAACAGGTGAAAACGGATTTTTAAATTTCTTTTCCCGCACTCTGCCATCTGGACGACACGTGGCAGGCTCTGGTTCGCTGAGCAATTTTCTCTCTCCACCTTTTCGCGGGCTTTTCTTGTGGGCCCCTTAAACTTGGACATGTGGCACTATTTCATTGGTTCGGATCAGTGCTCGAAAACTCGCCCCTTTGACCTTTTGGACCTTTTTCCTTGGCGACACGTGTCATGCTGTGATTTGTCCACGGGCCTGCCGGATTTTCGCGTCCACCGCATCCTTTTGTCCCGGATGTCCCAGTGCTTTGCGGGACAGAATCCTCCGATCCGCCCGAAATGGGCTTCCTCGTCCCTTTTCTGCCGGTGACACGTGGCGTGATCTGATTGGCTTTTGGCTCCTTCGGCTATCGCGTCCCGCGCGCCCCTTTGTCCCACTTGTCCTTGTGCTGAGTTTTCTTGTTTCGGCGGATCCGGCCGGTTCGCGTCCTTCGTGTCCATTTGTCCCAAATGTCCCGGTCTTTGTCGAGACAAATTCTTCCGGTTCGCCCGATTCGGCCGGTTCGCGTCCTCGCGCACTCTTGTCCCACTTGCTCCTGGTAAAGAACTTGGACAAATTTTCTTTCTTTCGGCCGATTCGGGCATTTCGCGTCCATTTGTCCAAGATGTCCCTTTTCTGTTTGGGCCGCCTGGAGGCTTTTCGGCTGATCCGCGCCTTCCGCGTATAATTGTTCCAAGCTGTCCCATAGGTGGCCTTGAGCGGGACTTAGCCAATTTACGATTTTCCCTGAATCAATCTACTTGCTTGGAACTAAAAACTCTGATGCATGTTATCAAATTAACTCTGGGGGGTGAAATTTGGATAACAACACAAGTGAATATGAGGCCTTGATTCATAGACTTCATTGGGCTAGGAAAAAGGGATAAATAACTTGTAGGTGTTCGGGATAGCGAGCTAATGGTCAACCAAGTTAGAGGACAACATCTACAAAGAACGACTTCTTTGAGGAGCTACAAGAATAGGGTATGGGACCTCATTGAGGATTTCAAAGCTTTCAACATTGTGTCCATACCCAGGAAGAAAAATGAAGCCGCGGATAGGCTCGCAGCAGTTGGAGCAACGTTTGATGTGGTTGACAACATCAAAAGGGAAAAAACACAGCCACATATCCATGTGATTGTGAGGCCAGTAGTTCTAGATAATAACACCAGGTGGCGGTGTTTGAAAAGCGATCACAGATCGTCGATTTTTTTACAAGAAGAGGCTGAATTCTCATCTAGGAATCAGGACAGACTAGAGCAGCAAGTATGGGGATCAAGTAGTGCAGCTGCGGACAAACAAGCTTCCCAAGGGTTTAGTAACGTTGGAGTCTATCTTGACCCTACGACCGAGTTCCGTAAAGAAAAGGCTAACATACGAGTCAAGAGGGAAGATTCGTGAGCCAATTCCGGTTGGGAAGGCAAAACACTTCAAATTGGTAAAGTGGCCACTAAAGGGAGAAATCAGATTTCATACGGCTTTGTCAAGAATTTCAGATGTCTTCGCTGAGCTATGAAGACTTGAGAGGATTCAATCCGAATTTGGCACAACATACCATAGAATTGGATCCGGATGCTAAGCCCATCGCGAAGGCAGAGACTTGTTAACCCTCACATTGAGCCTCTAATGAAGAAAGAGCTAAATAAGCTAATAGAGGCAAGCATTATATTCCCGATCAAGCACTCAAGCTGGGTTGCTAACTTGGTTCCGGTCAGGAAGAAAAGCGGAGAAATCAGGTTGTGTGTGGACTTCCGAGACCTCAATAGAGCATCTCTCAAAGATCATTACCCACTTCCTTCAATGGAACAAATATTGCAAGTAGTATCCGGTTCAGAGAGATTCTCTCTCCTAGATGGCTACTCAGGGTATAATCAGGTGATGGTGAAAGAAGAAGACCAATTCAAGACAGCCTTCACAACTAAATGGGGCACATATGCTTACAAGAAGATGCCATTTGGGCTGTCCAACGCTGGTGCTACCTTTCAAAGGGCAATGGACATGGCATTCAAAGGCTTGATCAACAAGATAGTGCTGATATATCTAGATGATATCACTGTCTTCTCAAAGAATGCAGCAGACCATCTCTTTCACCTCAGGCAAGTGTTTCAGAGGTGTAGAAAGTTCGGAGTATCTTTGAACCCCAAGAAGTGCATCTTTCTTGCACATGAAGGAAAGCTCCTTGGCCATGTTGTCTCGAAAGAGGGACTAACAATTGATCCAGAGAGGGTTGAAGCCATAAGAGCACTACCATTGCCAAGTCACAAGAAGGCTCTTCAAAGTTTCTTGGGAAGGATCAATTTTGTCCGCAGGTTTATCCCAGATTTTGCAGCCCTTGTCAAGCCCATCACCAAAATGTTAAAGAAGAGCATGGCTTTTAAGTGGACAGCAGAAGGCAAGGAGAGTTTTGAAGCAATCAAAGAAGCTATCTCTCAAGCACCAACTCTCATCAACCCAGACTTCTCCAAGGATTTCATCCTCTATGCATTTGGAGGTGATGACACTATTTCTACCATTCTGGTACAGCAGAACAAAGATAATGATGAGCAGCCGATTGCCTTTTTTAGCCAGAGCCTAGATGACTACGAGGTGAGGTACTCTTTTATTGAAAAGCATGTACTTGCAGTAATCAGAAGCTTGAAGAAATTCAAGCATTTAGTCTCAAACAACAAGGTCCAGTTGCTGGTCTCACATGCTGGAATTAAGGACTTCCTTCTCAACAAGGATTTGAATGAGAAAAGGGCAGGTTGGATCACCCGTGTCATGGAGTATGACATTGAGATCAAGATCACCAAGCTGGTAAGAGGGAAAGGACTGTGTGAGCAACTGGTTTTAGGGAAGCAAAAGGAAGTATGCAAGCGAAGAAGAGGCTGTTTTTGACAGTCAGGGCAGCCATGAGCAAGCGCAATCATGAAGAAGACAATGCTTCCCCCATTCCTTGCTAGACCCAAGGTATTATGCACTTCCTAGGTACAGGCCAGTGCCCCCCAGAGATGAACAAGACCCAAAGGAGATACTTCAGATTACAGGTTGTCCCGTATGCCATTGTTGATGGAGTTTTGTTCAAGAAAGATGTAAATGGAGTGCTCGATGAGATGCATTAGCACAGGTCAGATTCAAAGGGTATTGGAAGAGTTTCATGGTGGACCAGCTGGTGGCCATTTTGCGCCAAGAGTGACAGCTCTAAAAATTATGAAGGCTGGTTATTATTGGCCTAAAATCTTCAGCGATTGCTACGCATGGATCAAGAGGTGTAAGAATTGTGCATTCTTCACAGGAAAAGAGAAGTTTGCTGCCCTTCCATTGCATCCAATCTCAGTTGACCAGCCATTCATGCAATGGGGTTTGGACTTCATTGAAGTCATTAATCCCCCAATTGCCGAGGGCATAAATGGATTTTGATGACCACGACTACTTCACCAAATGGACGAAGCGTGATAGCACTCGAAAAAGAGGCAAATGAGTCTAGCATCTTAGACTTTTATGAGGGAATAACAACCAGATTTGCTGTACCTGCCACAATAATCTCTGATAATGCATTGGCATTCATTAGATCTAAGGTGACTAAGTGGGCTGTCAAGAACGGTATTTACCTAAGCACTTCATCGAACTATTACCCTCAGGGTAATGGCCAGGCCGAGTCTACAAACAAGAACTTGTTGAGGATCATTAGGAGAACTCTTGATGAGAATCAGAGGTCTTGGCATACCAAGTTGAAATCAGCCTTATGGGCTGATAGGATCACTCCCAAAAGATCCACGAGGTAACTCTCCATTCGGAGCTTACATGGAAGAGAGGCAATCTTGCCCATGTCACTTGAGTTGCCAACATTGGAACTCATGAAGCAGCTGGAGTTACTTGAATTTGAGCCCATGGAGGTGAGGTATGCAGAGTTGATGGAGCTGCAGGAGATCAGAAATCAGGCATCCCAAGCAATGGAAAAGGATCAAGCTTTGATCAAGAAGACCTTTGATAGGAAGGCCAAAGATAGATCTTTTCAAGTTGGAGATCTAGTGTTGAAATGGGATGTGGACAGGCAAAACCGGAAGGCATTCAAAATTTGATGCCATTTGGAGTGGCCCATACATGGTCACGAAGTGCAAGAGCAGCAATGCTTTCCAATTGGCCTCATTGGACGGTGAAGAACTACAGATTCCAGTAAATGGAATCTATCTCAAACATTGCTACTGAAAATAAAAGGTTCACCCTTGTAAATATTAGCCTAGATTTCAATTCCTCTAAGTGCGTATGCACATTGTCTTGTTGTAGTTAGGTTTCAGTTTCCCTAAGTGCTTTGGCGCAGGTTTTGTCGCTCCTAGATTGAGTTTTTACAGTTCAGCGTGCTCTCGTAGAGGGAGTCAGCAGATCAGGCTCATTTCAGGTTATTGCTTATGACTCCATGCCCAACGGATCGCTAAAAGGCCAGCGATCTTCTACTCAGCAGCGGTGACCCCGAAAAGTCACCAAATTGTTATCCAAATTTCACCCCGAGTTAATTTGATAACATGCATCAGAGTTTTTAGTTCCAAGCAAGTAGATTGATTCAGGGGAAAATCGTAAAATTGGCTAAGTCCTGCTCAAGGCCACCTTTGGGACAATTGGAACAATTATACGCGGAAGGCGCGGATCGGTCGAAAAGCCTCCAGGCGGCCCAAACAGAAAAGGGACATTTGGGACAAATGGACGCTTGACAATGCCCGTGATCGGCCGAAAGAAAGAAAATTTGTCAAGACCTTTCTTTGGGAGCAAGCGGGACAAGAGTGCGCAGAGGACGTGAACCGGCCGAATCGGTTGAACCGGAAGAATTTGTCCCAGAAAAGACTGGGACATTTGGGACAAATGGACGCGAAGGACGCTGAACCGGCCTGATCGGCCGAAAGCAGAAACTTCAAAGACTGAGGACAAGTGGGACAAAGGCGCGCGGGACACGGATAGCCGAAGGAGGCTGAAAGCCAATCAGATCACGCCACATGTCACCGGCAGAAAAGGGATGAGGAAGCCCATTTCGGGCGGATCGGAGGATTCTATCCCGCGAAGCACTGGGACGTCCGGGACAAAAGGACGCGGTGGACGCGAAAATCCGGCCGACCGTGGACAAATCACAACATCACACGTGTCGCAAGGAAAAAGGTCCAAAAAGTCAAAGGCGAGTTTTGAGCACTAATCCTAACCAATGAAATAGTGCCACGTGTCCGAGTTTAAGGGGCCCATAAGAAAAGCCCGCGAAAAGGTGGAGAGATAAAATTGCTCGTGAACAGAGCTCGCCACGTGTCATCCGGATGGAGAGCGGGAAAAGAAATTTAAAAATCCGTTTACCGCCTGTTTTGTGCCCTAAATCTTCAGACCTTCGTATCTTTCGATCCAGAGCTCGGATTTGCACGTTCTTTATATCAACGGAAAGTTGTTGAAATTATCTACATGATTCAAGGATCAATCTCGCATTTTGGTGCAGTTTGGAGGGAGAAAATTAAGAAAACGTCTCTGACGCGTGGTGATAGACAGAAGTAATGCTTCAACAACCAACTTTAATGCAGCAGACAGCTCGCCGCTCCTGTTAGACAGCCCGCCGTTTTGCTAGGATCCGCCGCTTCTGTCATAATGAGATGATTTTAAATGCTACCAAGAAGTGGTTGGGGCAGATTCTGGATTTCCTCTCTTCCCTCTCTCATTTCTTGATATATATTGTAAAGAAGAGCTCCTTTAAGGGGTCGGACATTTTTGTTTTGCATCCTCCCTTATTCCCTCGCTTGCCAGAGAATTTGTGGAGCTTTCAAACCTCCCATATGGGTTGTAATGCCAGTCTTTTTGCCTCTTGGCCACTGCAATGTACTGTATCGACTCTTGAGCAATAATATATGTGTTGTGATTGACTCTTAACCCTCTCATGTATTCATTGCTGTCATTTTGATCTCTTATGCGCAGTTTGGTTACTGTGCGTATGGTGTTTGTATTGCGTCTATGTGGTATGTGTTAAATTTGCAAAACGAATGTCTAACATTCCTCGGTGCATCACCTTTGTAGTTTAGGTTTTATTCTATGCATTTTCTTAACTGTCTCCTTGGCAAGTTAGATTAGGTTTTGAGCAAATACGCATTTTTTTGTGTGCATCGAGCAGAGGAATAGGAACCAGCCTTCTACGGAGAATCTTTTCTCATCTTCTACAAGTCCCACGCTTGGAGAAAGGATTCCATGTTGTGCAATCACACTTTGGATGCACGAACATCAACCTAGAAACTGATTTGCATCGAGGGGGTCTTTGTGAGTCTGCAACAACATCAACCTCCGACTTGTTCCAAGCATCGACTTCGTTCCGCACTCTTTGATAGAGGACACCACTGCAGTGCTCACCTCCACAAATCTTAGCCCGTTTCCTTGTGTGTTTATGGTGTTAGCAATTTTCTCTAATTCTTTGCCTACATCATCCAAGCACATCCATTCTTCGTGTAATCTGTGGGTATAGTTCCTTCAACCGGTTTTTAATTGAACCCCTTAAGGCCTCAATGGCTTCAGATTTTCTTTCGACCTCAACAAGGATTTTGTCCCTTTCCGCCCTATTTCCTTTATTCTTTTCTTGGAACTCCTTGAGTTCTGCCTCATGAGTGGCGACCAAGATGCCTGCCACTTTGTCTCTGTCCACACAATTGTCATATGCGGCCTCAGCAGTATGGGAAGCAACTTTTATAGCAGCAAGAACCTTGTTGTACTCTGCTACGAACGCCACGACCTTCAATCTATCTTCTTTCTCTAAGCGTGCGGCCACTTCTTCTGTAGATTCCAAGGCTAACGGCTGCCTCTCCATGGTGAGGACCCTTGTTAAATCCTCCAAGCATCCTAAGGCAGATCCATACTTCTGCGTGGGAGGTGCTAGGTCCAGATGCTTCAATACTATAGCATTATTAATAGCCTCCACCTTTTTGTACACCGCGCACACCTTGGCCTTCTCATCTTTTAGCTCACGCTACTGGGCGCTGATTAGTTTCTCTTGACTAAGCTCCTTGGCCCTTACAACTAGTTCTTCCTCTTTCTTCTTCAGGTCCTCCTCCAGATCTTTGATTCTATCATTCCGCTTGAAGAGTCTAGCCTCGATTTCAATGGAGACCTTGTTCAGCACGTTGCACTGACTATTCATCCGAGAGCTGCTAAGCATTCACCACTGGATTGTCTTCTGTTGGCCCTGGCAATGTTATTATCCCCGTGGCTTACCTCAAATTCCGGCTCATCAAGATGGGACTCAATTGCCCATGAGAGCATCTTCCTCGTCCACGGGTATGCAGCCTCCTTGTCAAAAGATGACATTGCCACAAGCTCTTCTGCTGGAATCGTGCTTTGGAACCACATGCGAAACACTTTGTTGGGGTCATCAATATAACCCATCCCTGGCCTCTCCTCCCCTGCATGCCTTCCTCCCGTGCGCGTGCCCTTAGGAATACTTACGCTAAAAGCAGGGCCTCCGGTGCTGCCATGGTCCTTTTCCCCACTCTCCTCCTCTTCGTTTAACATTGGCTCAGCGTTGTGCAACTTCTCCTCCTCCAAGGTCTCAATGGCCTTTGTTTCTTCTCTCCCTGGCACCTTGGTTTCCTGTTCCACCGTAAGGCTTGGGGCCTTTGCGTGCACGCCATCTCCCTCACTTCTCATGTCTGGCGCCTCTCCCTTCCTGGCTATCCTTGTGCCGCACGAAGAGGAACCCCTGCTCCTCTTCTCCACCTTCTTCATCTGAATCATGTATGTTGAAAATAGTTGGTCCTTGTTCTTTTCCAGGCTCGTCTTCCCCACTAACATCTTCTTCGCTATCTTCTTCTTCACCTATGCCTTATCCAAACTTCCAGTTTCTTTCAGGCGGTCTCCTCCTCTAGCCTCTGCTTCTTCCTAACCGGGGATTCCGGTGTAGGTGACTCTGTTTCTTCTTCTCCCGAGGACTCCTTGTCTGATGGATTTTCTGGCTCTAGAGTCTTTTCCTTGACTAAGGGCCTCTTCTTGTGCGAATACATGCTTGTCTGGCGCTTGTCCTAGGGAAGCCTATTACTTGTGTTTCTACAACACTTGGTATTTTCTTCTCTGGCTCCTTTTCCACCTGCTTGGGCGCGGGTCTCTTCCTGCCAGTTGGATCCCAGGCATAGACACCTAGTTCTCCAAATATGTGCCCTTCTCCGATTTGGGTCTTATGCGGAGGTACACACGCACCATGGATCCTCCTGATGGGCAAGGTCATGGGCTTTGTCATTTGTACTTCATGTGACACGTACCTCTCCACGTACGCGCACTTGCCGGGGTAGACCAACCCTTTGTGCATTTCCTTGTGCTCGCGGTCCAGATTACCAAGGTCCAATTTCAGCTTCTTGGACTCTTTAAACTTGTTTACTCCCGCTTGGAAGTATTGAGCTGTGAAGGCGAAGGGGAGCTTGCACCATGGGCTCCATGTCTCATCCATTAGTTTGAACCGCCTGGCAGAAATGCTAGTACACAACAAATTCAGCTTCTCCTTTGGTGGCCGCTAGCAGTTGTTCGAGAATTCTCCATTCTGCCCCGAACGCGTTCCTCAGGCGCGTATACCATTTCTCCAGGCGTGCCTTGTGCACAGTTGTCATGGAGTCACATGCGTATTTTTCAAATCTTTTTGCGGGTGAAGGGTCCTCAGCCGGGTACTCCCATACGAATTTGTTTGATGCATCAGGTACTCCAATCTCTGAAAAAATAATTGTCAGTAGGACATTACCGAATAGGATCTGTCTCCTTTGTGCATATTCAATCTCATCCACGATGAATGCAGACAAGTTGTAGATGGTGCCTTCTGTGATTTTCTTGCAAACATGTAACCATGGCTTATTGACCTGGGTCCATCTCTCCTGGCCATTTAACTTAGTCACCAGATGCGTGGCCATCTTCATTACCGGGTCCTTGATGTCTATGATATCATAGTACCTTGACCCCTTTTTGTATGCGTAGGCAGCGATAGTTTCCTTAATTGCCTCTTTATCGCCTAGGTCGTCTTCCAAACCGTCTCCTTCACAGATGAGGCCTATGAAATGTGAGATGAGCGAGGGGTAATGCGCATCTTGCGCCCCGCGAAATGGAAGTAGTCCTCATGCACGCACGACATCAGCCATTGATAGAGGCACTCGGGTTTTCAAGTAAGGAAACTCAAAGAGTTCAATAACCCACGCCTTTTCAAACTTGACCTTCACGTCATCGTTATAAATGGGAAAACCCTCTGGTGTCCTTTTATTCGTTGGGCGCACTAACTCCAGCGCCATCTCCTTCTCGATTGTGCTCGTACGATGATTATAGTCATTCACAGACATGTTTCTTAGATGGGACTCCCACTCCTTCCCTAGCAATACTCCATCTGGGTTCTGCATTTCTGCATACCACTCTTCGTTTGTATGTCGTCGGGTTTCTTGTTGTTTGCCCTTGCCCTGCTCTTCTTGGGTGTCTAATTGGTTTCTTGGGTGCCATTGTCTAGGTTTGTTTCTTACTTTAATCACTTCTTGTAACTCTGTTCTTCCACTCTTTCCCACCTTAGATCTCGAATTTGCAAAGAAAATTCCTTAAACCCGTGCCCTAGTTATTCAAACCCTAGTTGGGATAATCCCTTCACAAGACGACGCCTTCTGACAACTCTTTTACGCCGGTAAATCCCTTTCTTCTGGTTCACAGATCCAAATGAGTCACTTATGATCAATCTCTTCAAATTTTTCTTCAAACGGTTGAGCTTTTTTAGAAGCCCTAGTTTGCGAAAATGCAAAAAAACGCTCTGTCTCCTTATACGCAAAGTGAATAATGAAATGCCTTGACCCTCTATTTATAGTTTTTCCCTTTTTAAGCATTAAATGCTACTTCACCTACCATCGTACTTTTCACATTTACTACGGCTTTTTCAAACAAAGTCTGACTTTAGCGCTTTAACTCATGCGCCTGACCCTGCGCGGATAATCTTCCAACCTTTTGGCGCGCAACCAATCCATCTAGACAGGAGACTCTTGCGCGCGCGTCACCGGCGCCGAAGGCACTTCTTCTGTCCTGATTTTTGCTCTCGCCTACCTCGTGTTGCTTATGCGCTTTTTCTTCCTTTGTACGTGGGATCTGAACGTAGCCTTATCTTGACACCAACCATCCTTTTCCATCTTTTCTTTCCATGCACTGTTTAACAGGGCCATTCAATTGAGCTTTTTAACACAAACTTCCTTGGCACTTTACTCATGCTTTATCCTTCACATCACTCCACCCCACACTAAAACGATGTACGGTCCTCTGCGCACTCAAAAATCCTCAAAGAGTAATAAGGGTTACCGACGCCCAAGGCGCTAAACAAAACAACACGAAAAGGGAAACATAAGAAAAGAAATGCATAAAGGAAATTCTAAACTAGCTCAGCAAACTGCCTTATTTACAAACACAAGAAGACTTATTTATAGTAGGGCTTCACTACTCCCATTGAAGTGTCCAGGCAATTTTGTTCCATCCAGCGCTTATAATTGGCACACGCCCAAATCAAGGATGTACGAGATTTTATAGGGACCTAACGATGGACCTTGACTTCCCAGGATGGTGCGAAACTTAAAATCATATGGCAAGACCATCCTTGACCAACCTCAAACTTCTTGTTTCGATGTGGCGATCATGCCATGCTTTTTGCTTTGCTTTTTTGTTGTTTGGCTCCACCTAGCGAGTGATCGTCTTTCATCCAGCTTCATCAATTCTTTCTTCCAGCACTTGCTCATTAACCAGCCCTCCTGCGCGCGCTATTCGCGAGAGAAGGTAACATGAATTCAGCCGCGTGAGCGGCTTCCACACCAAACACCAATTGAAACAGTGTGGCTTTGTTCATCCTTTTATAAGTTGTCCTGTAAGCCCATAATACGGTTGATACCTTGTCATCCCAATCTTGTCTTCCAACATCACAAATCTTGGTCAGGGTATGACTCAAGTATTTTGTTAAATGCTTCTGCAGTTCCATTTTCTTGTGGGTGATAAGGGGTAGTCTTGTGATGAGCTACCATGAACTCTACTAACAGGATCCTCACGGTCTCATTCAAGAAATGCGTACCCCTATCGCTGGTTAAACTTAAAGGACATCCATACCTTGTGATAATGTTCTCCCACAAAAATCTTGCCGTTGTGGCTCGTTGTGCAGTCCTTAGTTGGGGCTGCCTCTGCCCACCTTGTCAAATAGTCCGTGCAAGTGATTACATAGCATGATCCAGTCCTACGCGTTGTTGGTGCAATAGGGCCTATGAAGTCTATTGCCCATTTCTCAAAAGGTTCAGCGCTAGGGATAGGGCACAAAGGCATTTCATCTCTCCTTCCTAGTTTGCCAATGCGCTGGCAATGGTCACACGCCTTACAATAGTCTTTGCAATCCTTATACAGAGTTTCCCACCATAATCCTGCCATTAAAATTTTACGCGTGGTGGCGTCACCTGCATAATGTCCACCCGCACTTCCTCCGTGTGCTTCCTCTATGATGGCAAGGCGCTCATGCTCTAGTACACACTTGCGCAAAACTTCATCACACCCTAACTTGTATAAGTCCCCACTGATTAACATGTAGGGCGCAGCGCGTATGGCTAGTTGCTTTCTTTCTAATGCCTTCATCCCTTCCGATGCCACACCTTCCTTTAGGAATACCGCAATCTCCTCCAAATCGAGGGCGCGCGGTGCAACATAAACGATTGCTTGCGTTTGGCATAGCCTCTTCAATACTCTGCACATCCTCCCCTGAATCAATTCTTGACTAGATGATCAGGTCCACAATTACTCTTTCCAGGCTTCACAACTACCGTAAACTCAAAATAATATACCCATCGACATATGCGCCCTTGTAGAAGCGGGCTTGTTCACTAAGTAATTTAATGCCATGTGGTTGGTGTAGAATACAAAGAGTGTTGCCACAGATACTATCTAAACTTTAAAAGCGTGTAGATCATTGTGATGCTTCGCGCTCGGTCGTGGTGTAATTCTGCTCTGCTGGTGTCGACTTCACCTTGCGAAACATAGAGGGTGATCAATGATTCCTTCACTGTTTGTGCAAACACTTTGCCCAATGGCGGTTCTGAGGCATCTACATGAACGTGGGAACAGTTTGTCCCAAGAGGGAAAACGTAATATAGGCGTGGTGACAAGCCTATCCTTTAATGTGTCAAACGCCTTCTATTGCGCCTCTCCCCAATGGAAGGCACTTTTATGTCTGAGCAATTCTTCTAGAGGCGCGGCTATCTTGGAATACCCCTTGATGAATTTCCTATAATAACCCGTATGCCCAAGAAATCCACGCATTGCGCTCTAGCTAGTAGGCTCCCCCAATCCCACAATAACTGCAACTTTGGCAGGATCTACTAGCAAGCCCTCCTTACATATGATATGCCCCAGTAATGTCCCAAAGGGTGTAGCAAAGACACACTTTTTAATGTTGAGGGATATCCTTAACTGCCGACACCTCTCAAACATCAGCCTCAAATTATCACAGTGGTCTTTCACTAGCCCATACACTGTCCAATCATCCAAATAAACTTGAAGAAATTTGTGGATGAAGTCTTGGAACACTGAACCACTATGCGTGAAAAAATAGCAGGCGCATTCTTCAACCCAAAGGGCATGACCGTGTATGCAAAACTTCCCCATTCAGTGGCGAAAGTTGTCTTCTCCTAGTCCTCCTTTGCAATCCGAACTCGAGAGGTACCCGAAAATCCATCCGTAAAGGAATAGATTTTGCGCTTGAGTGACTCCCTCGAAGATTTCTTCGGTGAAGGGGGTTGGAAAGGATCGATGACACAAACTGCGTTCAGCTCCCTATAATCCACGCATATCCTAATCTATCCATCCTTCTTGATGCTTATCACCATCAGACTTATCCATTCCGATTCTTCCACAACTTCAATGATTCCAGAAGCTATCATTTTGTCTATCTCTTCCTTTACCTTTACGCACAAATTGGGATTCATCCGGTAGGGTCTCTTCCTAACGAGGCACGCACCGTCCTTCAACTTTATCCTCATCTCCCCCAAGGAATGGTGGACGCCTTTGAGCTCATGGTACTGTTATCCAATTTCAACCCCCCCAGGGTTGAATTGATAACATACATCAGAATTCTCAAGTCCCAGGCAAATTGATTGATCCAGGGCAAAAATCATGTTTCTAGGGTCCCTTCAAAAATTTTTCTAACTCTCTGTCTAGGTTGAAAAGAACAAGCTCTGAGAAAATGCGAGAAAGTTGCAGAAAATAAGCTTGGGCCAGAAAAAATTGTGAAAATCGGCTAAGTCCTAGTCCCAGGGACAGTCGGGACATTTGGGACGAAAAGGCGCGGATCGGCCGAAAAGCCTACAGGCGGCCCAAACAACAAAGGGACATCTGGGACAAATGGACGCGAAATGCCCGAATCGGCCGAAAGAAAGAAAATTTGTCCAAGTCCTTTATCGGGAGCAAGCGGGACAAGAGTACGCGAAGGACCCGAACCGGCGGTTCGGCCGAAACAGGAAACTTCAGCACAAGGACAAGTGGGACAAAGGGACGCGCGGGATGCGGATAGCCGAAGGAGCCGAAAGCCAATCAGATCACGCCACGTGTCACCGGCAGAAAAGGGACGAGGAAGCCCATTTCGGGCGGATCGGAGGATTCTGTCCCGCGAAGCACTGGGACATCCAGGACAAAAAGACGCGGTGGACGCGAAAATCCGGCAGGCCCGTGGACGAATCACAGCATGACACGTGTCGCCAAGGAAAAAGGTCCAAAAAGTCAAAGGGGCAAGGTTTGAAGCGCTGGCCCGAGCCAATCAGTACAGGACACGTGTCCAATGGAGCAGAGAAGTGCGGAGCCAGGGAAAGATTTGGGAAATTTGGCTAAGTTCAGCCAAAGAGCTAAAAGCGCAAGTCTACTCCGCGCCCCGTGTCGACCAATCAATGCATGCCACGTGTCCCAAGTGGCGGGGGCGCGGAGGAAAAGTAAAAAATGTTCCGAATCATCAAAAAGTCAAAGTTTTCAAGGAAAACCCGCGGGACAGGTCAGATGAGAGAATAACATATCCAATCAGCACGTGCCACGTGTCATCCAGTGACAAAGCGCGGGAAGAAATTTAAAAATCCGTTTTACTTTGTTTTGTGCCCTAGATCTTGAGATCTCCATATCTTTCGATCCGAGCTCGGATTGCACGTTCTTTATATCAACGGAAAGCTTGTGAAATTCTCTACATGATTTTGGGGTTAATCTCGAGTTTTGGTATAGTCAGGGAGGAGAAAATCGAGAAACGGCTCTGACGCGTGTTCATGGCCAAAAGTGACATTCCAGTGACCAGATTTAATGCAGAATGGGTCGCCTTCTCCTGTATTTCGGTCAAAATGACAGGGTATGGGTTTGTAAGGTCCCCCCATGCCGTTTTAATGCATCTGCAGTCAAGGAGGGATGGGCTCCCATGTTTTGTACGTTTTTTACGTCCCACAGGCTTGACCACTTACCTTTGTAAAAGCCAAATTTGGCTCATTTCTAAGGGGGACATTTCTTTGGATAGCAGGCTTCTTCTTTCACCTGTAACAAGTGAATTTTGCAAGTATCAAACCTCTTCTAAAATTGTAACAGGTTTTCTGCCCTTTTGATGTTGTAATACAAGGATTTTGTGCAGTGTAAATGACAATACGGAGCTCTGTGATCGGTTTTTTGATCCTTTGTTTGTGTTGCTTGTTTCATTTCAGACCTTTGATTACATCTCATCAGCTTGTGCATGATGTCTTATGTTGCATTTTTATGATCTCGTGTCTATCTACAGAGCAAGAAGTGTTCACCACTCCTCCTTTGGTGTATCACTGTTAGTTTAGTTTCATTTCGCACTTTCTATCTCTGTTTCCTTGGATTTTAGAGTAGGATTAGGTTTCAAACCTCTGTAGTTTTGCAAATATAGATCTAAATCAGAGGAGTTTGAGGAACCAGCCTCTAATCTGGAGATTCCTCTCTCAGTTTAACAAGTCCCCACACTTGGAGAGAGGTTTCCATGTGTAATCACCTTTGGATGCTAGAGTAATCAACCTAGAAGCCTGATCTGCATCCAGGGGTGTTGTGAGTCTGCAACAACAGTTTTGGCACGCCCGGTGGGACACTAGAGGTCTCATTTTTATTGCAGAAAAGTTGATATGCATCTGCTGCAGTTTTCTTGCTTATAAGAGCTATTATTTGCATATCTGGCGACTCCAAGGGGAAGAATCAACTGGCTTCAGCAGTGCAGGCCTGAAAACTCATGAGAAGAATCACCACAAGGTCAAGAGTTGGAGAAGAAGAAGTGTTGTTTGAATACCTGCAGTTATCTCCAAGAAGAAGGCAAAGAGGAAGAAGGATTCAAAGGTCTCCATCTCCACCAAACAGAACTCTCTCAACTCCTCCACCTGACAGGCCTTTCATTCAGTATACAAGGGTTTTAAGACCGATTAGAATGGCTCAAAACAACCCCTACGTCAACTTTACAGGCAGCAGCCCACTTGCTCTCAATGCACAACATCCAGTTCCTATTGCAGCCCTGAAGAACATTCCCTACTTCACTGGAGAAAATCAGACTACTCCAGGTGATCATGTTAAAGATATTGCTAACCTTTGTGTAATTCATGAAATCAATGAAATGCAAGTGGTGTCAAGTTACTTGGCATCTTCCTTCAAAGGTAAAGCATTACAATGGTTTAGGAGCCTTGGAGTGGTTCTATCACAAAGCTGGAATCAGCTATGTATTGTACTTCACGAGCAATTTGAGAGAAGAGAGACAACTTGTCTCTTTTGGAGCAGCTAACAACTATCGAGAGCCCCCAACGAGCGGTGGTCGACTTGACTTCAGATTTCAAAGGTCTTGGGATAGAATTCCGGTGGCGATCGGGCCAACAACGAAGGTGCTTTTCTATATTACCTTAAAGCTTTGAATTCGATATTTCTATGTTAATTCAATCTATGGGAGGCCAACCTTACACCGCTGCTTATAGCATTGCCATTAGAGCCGAAAACTGTCTTATTCAAGCTGGTAAATTGGCTCCTAGGCCTCCCATGCCCTTGTATCCAAACTTAGAAAATCCAAGCACTAGTCAAACACCCACTTTGGCTCCTGTTCCTACGCCTAGAAATCAAAGTTCAAGTGAAACTTCTACTTCATCCTCTAGTGCTTCAAATGAACTCCAAGAGGTCATGAAACAGTTGCAAAACCTAGGCAACGAGCTGGTTACTCTCAAGAGACAGCAAGCCCAAGGTTTCAGACCTTCTTATCAACCCCAAGCTCAGCCTAATAGGCAGCCATACCAACAAAATAGGTCACCAACTCAGGCTGCAAATCAAAATCAAAGCCAAGTAAGGCCTCCCGCTAATAGGCCATTTCAACCCTATAACCCCAATGTTGTATCTGCTTCAAAAGCATTAGTGCCAGTCCAAAATAACATGGCCCAAGAATATGATTGGTGTTTCCCGTGTAGTCAGCCACACAACCAATCAATGTGCTTTAACGGTGCATTAAATCAAGCCCTGATGGTGCAAACCGTCAGTGGGTCGCAAGAGTCCAGCCACGAAGGAGATCAGCAACAGGAAGCATCTTAGCAAGGGACATCTCCGAATGAAACTACTCTTGTCAATTGGCAGGCTGAAGATTTCTGTGGTATGAATCAAATACCCTCTCAGAGTGTTGCAGCCAACACAAGGTCAAAGAGAAGAAATTTGGGTGAAGAACAGCCATTGGCCCCAAGTAGTTCACGACCTTCTGTCACTCCACAAGGTGTTGGCAAACAAAATGCAGTTCCAAACATGCAAGGAGCACCCAAACCAGCTCCTAAACCAACTCAGATGCCAGTTGTTGCTGCCCACGTGCAAGGAACGAATGCGCAAGCTAGGGGACAGCAGAGGGATGCTTCATCCCCATTCAACATCATTGACCAGATGAAGAAGACAAATGTAAACATATCAATGTGGGAATCACTATCCATCCCAGGCCAAAGAGATTTGCTACAAGCTGCCATGAAGGACTGGTCAACTTCAAATCAACAGGTCCAAATGCAAGAAAAGGTACTCACAAATGCTGCCCAGCCTGAAGGAAATCATGGAGGTCAGCAAGGTAAAATGTTGAAGCCCCCTCCATTTTATGTTTCATTGATCATAGGAGATAAGTTGGTACATAATTGCATGATTGACTCTGGGGCAAGTAGTTCAGTAATGCCCAAGCAAATAGCTGATCAGCTAGGGCTTCAATATGAAGTCATCTCCAAGGGTGTAGTGCAATTAGATGGGACAGCAGTGACAACGGTTGGAGTAATCAGAGGTTTGAGCCTCTGCTTTGCGCACGCATGTCCCAACGTAATAGTGTTACAAGATGTGTCAATCATAGACCTGCCACCACTCTTTGCATTGTGTTTGTCGAGGGACTTCACGGCCAAGATTGGAGGGTATTTGTCTGCTGATTGGTCACACATGCTATTCAGAACAAGGTATGGAACCAAGGCCACAATCAGGTCTGAACCTATTGCGAACTTTCACATTGAGCCTTACACTACCAGCCAAATTAATGCCAATTGCTCAGCATTTGATCAAGAAGATCACCCTAGCACTGATGAAACTGACACCAAGGTTGGAAGCATCCCAGATTTGACTCTTGATGAATGGGCAAGCAAGGTGCATGCTTTTGATCCCTATCAAGAAGTAGAAGAATCTGAGCTAGGAGTTTATTGTTTACATGAAGAGGATCAACCTCTCCCCAGCATCACCAAGCCAGATCATAAGGACAAGAATGAAGTATGGCAATTGTTCTTTGATGGATCAAGGAGTAGACAAGGTGCAGGAGGAGCTATGCTCATTTCACCACAAGGTATAAGGTATTACTCAGCCTTCCGTTTCAGTTTTCCTATTCAAACAACACGGCTGAGTATGAAGCCTTAATTCATGGATTGCACTGGGCAATGAAGAAAGGCATCAGGAATTTACAAGTATTTGGTGATAGTGAGCTGGTCGTAAACCAAGTCAAAGGAAAAAATGCTGCCAAAAATGATCTGCTTAAGTGCTACAAAAATCGGGTATGGGATCTTATTGAAGATTTTGAAGCTTTTAGCATCAATTCCATCCCAAGAAAAAAGAATGAAGCCGCTGACAGACTTGCAGCAATTAGGGCTACGTTTGATGTTGCAGAGAGTATCAAAACTGAGAAATCTCAGCCTCATATCAAATTGTTGAAATAATCAACCCTGTAGCTTATCGTCTAGGATTACCTCCTGCTTTGTCTCAAATGCATGATGTTTTTCATATTTCTTTGCTTAAGAAATACGTGACAGATTTATCACATGTGCTGAATTGGAATTCCTTGCAGGTCCAAGACCCAGGAATAATCATGGTTAAGCCCATTCGAGTGCTGGGAACTCGCCAGTTGTACTTGAGAAATCGCGAAGTGAACCAATGTAAGGTCCAGTGGGACCAGTTCAGCGAGGAAAGTGCAACTTGGGAAAATCTCGAAGAAATGAGATCTACTTTTCCACATCTGTTTAATCGAATTTGAAATTCAAGGAACTGATAATTCTACCAAATTTAGACAATTATTAGTCTATTGTACAGTTGTCTTAAAACGCTGTTTTTAAGAGTGAATCTATTTTGGTATGGACTTATGAATGAAAGGACAATAACTGAACTTTGTCCTAGGAACTCCTTGATTTGTTTAATCTGATCATCGGGACGATGATTCTTTAAGGAGGGAAGAATGTAACACCCTGATTTTGTAAGTTATCTTGGTGAATATTTTTCATACTGTTATAGCTGCTGAAATGAAGGCAAACATGTTAAGATATATTCTGATCTTAAAGGAATGTGTTGCTAACTTGGATTCTTGCATGCTGTAATTTATTGCATAGGACAGCAGTTATTGTTGCTTGTGTGTTTGCTGATGTGACGACAAATTGTCGTATACTTGCTAAACTCTCTTTGCTGATTGACAGCACACCTTGAATCAATTCCATTGATCCAAAGTATGCTGTGGTATTCTTGTGATTGCTTTGTCGATTTACTCTTGAACCGAACCGGAGGTTGATATAAATGTGCAGCGCCTGATTGCAGGTATGAGCAGCTGGCACGTAAATGCCAACGACAAAGGTTCGATTCTTGAACCCTGTACTGTCGAACTTAAGACCTCGTGAGGCAGGAAACGTCTGGACACGGGTGGCTTTGGCATGTGAAACAAGGGACGAAACGTCCTGCACAGCATTGACATGAGTGTCAGTTGGAAGACTGGATGGAGGTTGATTAGTGTTAGTGGTTAGAAGGAATTAAATCCTAAGCTAATCCTAAGTTCTATCATACATCCTAAACTACTATCCTAAGTGGATTTTTAAATTATAAAAAAAGGAAAGGGAAATAAACCTAAGTCCTATTAACCTAAAACTAAACTATGACCTAGGTTGAATAACTAATATACATCCTAAACTAATCCTAACCTAAAAGGGGCACGCAGACCCTTGGAGGGAGAGGATAAGGATGAAGGGGTGTTTAATGGCATTAAATGAGAGTCCATACGTGGACAGCGCCAGTTTGGCGGGGGCAGGTAAGTGGCGGAGGTATTTAGTTGGACATGGAGCTAAATTTGGTTTTGCATGTGAAATTTAAAATTTGGAGTTCGCCAACTCAAGTTGGCAGTGGCGTGGGAAGTTGGGAAAAGGCAGAGCCTTTAATGCATTAAATTTTCTTGGTCCTCGCGACCAGCTCGCCTTGGAAGGCGTAGGAGGGAAATGTTGATTTGTTGGCTAGATTTTCTGCATAGCATCAAACCTAGGCAGTCATGAGATAAATCTCCCTCATTTAACCGGTGAGGCTCCCGTGTCAGATTTGTCAATATAAATGTGTTTTTATCTATCAGGGGTTTTACTTTAACAACTTAGTTCATGAACCATAACTAAGAAGTTCTGCAGCAAGTAAGCAGCTGTTTAAGAAAGGAAAATTACGAAGAAGGAAGTAAAGGAATTCTGAGAGAAGAAATGAGGAAGATGTGCATCCGATTAGTAGATTTGAGCTAATTGCATGCACATAGAAGAAACTCAAATAGATTTGAACACACAGAATTATAAAGCAAAGGCAGCTCTAGATCTAGATCTAAAATAACACAAAGTCTATTAAGAGATCTAAGATTTAGAAGCAAGAAACAAAATACACCGTGACACAAAGTTCTCCGGAAACCTGCTTCTTTGTATTCCTCTGCAACAAGTGGCTCTCAGGGGTTCAGCACAAAGTCTAGAACACAAGATTGCTTCTTACAAATTCTGATCGATCATTAACCCGTAGGTTCTTCTCCTACTTATAGAATGTAGGAGGGAAAGTACAAATAGAAGACTCAAACTGAACTAAAGTATGAACAACAAGTAAAGATGACATTTGTGATCATCCTCAACTAACTTCTTCTTAAGTGACACATGTATCACTTAACTAATAGAAAGGTTCCACATGACTTGAGTAATGGTTTGCAAAACCAATAACTTAGAAGTTTACAATTCCATCCGGGAACATAGAAAATAGAAGAAGAAAGAAATAGAAGAAGTCATGCTATTGTAACATCTACATCTTCTTCTTGTTACGATATCGATATACTTGTCGAACATATAGTTCAACATCTTTCCATCTTTTAGCTCTCTTGCTTCCTTTTACATCACGAATTGCAGCAATCCTTCATTCAACACTTTGCTTTGCATGCTTCCACTTCTTCCAAACTTGGCCCAAATCTCGTAATGATATGCACTGCGGTGTCACCGACTTACTGCGATAGAGTTCATCGTGAAAGGCTTGGTGGCTTTATCAATCCTCTTTTGCACCATCGAAGAGAACCTCTCGAGAGAATCATGCACCTCGTTAGAAAGCAATCCGCACGTATGAAGTAATACCTCCATCCACTCTTTCCTCGGTGAAAGAAATAACACTATCCGCAAATCGATGTTCGCTCTCAAGTACTGCATCCTCTTGACAAAACTCTGCAGATCTCAAGCGGAAAGATCTGCAAATTCTATTGCTTCCCCTTCTCGTGATCCATCAAGCACAATTTGCTCTGCAACCAATACATCTCCGTGACTTGTTGATTTCGGCCAAAACACTCGAGTTACTCTCTGCTGTTGTATTTATTCCTTTTATGCTTTCTATCAGTTGCTTTAGTTGATTTTCTGCATCGTTCATAACCTTTAGGTGGGCTGGCACTTCCTCAAGTTGCACAGAAGCTTGACGAATAATCAGATCCTTCCATTCGTCAATAGCCTTTACTTGATTGCTTGCATCTTCCATTTCCTGCATAAGATGATCACTCACCTGCGCTGAAATGGGCTGAACGGAAGGTTTATGACCTTGGCTATGATCTCACATAATTGAGTTATTTGCTTGACTCTTCTTTCTCCGCCTTTTCACTTTCTCAAGCCTAAGGAACAAAGCACCCCGCAACGTCTGCGTGTCTGCTTAATCCTTCAGTGGTAGCTTGACCGAGTGGTATTTTGGTCACCGTCACATCTTTCGCTGTAGTGAGTTCCTCTTCTACCTTTCCTTCGCACGGGATTAATATCTCAAAGCAAACTTCTCTCCCGAATCCTCGATGATCAACCTAGAAGTTGCTTTAGCAACTTTAGGCCTTTTGTCTCTTACGCTCGGATCCTGAAGTAGCTGCATAGTCATGTTCCTCTAAGTTCATCTCTATTCTTGCTTAGGAACCAGCTGCAAAGCTAACCATTCCGAGAAATTACTTCTCGGAGAATGAGAAGATTCTTTGAGTGCGCTCTATTTCCCGCTCTGCATCCTCTCCATCGAGAAAGTGCCACGATATCATGGCTGCCATCCTCGAAACATCCAAGGACAAAGCTCTTTCGAACTCCGTCATCTGCGGCTTGACATCTCCTCTGGGCGGGTCTTTGAGCGAAGTGGCTGCGGAGAGAAGATGAACGTTGCTGGTTTCGATGAAGGCATGGAAACATCCTGCTGTTGTGGTGCAATAGTTGGTGATCCACTAGGTACTGGAGAAGTCGGAGTCAAAGCTATGGTCGTAGAAGTGGTCTCCTCTTTCTCTTGAGATCTTCTGCGTACTTTCGACTTCTCGGACCTTCTGCTGCTCTCTCCTTCATGCTTTCGCTTGAGGGAATCTCCTGCGCCGAAGTTGCCCGTGATTTGATTCATCAATACTTCATCAAGGCAGTATCCCTTCGTTAGCAACCAGCTCGAAGTACTCACCAACACGACTCGGATCTTTCTTTATTGTCTGCATTGCATCATTGCTTATCATCTGTAGTAGAGCTTTATCTCCTCCCATTTGATGGTAAGTGTCAAAGTACCACGTTCCCATCATCTTTAAGATCGCGGTATCCGCGCTAGTCAAAGTCAAATACTTGCTTTGCTTGCCGATGACTGCTGAAATCTTTCTTTCGACCTCGTACTCATACGCACTTCATCCGAGAAATCTTCTAGCGAAGGTACATGTGCGTACTCCTGGGAGATTGTCTTCCTGGCTATTCCAAATGGATCAAAATTAAGCCGTGCAGGGAAGAACTCTTGCTCATACTCAGACAACATTTGTGCTTCCATTCCTCGAGCTCTGTGAATGCGATGCATCTGCTGTAATATCCCACAGTGAGTGGGAAGTATCCCGTAGACTTGTGCCGCTTCGACTGAAGGTCGTGTAACTCCACAAGTTGCCTGCTTAGCTCCATGGCAATCAATCTGTCACTCGGGTACCTTGGCATCTTTGTTGGTTCACCTGAAAAGCTCGTAACCCTGAGGTATGTGAAATCTGCAAACTGGATGAATATACTGCCAATCTTGGACACTGCTTCCCATGCTTCCTTGCTTACTCTGTGAGTCTTCAAGTCTTTGTCTAACCTGCAGATGAAATCGTAGAAGAAACCATCGTTGATCACTTTGAAGTCCTTCTCGCACGCAGGTGCAGTAAGCTGTGGGTAGCACTCGAAAATGGGATCCTGGAAAGAATACCACATCTATCCAGCTTGGAAAAGACACCCTGTGAAGCTGCAGCATATACCAAGTATGAAGTCATCTTGAAGCTGAAGGTACGCTTTACGTTCCGCAGTTGCTCACCGATGTTGCTGCTAATAATTTCTGACCAACTGATTATAGAATCAACCTTGTTGATTTGATAGTCTGATGAAAGCATACATCCATGTCCTAGGAAAGTGTAGGCATTCGCTTCACCATTCAACAAGCAATTTGACGATATCATCCGCTTCCTGCACCAAATTGGATCGTGGAAGAGTTCTCGGGAACTTGGAAGGGGATCTAGGCTTCTTCATGAACCGGCTATTCATGATGCTCACACAATCAGCTCTATGCTTTTCCCACCTACTGTCAGCATCCTGAATGCTAATAGAAGTCACCACCTTTAAATCTTTGGAATCTTGAACAATAATCGAAGAATTACGCATCAAACGAATTATTGTCTTTCCCATACATCTTGGCGATCCGGATGAAGGATGGTAAGATCTAGCACACTCCATCACAAACTCTGGCAATTGGGCTGTACATGGGAAAGCTGCAGCTCGAATAATTCCACTACTTTTGACCGCACGCATGAGTGAAGTCTTTCCAGCTCTGGATCTGTCAATCAAATCAGAAAGAGGTTCTGGGCCTAGATCCGTGTCTCCTATGTCTGAAAGTTTAGAAGCAATGCATGAATCCATCGTGCTCTCTTTTTCATCTCCTTTCGCCATAGCTTTATCAATCTTTGTCTGAATAATTCTTTTTCTTCTAATTTGGCCTGCTTTCTTCAATCAAAAGTGCGAGATCTGGACAATTCTTCAGATTCGGAGGATATTTGCAATGTATTGGACATTGATAAATACTCCTTTTCTTTTATAAAGCACCTGTAATGAGTTCCTGCAATTTATTCAGACAAAAATGGCCACCGGAGCATGAATAGTGAATTTAAATTATAAAAATCTGCACTTTTCAAGCCTGCTGCCCCAAAAAATGGTGTTTAATTTGCACATAAAGAGATCATGAATCCTTTCAATCAACACCTGAGCTCCTTTAACACCTGTGAAAACAATTGTGCAGACGAAGATGAACCTTTTCCAAAGCATGCGCCAAATCTGGAAGCTTTTAGCCTTTGTTAGCACTTTGTCTGTGCAAAATCCTTCCTCTAATGGGGCGCACTTTTTCTCCTTGCTGCAATTCTTTACCTGTGTGTTGAATAATAAATCCATATGGCTGCCCATGCTTATATAACCTTCATAATTCTATAATTAATAATTGCCCTAACAATTAAAGGCAATTAATTAATTAAAAATCATGCTTTTCTCTTTTAAAAATTGCATGTTTAAGGACAGCCATCCAATAAATTAAATTAATCCAATTTAATCCTTCACACAGCACTTAACTTTAGCCTCACAGTGTGCTTTGACCATAGCCACTGAAAATAGAAATTAATTAAATGATTTAATGCATTTAAAATCATTAAATAACTCCTAAATGGGGCGCACTTTTTCCAAGGAGAGGGGCAGCCACTAAATAAATTAAATTTAATTAATTTAATTGCTTTCTTTTAATCCTCCTTTGACTTTTCAACCTCCTCAAGCTTGGGCGCACTTTTTCCAAGGATAGAGATTATTAAAAATAATCAATTTAATTACTTTAATCCATCACCAAAGGGGGCGCACTTTTTTGCACAGGTAATTCTATTTTTAAGAATTTTTTTAAAATGGGATTCTTTACCCTGCCAGGCAGGCACCAAAATCCCATAATCCACTTAAGTGATTTGACTTTTGCAATGGGATTCTTTACCCTGCAAGGCAGGCACTAAAATCCCATGATTTCACTTAAGTCACTTTCCTTTTATAATATCATGGGAATTTTTACCCTGCAAGGTAGGCAATAAATTCCCACACTCTTGACCTCTCTATTTTCCCATTGCGGCTTAAGTGACTTTTATAACATGGGAAAAAGTACCTGCCCAGAGCGGTATACAATTCCCATCTGCTGCGGCTTATATTTTCCCACTATGGCTTAAATCCTTTATTTTCCAAAAGGCGCCCATCCATGAGGGGCACTACCTGTGCATGACTTCGCTTTTTCCCGGTGATCCGGACCTCGATGGCGACTTCCTCACGGGCAAAATGTGCATGTATGTTTTCCAGTGCTCCGGGCCAAAAATCGGGCTTACCGTGAAGGAGTTGTTCGAGAGAAATTTACTGAGAAAGCGAGCAGGACACCACAAAAACACGAAAAATTGCCAAAAGTTACAAATAAAGCCCAAAACTTAAAATAAGTTAAAATCCTTCTGGTATATAGGAATAATAACATATTCGCTCATAACGGAGTTAAAACGGAGCGCAAATAGCCTCATACGGGGCTCAAAATAATTAAATACAAATTTCCCTTGAGACAAATCCGGCGACGGAATAAAACAATTTTGGGCATCTGGGTATTTGGCGAAAAGGGCTAATATGGCTCTTCAGGATTATCTTGACGCAATACAGGAACTTTCAGGCAATAAAAACAACAAATGACCCACTATTTTAAAAGTACGAAATTTTTTCAAATTGGGTAGTCACAGATTTCGGGGTGAAATCTGAGTGACACCATGATTGTTTATTGTGTCGATTCGGATTTTGTGAAGTTGCTCTGCATTTGGTTTTTTGTTTGGTTCAGTCGAACCAGTTTCTTTGGGTTTATCACTGTTCTTTGGAAAATGGAGAGGTCATTCTTTGAGCACTGAAGAGGAAAGGATTGTTGGAAAGCTCGTGTTGTCGCCGAGGAAGGAAATATCTTCGGAAAACGGTTTTCTTCGAGTTTTGGAAAAGAAATTGCAGGCATGTTAAGCCCTTCTCTTTAAAAATACTTGCTTTGTTTAAACGTCTCATTAAAACAACCCTGCTCTTGGGTTTTGGGTTTATGTGATTGTTGACGAGTTGATACGATTTGGATTTAGTCGATTCTTGCTGTCATTTTTGGAAATGATAGGTAAAATCGTTCTGGTTGTTGTGTTTAAACTGTCTTTGCATTTTCTTTGAGTGGAATATCTCCATGCTGTGTTGGTTTGTTTGGCAGTTTGGAGAATAACGTTTTGGGTATTTTTCTCTGTTAATGGTTATATTTACAAAAAAGACAGGCAGTATGTGTTGTTCTCATCACTGTATAATCATTCTCTTGTTTTACGAACTTGAATGATGAAGTCTGAATAGACAATAGGAGCTGTCTTTCAGTGTCGAGCAATTGTTCTTTGATATATGAACTTCTGTGATAATACTGTACTGGATGTGCGAGTTGTATGAAGTCGTATTCTCTACTGAAATTTCTTTTAAAAAGGAAATAGATCCTTTCTCTTTCTGCTGTGTTTGATTATGATGGATACGGCATTTGGGTTTTGTATGATCATACGAATTTGATTTGAGGGAAGAAATGGTAATACGTTTTTGCTGTCCCTTTTTCTTGCTTAAAGAAATAGACGAATATGGTTGAGTATTCGTGGGAGTTGGAAAAGAAATAGTTTTTCCTTCTGAACTTATAATGAATTATATTGTTTTCTTGCTGAGAAAGTAGGATGATTAGTTGTGGTTATTGATGCTGTTTGGTCTACCGTTCGGACTGTAGACACGATTAAAAATCTTGGCTTTGCATTCCTGAGCAATGAATGAATATTTATGTACTGTACTTCTTCTTGCCTTGGAGGAAAGATGATTTGTTATGTCTTATTTGAGGCGGTTTGATCTTACAGTTTGGACAGTAGTCATGAAAACGAGCTTGACTTGTATTCTGTGCATTAAATAAATCATGTTGAATCTTGCTGAAGGGGTTAGATGATTTGTTGTGTTTCATTGATGCTGTTCGACCTTTTAGTTCGGACTGTCTTTGTAAAACGCATTTTAATTTGGATTGCTGTGCAAGGAGGAAATGCTTGGGAAGTTGTATTGCTATTGGACCTGTTTTGATTATACTTTGTTGTGCATCTGATATCCTATGCGGGTTTTTAATAATAAGGGTATTATTGTATGAAAATCGCATTTTTGGGTTCTGTACATCATTGTGAATAGAAGAATGGATTCGGGTAGAAACATTTATTGGTAAGGAATTCTTCTTCTGTCTGCTGTTTTGATTTGGTAAAATCAGTAGTTGGATGGTTTATTGAACTTGTAAGTTCAGTCTGAATAGAGAACAGTGGCATTTAAATCGTTTCCTAAGTGCTGTGTATTTCTGTATAAACGGAATTTTGAATGTTTCGTGTGGTCTTCTGATCTTTGCACGGTCATTTAGAAGAAATGAAATCAGCATGAATAGTTCTTGTTGAGTTGAAGAAAATGGTTGTTTTCTTATATGAATAGTTATAGAACGAATTCTTCTCTTTTGCTGTCTGAATTCTGGAAATAGCATTGAAGTCTTACTGTGCATTATGATTGGACTTGCTGTAGGTAACAGCAATGAATAAATTTTATTTTGAACGGAATGCGTTCATAGAATTAGAAAATCATGTGAATAATTGATTGCATGATTGTATAACTGTTTATCTGGTTTACAATACAGTGAAAGAATTATGGTTTCTTCTAGTACGGTAAATACATAGTATGCAACCTTATACTATTTGATCTATGATAAATACGATGATGTACTAACCTGTTCTGGATATGCACATGAGCCTGATTTAAATGAAGTATTGATAAGGACGATAAATTCTTCCTTGTTTTCATTTAAAGCTGATTATGAATGAAATTACTCTTGCTGCCGGAAAGTGAATTCCGAATGGATTTTGTAAGTTTCACTCTGAACTGTTATCTTGATTTGTGTCTCGTTTGGATTCCATTTTTAGGACAGTCATGAGGAAGGAGATAGTAATGTGGATGAATGACTTGGAAAATGATCTTTTCTTCTTTCATACAGTTGAAAATTTGTAATCATTATTAACGAATTTTGTAGTGCTTAGATATGAGCAACTATATGCATTGTTGTTCGCTTTCTCGTCTGTGCGTGATTGCTAGGAACCTAATATGATGCATGAACTGAAAGGAAAGTAATGGGTTTACATTTCAGTTAGTTTTATCCTTTGTTTTTATTATTAATGAAAGGAGTGGAAAAGATAACAGTATGTTATATCAGCAATATGCTATTTGTATTCCTAACTTTACAAATATTGTAATTTGGAACTTGTAACGGTTATGTGGAAAATAGGACAGCAGTTCTTTGGTTGATTGTGATGGTATTTTGATGGTTCAGTTGTTATGCTGATCATTCTTTGGTGCCTATTTCTTGATTGATGTCTTACTGTCGTTTCATAAAAGCAGGGTTCTTTTATTGAGACAGTTAATTGAAGCACCTCATTTTAATGGTAAGTGCTTAATATGCTCAGTTCATTGAACTGACCCGTGCAAATAATTTTGCAGATGGAATTTGATTAGAATGAAGACATGGCTGTTTTCTGATGCTTCTTGATTGGTTGAAGATGAATTGTATTTGTTTACTTTTATTCCTCTTTGAGGAATTGTAAAAAGAAGAAAGTGTATTCTTCTATCTATGAGTTGTAATGATGTTTTATGTAAACAATGCCCATTCAGTTGGATTGGCAAATGTATGGATTATGACATGAATTAATGAATACAAATACAAGTGTGATATTTTAATGACTATATCAGTTGATATTGTTGATTAAATTGGAAACATAATGTTATTCCTGATTTGGATTTATTTAATTGTCCGTGGATGGATGCTAAATGGGAATTGATATCTATTCTTACCTTATTGCAACTTTTAAGTTGAAATGTGCAATTAGTTCATACTTGGGTAAAGATGAATTCTTAATTGACATTAGAAAGGATTAGGAAGAATATGATTCCATAACTGATAGGTATTCAGGATTAGCTTGGAAGCTAAGGAATATCAATTAACTTCGGAGTAATCGAACTTCGCTTTCGAACTCCATTAATGACCTCGTATGTTAAATTCAGAATAAAGGATATGGGATAAGTATATCCATAACTAATGGACCTTAACTATGTAAGGTTAAGGAAAATAAATGAATACATTTATTGGGAATTAGACCTCGTTTAAATGACGTCTAATAACTAGAATTCTGAATTTAGTTACAGTTGGGAAAAATCTTGGTTAAGTTTAACAGGTTAAACTTATCACGTCCGTCGGTAACGGGCTGCTTAATCCAATGATTAAGAAGAGAACCAAGTAGAGAAATGCAGCCCTTTGCACGAAGGAGAAGATGCATAGCAAGCTAAAGGACGGATTTAGTCTCTCTTAGCTATATACAACTGTAACGGGAACGAGGATAAAGGGATCAGCATGGTTGCTGAAAGTTGATTTTAAAATATTAAGATCATATCCAAATCACTTGAGCAGGATGTGTACTCTCGATGGGAGGATTCCGTAGGACATTGACATACGCCAGCTATAAAGAAGGTGTCTTCATGAAGACAGGTCTTCATGACGACACAATGTTATAGCTGACATATTACAATGCCCTCCCGAATTAAAACATCAAGAATACATAGGCTGAATGTGAAGTTCTTGACTGGGGATAGGAGTATGATCATGTATACGGAGTGACCCCGGAATACTAAAGATAACTAGACACACGGAGTCGTGGGGAACGACACCGTATGTCTGCGTATCTTTAGTTACCAGGGGTGCCTTCCTATATTCGTTCATATTGCTAGTTGGAAATTAGAAATTTAAATCTGACCTTAAATCGAGAGGACTGGTAGGAACCAGGAAAGACCATTCTAGATAACAGGTGAAGTGAGGTGAAGGACGTATTCCATTGATGTGTATCACATCCAGGAATATGATCATGCAAAGCATGTGAAAATCTTTGGCCAAAGTATCGCAAGTGCTGGTTGCGTTGTCCTTATCACTTAATTTAAGATGCAGGATGTCAGATGAATATCAGTAACAGATATTCAGATAGGCTTCTTAAATGGATCACTTCGATAACCGGAAACGGTTAAGAGAACTGGTATATATATTATACTATGCATAAACGAACATGAAGGATCGGTTGTTGCCGAGTCATGAAATGAAGGATCGATGAAACTCCGAGCCATGAAAATGGAAGATCGGCAGTTCCTCGAGTCATTTACAGCAGCATATAGAATCTATTATAAGATTGAATGACATTGAATGTGTGTTCCATATTGTAAATATGCGAACAGGGAACATTAGTTTTAAAAAGTTGTGTGATCCAAACTGTGTTGTTGGGCAGAGAACAATTATTAAAACTTGAACGTGTGTTTGAATTTTATAATTCATAACAGAGAACGTTATCAAAAAAAAAAAAATTCCCTTGTTCTAGTATCTTAAAATGGTGATGTTACAACATGCAGATCGGCAAAGTAAGTACCTCACAAGAGAAATCTGATTTTGTTCAGCTTTGTCAAGAATTCCCAGATGTTTTTGCTTGGACTTACAAAGATCTGAGAGGTTTCAACCCGAGTTGGCACAACATACTATTGTTGGATCCGAGAATCCAAGCACAAGCAAAAGCAAAGGCCAGTGAATCCCCATATTGAACCTCTAATGAGAAAAGAGTTAAGCAAGCTTATTGAGGCCAGTATCATCTTCCCCATCAAACACTCAAGCTGGGTCGCCAACTTAGTCCCAGTCAGAAAGAAAAATGGAGAGATCAGGTTGTGTGTCGACTTCAGAGATTTGAATAGAGCCTCTCTCAAGGATCATTATCCACTCCCTTCCATGGAGCAAATATTGCAGGTGGTGGCTGGTTCAGAAAGGTTTTCACTACTGGATGGCTACTCAGGCTATAATCAGATTATGGTGAAGGGAGAGGACCAATTCAAGACAGCCTTCACAACTAAATGGGGCACATATGCTTACAAGAAGATGCCATTTGGGCTGTCCAACGCTGGTGCTACCTTTCAAAGGGCAATGGACATGGCATTCAAAGGCTTGATCAACAAGATAGTGCTGATATACCTAGATGATATCACTGTCTTCTCAAAGAATGCAGCAGACCATCTCTTTCACCTCAGGCAAGTGTTTCAGAGGTGTAGAAAGTTCGGAGTGTCTTTGAACCCCAAGAAGTGCATCTTTCTTGCACATGAAGGAAAACTTTTAGGCCATATTGTCTCCAAAGAGGGACTGGCAATTGATCCAGAGAGGGTTGAAGCCATAAGAGCACTACCATTGCCAAGTCACAAGAAGGCTCTTCAAAGTTTCTTGGGAAGGATAAACTTTGTTCGGAGGTTTGTCCCAGATTTTGCAGCCCTTGTCAAGCCCATCACCAAAATGTTAAAGAAGAGCATGGCTTTTAAGTGGACAGTAGAAGGCAAGGAGAGTTTTGAAGCAATCAAAGAAGCTATCTCTCAAGCACCAACTCTCATCAACCCAGACTTCTCCAAGGATTTCATCCTCTATGCATTTGGAGGTGATGACACTATTTCTGCCATTCTAGTACAGCAGAACAAAGATAATGATGAGCAGCCGATTGCCTTTTTCAGCCAGAGCCTAGATGACTGCGAGGTGAGGTACTCTTTTATTGAAAAGCATGTACTTGCAGTAATCAGAAGCTTGAAGAAATTCAAGCATTTAGTCTCAAACAACAAGGTCCAGTTGCTGGTCTCACATGTTGGAGTTAAGGACTTCCTCCTCAACAAGGATTTGAATGAGAAAAGGGCAGGTTGGATCACCCATGTCATGGAATATGACATTGATATCAAGATCACCAAGCTGGTAAGAGGGAAAGGACTGTGTGAGCAGCTGGTTTTGGGGAAGCAAAAGGAAGTATGCAACGAAGAAGAGGCTGTTTTGACAGTCCAGGACAGCCATGAGCCAAGTGGCAATCAAGAAGAAGACAATGCTTCCCCCACTCCTTGCTGGACCCAAGATATTATGCACTTCCTAGGCACAGGCCTATGCCCTCCGGAGATGAACAAGACCCAAAGGAGACACTTCAGGTTGCAGGCTGTTCCGTATGCCATTGCTGATGGAGTTTTGTTCAAAAAAGATGTGAATGGAGTGCTGCTGAGATGCATTAGCACAGGTCAGATTCAAAGGGTGTTGGAAGAGTTTCATGATGGACCAGCTGGTGGTCATTTTGCACCAAGAGTGACAGCTCTAAAAATCATGAAGGCTGGTTATTATTGGCCTAAAATCTTCAGTGATTGCTATGCATGGATCAAGAGGTGTAAGAATTGTGCATTCTTCACAGGAAAAGAGAAGTTTGTTGCCCTTCCATTGCATCCAATCTCAGTTGACCAGCCATTCATGCAATGGGGTTTGGACTTCATTGGAGTCATTAACCTCGGTCGAGCTAAGGGCATAAATGGATTTTGACAGCCACCGACTACTTCACCAAATGGACAGAAGCAGTAGCACTCAAAGAGGCAAATGAGTCTAGCATCTTAGACTTTTATGAGGGAATAACAACCAGATTTGGTGTACCTGCCACAATAATCTCTGATAATGCATTGGCATTCATTGGATCTAAGGTGACTGAGTGGGCTGTCAAGAACGGTATTTACCTAAGCACTTCATCGAACTATTACCCTCAGGGTAATGGCCAGGCCGAGTCTACAAACAAGAACTTGTTGAAGATCATTAGGAGGAATCTTGATGAGAATCAGAGGTCTTGGCATACCAAACTGAAATCAGCCTTATGGGCTGATAGGATAACTCCCAAAAGATCCACAAGTAACTCTCCATTCAGGCTTGTCTATGGAAGAGAGGCAATCTTGCCCATGTCACTTGAGTTGCCAACATTGGAACTCATGAAGCAGCTGGAGTTACTTGAATTTGAGCCCATGGAGGTGAGATATGCAGAGTTGATGGAGCTGCAAGAGATCAGAAATCAGGCATCCCAAGCAATGGAAAAGGATCAAGCTTTGATCAAGAAGACCTTTGATAGAAAGGCCAAGGATAGATCTTTTCAAGTTGGAGATCTAGTGTTGAAATGGGATGCGGACAGAGCAAAACCAGGAAGGCATTCAAAATTTGATGCCATTTGGAGTGGCCCATACATGGTCACAAAGTGCAAGGACAGCAATGCTTTCCAATTAGCCTCACTAGAGGGTGAAGAACTGCAGATTCCAGTCAATGGAATCTATCTCAAGCGTTGCTTCTAGAGGGAGGTTCACTACCCTTGTAAATATTAGATTAGATTTTCTTTCCTCCAAGTGCTTGTGCACATTGTCTTGCTGTAGGTTAGTCTTGTTTTCCCTAAGTGCTTTGGCACAGCTTGTTGTCCATGGAGATGTTTAGCAATCCTTGCTTTCATCGGGTAACATTCCATCTTCCTCCTTGCACATTCTGAGTCAGTTAGGGTCCTAAACAGAATATTCGATGACTCCATGCCCAATGGACTGCTTCAGGCAACTGGTCTTTTCATCTAGCAGGCAGATGACCCCACTGAGTCGCCAAATTGTTATCCAATTTCACCCCTCCAGGGTTGAATTGATAACATACATCAGAATTCTCAAGTCCCAGGCAAATTGATTGATCCAGGGCAAAAATCATGTTTCTAGGGTCCCTTCAGAAATTTTTCTAACTCTCCTGTCCAGGTTGAAAAGAACAAGCTCTGAGAAAATGCGAGAAAGTTGCAGAAAATAAGCTTGGGCCAGAAAAATTGTGAAAATCGGCTAAGTCCTAGTCCCCGGGACAGTCGGGACATTTGGGACGAAAAGGCGCGGATCGGCCGAAAAGCCTACAGGCGGCCCAAACAACAAAGGGACATCTGGGACAAATGGACGCGAAATGCCCGAATCGGCCGAAAGAAAGAAAATTTGTCCAAGTCCTTTATCGGGAGCAAGTAGGACAAGAGTACGCGAAGGACCGAACCGGCCGGTTCGGCCGAAACAGGAAACTTCAGCACAAGGACAAGTGGGACAAAGGGACGCGTGGGACGCGGATAGCCGAAGGAGCCGAAAGCCAATCAGATCACGCCACGTGTCACCGGCAGAAAAGGGACGAGGAAGCCCATTTCGGGCGGATTGGAGGATTTTGTCCCATGCGAAGCACTGGGACATCCGGGACAAAAAGACGCGGTGGACGCGAAAATCCGGCAGGCCCGTGGACGAATCACAGCATGACATGTGTCGCCAAGGAAAAAGGTCCAAAAAGTCAAAGGGGCAAGGTTTGAAGCGCTGGCCCGAGCCAATCAGTACAGGACATGTGTCCAATGGAGCAGAGAAGTGCGGAGCCAGGGAAAGATTTGGGAAATTTGGCTAAGTTCAGCCAAAGAGCTAAAAGCGAAAGTCTACTCCGCGCCCGTGTCGACCAATCAATGCATGCCACGTGTCCCAAGTGGCGGGGGCGCGGAGGAAAAGTAAAAATGTTCCGAATCATCAAAAAGTCAAAGTTTTCAAGGAAAACCCACGGGACAGGTCAGATGAGAGAATAACATATCCAATCAGCACGTGCCACGTGTCATCCAGGTGGCAGAGCGCGGGAAGAAATTTAAAAATCTGTTTTCGCCTGTTTTGTGCCCTAGATCTTCAGATCTCCATATCTTTCGATCCAGAGCTCGGATTGGCACGTTCTTTATATCAACGGAAAGCTTGTGAAATTCTCTACATGATTCTGGGGTTAATCTCGAGTTTTGGTGCAGTCTAGAGGGAGAAAATCGAGAAACAGCTCTGACGCGTGTTCATGGCCAGAAGTGACATTCCAGCGACCAGATTTAATGCAGAATGGGTCGCCTTCTCCTGTATTTCAGTCAAAATGACAGGGTATGGGTTTGTAAGGTCCCCCATGCCGTTTTAATGCATCTGCAGTCAAGGAGGGATGGGCTCCCATGTTTTGTACGTTTTCTATCCCCCAGGCTCGAACCCAGACCTGCAAAGCCAAATTTGGCTCATTTCTAAGGGGGACATTTCTTTGGATAGCAGGCTTCTTCTTTCACCTGTAACAAGTGATTTTTGCAAGTATCAAACCTCTTCTAAAATTGTAACAGGTTTTCTGCCCTTTTGATGTTGTAATACAAGGATTTTGACAGTGTAAATGACAATACAGGCTCTGTGATCAGTTTTCAGTCCTTTGTTTGTGTTGCTTGTTTCATTTCAGACCTTTGATTACATCTCATCAGCTTGTGCATGATGTCTTATGTTGCATTTTTATGATCTGTGTCTATCTGCAGAACAAGAAGTGTTCACCACTCCTCCTTTGGTGTATCACCTGTTAGTTTAGTTTCATTTCTGCACTTTCTATCTCTGTCTCCTTGGATTTTAGAGTAGGATTAGGTTTCAAACCTCTGTAGTTTTGCAAATATAGATCTAAATCAGAGGAGTTTGAGGAACCAGCCTCTAATCTGGAGATTCCTCTCTCAGTTTAACAAGTCCCCACACTTGGAGAGAGGTTTCCATGTTGTGCAATCACACTGGATGCTAGAGTAATCAACCTAGAAGCCTGATCTCGCATCCTGTGGGTCTTGTGAGTCTGCAACAACAAGCGGTACCCACGCGGGAATAAATCCTCAAATTCACACAAAAGATCAATGATTTTAGAGACTTCCTTCTCCGAAACAAGTAATCTCAATGATAGCTTCCTTAGGTTCCTCTTCTGAGCCGATGTTAACCTTCTTTGTCTTTAAAGGCTCATGGTAGGCGCGCGCGCGAGCATCGGCATTGTCCACTACCTCGCGTGTCCCCACATAATGGTTAACATCCAGGCTCTCTGCTTCCTCTCCATCAATAACATATACTAATTTCCCTCTCTCCTTTTTTAAGCACGCGCGCTCAAGCTATATCTCTTTTGCTTCTACTTCTTCAAAGCGTGCCTCCAAAATTGGTCCACCTAGCAGTTCCAACAGCCTATCTTTTGCCATGGCACTATCCCCCATGGTAAGGCGCTTAACAAACTGCAATGCCTTATCAACTGATGGCTTGGTACTTCGATATTCAAACGTTTGAATGAGGTCAGCTGCTAGCTCTTGCCAATTCCCTGTTTGGTGGCATGTCTCAGAATGTATGTACCATGCACGCACAACCCTGTAGTGTAGAATACAACTTGTGCACCCAAAGGGATGGTGGTAAAGCTTCCGTGCCTTCTCTCCAAACCTTCTCACAAGCTTGGATGTGGAAAGAGGCGGGTTCCTTACCATGGTAGTCCTTGATGGTGGTGGGTACGTTGCTTCTAGAAAACCTGACAGAGAGAGCAATTCTCACCTCGCGCCATTCCAAAAGGCTCTCCTGATGTGTAGCCCACCACCATGCCGCTGTGTTGAGTAGGACATAACTTAACATCCCTCTTTGTTCCTTCTCCTCCTTCCACTGAGCTTCCATCTCCTGTAAAAAGATCTCAGGGAAGGCCCCTCCTGAATACTTAGGTAGTTTTTTTCCTCCTAGGCGCTAGACTGTACGTGCCTTTGTTACTTTTGTTACTGATCCTCTCAACTGCCGTCCGATCAATTCATAAGTCCCATGCGCCCAATTATCACATGTTAGGCTAGTGGTGTCACTTATTGACTGAGCATCCTCAAACTGGATAACTCCATCGGTAGGATGGATTATCTCTGGATCCCTGATTGAGCACACATATATCCTATCAGGACCTCTTCCCCAAAGGTTCAGTATAGGGTGTCGACTTCCCATCAGCCAAGGGTATAATAACCCGTTCCTCCTTATTTTCAAAGCTGATGTACCCCTTGTTGAACCGAAGGTCAACATTGTTCTTGTAACACCATGGGCGCCAAGTAGTGCTGGGAAATTGTCTACCTCGGCGAGCGCCAAGACTTCGAAGTCCCTAGTAAACTTAGCACCCTAGATAGTGATAGTTGCATCCTTTAAGACACCAATGGGCATTGCCTTCATTTTGTTTGCCATATACAACACATTCGAAGATGGTTGTAATGCAGTCTTCCCATCTAGTGTCAAGCATCCAATGTGAGAACATTGACCTCCGCGCTGTGTCAATGAGGATATTACTAAGGAGCCATCCATCTACAATTGCATCCAATGTGATCTCCTTGTCATAGTCAAGGCTGTGAGGGGGAAGGTTTGCATGCAGGATTTGTCTCTCGCACTCTTCTCCGGCGCGTGGTACCTTCTCCCTCAACCATGCTCCTAGCAAGGGAATAACATTCTCTTGCCTTAGCATTTTACATACTTCCTTGACCTCATCTAGGTCATCCTTTGGCACCTCGACCTTTCTCCTTTGCTCCTCCCTCCTGGACTGCTCTTTTAGACACTGGATTTCTCCTTGTAAACTCCGAATGACATCCATGGTATCCTGATATACTTCCTTTTGATGCACAGGTCTGGGTACTTCCCATGAACTACTTCCTCTCTTGAAACTAGGGTCCTCTACCTTGGTATTTCTTTTTTGTGCGCGCGGCACGCTCTCGCTGTTGTTACTAAAACAGTTCCAAGCCTGCGCATCACGTGTTACCGCGGCATCCATTGTGTTCTGTCTTCTTAATGCTTACCATTGCAGCGCCCTTGTCTTTCTGTTGCTGCTAATTCATGTGCTCAAACAACTCCGGGCATTCCTCATACTTGTGCTTCTTTCGCACCATGAGCACTATAGTAGATCTGGGCACTCTCGTTTATAATGTTCTGTAGACCCACAATTAAAACAAGTTCCACGCGGGAACTCACTCCTTCCTCCCCCGCGGTTACCACGACCACAAAATCCTTTGCGAAATCCCCTTCCACGCGTGCCACCATCTGCGCGCTCCTCATAGCGGCGATCATCCCCTTTAGAACTACTGGCAATGCTGGTTTGGCACACCCCATGATCAATGGCCTCATGGATCTGATCAATAAGCCTACAGTCCTTAGTATCATGGGTTGTAGAGGTGCAAATCTTACAGTAGCAAGACACATTCTTCCGGATTGCGCGCTACAACAAGGGGCACCTACTTGCATCATGGTCCCCATGAAAAATTTCTGATCTACTATCATGGCGCGTATTGCCCTCCGGGGACAACTACCCTTGACATGTCCCTCTACTTCATAATCTGTGCACCATAAACCACTGCGAGTCTCATGGGCTGAGTTTACGGACAATTTCTCCAGCTGCTTAGTCGTAGCAGCAATTTGAGCCTCCGAGGAGCGAGCTAACTCCAATATCAACACTACCAACAGCCTCGGTGCGCAGAGCAGCTTCTAACGCCTCGCGTGGGTTTGTGAAATTTTTATGAGATAAGGCCCTTCTAAAAGGTGTGATCAATCCTCCAACAAACCACTGAGCATCGTTATGAAGGGTGAATATCATAAGATAACTTAGATAAGAGAGTTTTAAAACGCGCATCATACTCCCGCACACTCTCTGCCATTCCCTATTGAATCTCCTTCAGGGCACTGATGCTCTTCTGTTCAAACTCAGGGATGTGGAATTCTGCCAAGAAGGCGTTCTTTAAAGCAATATAATCCACCACCGTTTGATGAGGGTCATATTTCCTATACCATCTATGCGTGCGCCCCTGCAACGTTGTTGCAAATTGACTAGCCTTTCGTTCCGAGGTTGTGATCCCCTTTGCGTGCCATAACAACTCACACTTGTGAACATGCTCCGCAACATCCTCAATACCTCTGTAATCTGGTAAGTGTAACGACATCTCAAAGAAGACCTGAGGGGGTGGCTGGGGCCCTTATCCTCCTAAGCCAGAGCCTTGGTTTCCCCGGTGTTCCCTCCACCGCATTGGATCTACCAGTCCACTGAGTCTGTGCCTCTGAGCTACCGAGATCCACAAAACCACTAGGTCCACCAGTCCTGTCCCTCGACCCCCAGAACCACCGAGTCCTGTAGTAGTTGTGCAAGTGCCCCAAGGTTCCACTGAACTGTGCACCGACAGCGATCTGTGATAATGCCCCACTACCACTATTGCACCCGTGCCACTTCCAGATGCGAGACCGAAGGCTTGTATACTTGCTCCTTGTCCAAAGAATCCTCCGAATATTGGGATATGTGTAGCCATAGAGGTGGGAACTGAAAAATTGTACCTCCTAGGCACGATCCTCAGATCGTAACTTCCTTTGGTTCCAACTAGGTCAATGATACTCCTTGCTCTGGAAAACCAAGCACTAGGGTTTGGTCACTGGGTGGGTTCAGATACGTGCCAACGACTCTTCTTTCTCGTGTGACGAACTCTCATCAGAAGCCGAAGGGGTCTCTCTTACACGCTTGCCAAGATGGGGTAGCACAGACTGCTCAGGTTCCATGTCCTCCACGTGAACCTCAACTCCTTCCCGCAACGTCTGCCTCCATAGATCCATCACACTTGCAGCCTCACGTCGTCTAGTAATCTCCCTTTCACATGCTTCACTATACTTGAGCCGTCTCTCCTCTCTTTCCTTCTCCGTCGTAATATCTGCCATCTTCCTCCACCCTAGCTCCCTCGCCCAGTGCTCAGAATGGTTTAGCCGGCCATTGGAAATGCCTCTAAACCCAAAGTAACAACCAGGATCTTCATTGCAAAGGGATAACACGTAGAAATGATCCTCTGGGCTCCCGCAGAAATTCAAACTCAACAACTTCCGGGCAAGAATATGTGGAAATAACGTACTCCAGAGTGTAGCTAGCCAACACACCTTCCCACCAATGATCCACAACACGAGTCCACGTCAGATCTGCATCCTATGCAGCCTCTGGTAATCTTCTTGGGTCCACGTGCGCAATATAAAATACCATATTGATCTAGATGCATATGTTGAGAGCCATTCATACAGTTCTACTGGGAAACAACAGAAAAATGTTTCATATAAATCATGGTAGAGGTTCTCTTCTACCCATCTACGTGCATCAAACTCAGGTCTAATGTTGAATCTCTGAGCAAATTCATCCTCCGTGCTCTTGAACCATGATTCAACACTTTCTAGAGTTAAACGTTCTATCATTACTCATTACCCAGATCATGATGTATGCCATTTCCCACTACAACTTTGAAAAGAGGTCCCGGCAACGTAACCAAGATGTAGTCATTTTTACCCTTAGCACATGGTGTCACTCAAATTTTACCACAAATGTGGACTACCCAATTCGAAAAATTTTCGTACTTTTAAAATAATGGGTCATTTGTTGTTTTTATTGCCTGAAAGTTCTTGTATTGCGTCAAGATAATCCCAAAGAGCCATATTAGCCCTTTTCGCCAAATACCCAGATGCCCAAAATTGTTTTATTCGTCGTAAAGGATTTGTCTGCGGGAAATTTGTATTTAATTATTTTGAGCCCCGTATGAGGCTATTTGCGCTCCGTTTCAACTCTGTTATGAGCGGATATGTTATTATTCCTATGTACCAGAAGGATTTTAACTTATTTTAAGTTTTGGGCTTTATTTGTAACTTTTGGCAATTTTTCGTGTTTTTGTGGTGTCCGTTCCGTTTTTACGTAAAATTTCTCTGGAACGACTCCTTGGCGGGTAAGCCCGATTTTGGCTGGAACAGCTGGAAAACATACACGCACATTTTGCCCGGAGGAAGTCGTCATCGGAGGTCTGGATCACTGGGAAAAAGCGAAGTCGTGCACAGAAAAGCCCCTGCGGGGATGGGCGCATTTTTGGAAAACAAAGGATTTAAGCTGCGATGGGAAAAATATAAGCCGCAGGCAGGATGGGAATTGTATACCTGCCTGGCAGGGTACTTTTTCCCGTGTTATAAAAGTCACTTAAGCTGCAGTGGGAAAATAGAAGGCCGCAGCGGTGGGAATTTATTGCACGCTTGCAGGTAAAAATTCCCATGATATAATAAAAGGAAAGTGACTTAAGTGAAATCATGGGATTTTAGTGCACACTTGCAGGTAAAGAATCCCATTGTCAAAGTCAAATCACTTAAGTGGATCATGGGATTTTGGTGCCTGCCTGGCAGGGTAAAGAATCCCATTATGGAAAAATTCTTAAAAATAGAATTACATGTGCAAAAAAGTGCGCCCCCTTTGGTGATGGATTAAAGTGATTAAATTGATTATTTTAAATAATCTTTCTTCCTTCAAAAAGTGCGCCCAAGCTTGAGGAAGTCAAAGAAGTCAAAGGAGGAATAAAAGAAATAAATTAAATTAATTAAATTTAATTTATTTAGTGGCTGCCCCCTTCTCTCAAAAAGTGCGCCCCATTTGGGCATTATTTAATGATTTTTGAAGCATTAAATCATTAAATTAATTTCTATTTTCAGTGGCTATGGTCAAAGCACACTGTGAGACTTGAGTGAAGTGCTGTGTGAAGGATTAAATTGGATTAATTTAATTTATTGGATGGCTGTCCTTAAACATGCTATTTTTAAAAGAGAAAAGCATGATTTTTAATTAATTAATTGCCTTTAATTGTTAGGGCAATTATTAATTATAGAATTATGAAGGTTATATAAGCATGGGCAGCCATATGGATGAATTATTTAATTCACAGGTTAAGAATTGCAGCAAGGAGAAAAAGTGCGCCCCCATTAGAGGAAGGATTTTGCACAGACAAAGTGCTAACAAAGGCTAAAAGCTTCCAGATTTGGCGCATGCTTTGGAGAAGGTTGATCTTCGTCTGCATAGTTGTTTTCACAGGTGTTACAGGAGCTCAGGTGTTGATTGAAAGGATTCATGCTCTCTTTATGTGCAAATTAAACACCAATTTTTGGGGCAGCAGGCTTGAAAAGTGCAGATTTTTATAATTTAAATTCACTATTCATGCTCCGGTGGCCATTTTTGTCTGAATAAATTGCAGGAACTCATTACAGGTGCTTTATAAAAGAAAAGGAGTTTTTATCAATGTCCAATACATTGCAAATATCCTCCGAATCTGAAGAATTGTCCAGATCTGCACCAGTATTGAAGAAATCCGGCCAAATTAGAAGAAAAAGAATTATTCAGACAAAGATTGATAAAGCCATGGCAAAAGGAGATGAAAAAGAGAGCACGATGGATTCATGCATTGCTTCTAAACTTTCAGACATAGGAGACACGGATCTAGGCCCAGAACCTCTTTCTGATTTGATTGACAGATCCAGAGCTGGAAAGACTTCACTCATGCGTGCGGTCAAAAGTAGTGGAATTATTCGAGCTGCAGCTTTCCCGTGTACAGCCCAATTGCCAGAGTTTGTGATGGAGTGTGCTAGATCTTATCATCCTTCATCCAGATCAGTGCGTGATGTTGCGGGAAAGACAATAATTCGTTTGGATGCAGAATTCTTCGATTATTGTTTGAAGATTCCAGTACGAAAGGTGGTGACTTCTATTAGCATTCAGGATGCTGACAGTAGGTGGGAAAAGCATAGAGCTGACTGTGTGAGCATCATGAATAGCCGGTTCATGAAGAAGCCTAGATCCCCTTCCAAGTTCCCGAGAACTCTTCCACGATCCAATTTGGTGCAGGAGGCGGATGAAATTGTAAACTTCTAAGTTATTGGTTTTCAACCATTACTTGAAGTCATGTGGAACCTTTCTATTAGTTAAGTGATACATGTGTCACTTAAGAAGAAGTTAGTTGAGGATGATTGCCAAATGTCATCTTTACTTGTTGTTCATACTTTAGTTCAGTTTGAGTCTTCTATTTGTACTTTCCCTCCTACATTCTATAAGTAGGAGAAGAACCTATGGGTTAATCATCGATCAGAATTTGTGAGAAGCAATCTTGTGTTCTAGACTTTGTGCTGAACCCCTGAGAGCCACTTGTTGCAGAGGAATACAAAGAAGCAGGTTTCCGGAGAACTTTGTGTCACGGCGTACTGTGTTTCTTGCTTTTAAATCTTAGATCTTTAAAGTAAACTTTGTGTTATTTTAGATCTGGATCTAGAACTACCTTTGCTTTAGAATTCTGTGTTCAAATCTATTAAGTTTCTTCTATGTGCATGCAATTAGCTCTGATATCTACTGATTGGGATGCACATCTTCCTTACTTCTTCTCTGTAATTCCTCTACTTCCTTCTTCTATAATTTTCCTTTCTTAAACAATTTGCTTACTTGTTGCGAGAACTTCTTAGTTATGGTTCATGAACTAATGTTGTTAAAGTAAAACCCCGATAGATAAAAACACATTTATATTGACAAATCGACACGGGAGCCTCACCGGTTAAATGAGGAGATTTATCTCATGGCCTGCCTAGGTTCGACGCTATGCAGAAAATCTAGCCAACAGATTTTTAGCGATTCACTGGGAAACAACTATCTTTGCAGATCAAAGCTTTCTATCAAGATCGAGTGTTTTCCATACAAATCTCAAACCTGCTCGAACGTCCATTCACCCGATCTGTGAAGGCGCGAGGAAGGACCGATCATTTCTTCCGATTCGGCAGAGCAATTCAATTTCAATCATCCTCCTCAAGTTAGAAGCCGCAGATCTAGTCTTTCACCAGGAAGGAGAGTACACACCCATCCAGATCCGGATCGTATTCAGCATAATCCGGCGGCTGGAATTATCCATCAAGTCTATCAAGTCTACACAAGGAGGAGACGTGCTCAAGCTAACATGGCGCACCAAATTGTACATGTTCCATGGGGAGCAGTTTTGGACCTTTCAACTTGGCTCTAACTATGCACGAGCTGCCAAAGGGATCCAGAAAGAATTTTCCAAAATTCTTTGGAGATGGAAAGCAAAACCCGGATGATCATTTGGCAGCATTCTTCATATCTTGTGGTGTGCTTGCAGTGGAGCATGAAGATGTCTCAGTCAGGCTATTCATTGAGACTCTACACGACTTGGCTGGAGAATGGTTCTATCAACCGGCTCCTCGCCTTTGTAACCAATCGGACGACTATGCGTGAGCAATTTCGAAAAGATTCAAGCTGCGCAGAGGACGCAAAGACGATGATCACCCAACCGACTTGATTGAAGAAAGAGCCAAACGAGAACATGTGGGACTTTATTGCAAAGTTCCAAAGGATTTTGTATAAAATCCCCACTTCTGCCGCATTGAGCGACGAAAATCAAAAGACGTTTTTTATAAACGCTCTATTTCCTGAAGTTGGATATCAGCTAAGAAGGGCAAGACCTGCAAATTTGCTGGACGCACAAAATGCTGCCGTGGAGGTTGAGGACGACTTGATCATGGCTGGAAAACTCAAACAACTATCTCACAAAGGTGATGGTGCTTCTTCTAGTACTTCTGATCCTTTGTTGCAGAGATTGGCTAATGACATGCTGCAGATCAAGAAGCAGATCTCTCAAGCAGGGAATGCACCCCCCTCAAGAATAGCTCCTACCCGGACCTTCAATGGTCAAAATCAAAATCAAAATCGAAACAGACTTGCTGCTGCACCACAGCGTTTGGCAATAGAAGCTGCTCCAAGGAATAACTTGGAAACTAATGAAGAGGATCTCGGCATTGATGAATCATTTGATGATGAAGACTTTATAGATCCCGCTGGCGACTCCAATATTGGTTACCTGGACTACGAATCTGATGAGGGCTATTATGAATCTTTTGAAGATTCTGATGGTCACACTTTTGCGGTGTTTACAAGGTCTCAGACGCGCCAAAATGCCGAAGCATCCACAAGCGGCCGGAAAGAGAGAGAAGATCCTGGCCCGGATGTTACTATCTGTTATCCAAAATTTACCCCCTAGGGTAAATTTTGATAACATGCATCGAAGATTCAAATCCCAAGCAAATTGATTGATTGAGCAAAATCAGTTTTAGGGTCCCTTCGTGTATTTTTCTAACTCCCTGGCCGAAGAAACAGGAGCAAGCTCGAGAAAATGCAAAAAAATTGCAGAAAGGCAAATAGGTTGATCCAGAAAGAGGAAGAAAAATTGGCTAAGTGTTGCTCGGGGACGTTTGGGACAAAAGCCCGAACCAATGGTTCGGCCGAAATGAGCACTGAGCGATCAAAAGAAAATGGGACAAATGGGACAGAAGTATGCGGCGCGGGCGCGAAATGCCGGTTCGACCAAGAGAAAATCGACTAACTGCTGAGAGGGACAGTTCGGGACAAGTGGGCGAAAAGGCGCGAACCGCCGCGAGCAAGGCGAAAGAGGTCAAAAACAATCAAAGCAATTGGGACATCCGCACAAATGGACGCGAACCGGCCGGTTCGGCGAAATCAGCACAAGGAGCACTAAGCAATTGGGACGTCCGGGACAGAAAGACGCGAAGGGCGCGAAAGAGCCGACAGGGCCGAGAACAAGCCAGATCACGCCACGTGTCTCAAGGAGAAAAGTCAAAAGGGTCAAAAGGCGAGTTTTTGAGGGGTCAACCCGAGCTAATCAAAAGAGGACACGTGTCCTATGAAGCAAGGAATGCGGAGCTCGGGGAGAAGTTAGAAAATTTGGCCAAGTCAAAACCAAAAAGGCTAAAAATAAAGGAAGACCCCGCGCCCCTGTCGACAAATCAATACATGCCACGTGTCCCAAGTGGCGGGGGCGCGGGCGGAAGGTGGAAAATGTTCCAAGATCACAAAAAGTCAAAGATTTCAAATGAAAGCCCGCGAAAGACGGAGGAGAGAGAATTGCTCGTCAATCAGACGCCCCACGTGTCGTCCAGTGGTGAACGCGGGAAAGGATTTCAAAACACGCTTTACTTTGTTTTGTGCCCTAGATCTTGGATCGCCATAACTTTTGATCCGAGCTCGGATTCACGTTCTTTATATCAACGGAAAGCTGGTGAAATTCTCTACACGATTCCGGGGTCAATCTTGCGTTTTGGAGCAGTCTGGAGGGAGAAAAATTGAGAAACGGCTCGACGCGTATTCATGGCGGAAATGACATTCCGGTGACGAGTTAATGCGGGAATGGGTCGCATTCTCGTAATCCGGTCAAAATGACAGGTATGGGTTTGTAAGGTCCTCCATGCCGTTTTAATACACTGCGATCAAGAAAGAATGGGCTCCCATGCCTTTGACGTCCTCGTCCCACAGGTTCGACCCTTGCATTTTAAAAAGCGATTTGGCTCATTTTCAAAGGGGGAACATTTTTTTGGCATAGCGAGACTTCTTCTTTCTCCTCCTTGAGGGATTGATGAAGTATCGACCTCTCCAAGGATTGTAATGATTTTCTTTACCTCTCGAGGGTGTAATGCGTATTTCGATATAAAATTGATAATGCAAGCTCTGTGAATGGGTTTCAATCCTCTGTTTGTATTATTTGCTTGATTTCGATGCTAAATTATACATTATCGATCTGTGTATGTTTTTATGTTGTGAACCTTGGTCGTGTCTATTTGCATGACTAATATGTTTCACCACTCCTTTTGGTGCATCACCATCTTTAGTTAGTTTCAAATTTTTGCACTTCTACCCCGGCTCCTCGCAGATAGATAATGGATTAGGATCTAGACCTCTCAGAGCTTTGCAAAATATAGATCTAAATCATAGGAGTTTGAGGAACCAGCCTCTAATCTGGAGATTCCTCTCTCAGTTTCACAAGTCCCACACTTGGAGAGAGGTTTCCATGTTGTGCAATTACACTGGATGCAAGAGTGATCAACTTAGAAATCGATCGGTGTCCAGGGTGCTGTAATTTTGCACTAACAGTTTGCTTACGCCGGTGGGACCAGAGGTCTCATTTTTATTGCAGTGAAAGTTGATGTGCATCTCGCTGCAATTTTCTTGCTTGAAAAGAGCTATTATTTGCACATCCGGCGACTCGAGAGAAGAATCAATCTGGTTTGTGATCAAGCACGAAAGCTTATGAGAAGAATCACAAGGTCAAGAGTTGGAGAGGAGGAAGTACTTGTTTGAATACTGCAACTATCTCCAAGAAGAAAGCAAAGAGGAAGAAGGATTCAAAGGTCTCCATCTCCACCAAAGAACTCTCTCAACTCCTCCACACCGAGCGTCCTTTCTTTCAAGATATCAAAGGTTTTAAGACCAATCGAATGGCGCAACCGGTGAACCCCTATGTCAACTTCACAGCAAAAAGTAGCCCACTGCTTCTCTCAATGCACAAAATCCAATCCCGGTTGCAAAGCATTGAAGAATATTCCATACTTTATGGAGAAAATCAGACCACTCCTGGTGACCATGTCAAGGACATTGCTAACATTTGTGCAATCCATGAGATTAATGAGATGCAAGTAGTCATCAAATTGCTTTGGCATCTTCATTCAAGGGGAAAGCATTGCAATGGTTTAGGAGCTTCAAGTGGCTCTATCACAACCGGAATCATTTGTGTATTGCACTTCACAATCAATTTGGAGAGAAGGAGACAACTTGTCTCTTTTGGAGCAAATTGACAACCATCAAGAGAGCTTCCAATGAGCGGTGACCGACTTCAACTTCAGATTTCAAAGGTCTTGGGATAGAATTCCAAAGAAGTAAATCGGACTAACAATGAGAAGGTGCTTTTTCAGTATTACCTTAAAGCTTTAAATTCTGATATTTCTATGTTGATTCAATCTATGGGAGGCACAACTATCCCTGCTGCTTATAGTATTGCTATTAGAGCTGAAAACTCGCTCGATTCTGCCGGCAAGCTAGCTCCTGAGGCCTCCAATGCCATTATATCCAAGTTTAGAGAGCCCAAGTACTAGTCAAGCACCTATCTTAGCTCCTATCCCCACTCCTAGAAATCGAGTTCAAATGAAGCTTCCACTTCATCTCCAAGTGCCCCTAATGAGCTTCAAGAGGTCATGAAGCAACTGCAAAATTTAGGTAATGAGCTGGTCACACTTAAGAGACAGCAAACTCAAGGTTTTAGACCTTCGTATCAGCCTCAAGCTCAACCTAATAGGCAGCCATATCAGCCTCAAAGGCCACCCAATCCAGCTGCAAATATGAATCAAACAAGGCCTCCTGCCAATAGACCATTCCAGCCCTATAATCCAAATGCCATATCTGCCTCTAAGACATTAGTACCAGCACAAAACAACACCGCCGGAGTATGATTGGTGTTTTCCATGTAATGAGCCTCATAATCAATCCATGTGCTTCTTCAATGGTGCTTTGACCCAAGCTTTAATGGTAACAAGTGCTGGTGTGGAGGGTGAGAGTAGTCAAGAAAACAGCCAACAATAAGGACCTCCAGCAGAAACCACATTGGCAAATTGGCAAGCAGAGGATTTCTGTGGCATGAATCAGGCAGTTTCTCAAGGTGTTGCAGCCAACACAAGGTCAAAAAGGAGAAATTTGGGTGAAGAACAGCCATTAGCCCCAGCCAATCCACAACCTTCCACAGCTCCACAAATGATTGGCAAGCAAAACCCAGTTTCAAATGCACAAGGGCAGCCAAGAACAGCCCCTAGGCCAACTCAAATGCCAGCTGTTGCTGCCCACATACAAGGAGCAAATGTGCAAACCAAGGGACAGCAGAGAGATCCTTCATCACCATTCAGTATCATTGATCAGATGAAGAAAACAAACGTCAATATATCTATGTGGGAATCCCTATCCATCCCAGGCCAAAGAGATCTGCTGCAAGCTGCTATGAAGGACTGGCCAACTTCGAATCAGCGGGTTCAGAGGCAAGACAAAGTGCTTACAAATGCTGCCCAGCCTGAAGGAAATCATGGAGCACAACAAGGTAGAATGCTGAAGCCTCCCCCTTTTTATGTTTCGTTAATCATTGGAAATCAGCTAGTGCATAATTGCATGATAGATTCCGGGGCAAGTAGCTCAGTAATGCCTAAACAGATAGCTGATCAGTTAGGGCTCCAGTATGAAATAACATCTAAGGGAGTAGTGCAGCTGGATGGGACAGCAATAGCAACAGTTGGAGTGATTAGAAATTTGAGTCTTACCTTGCATGCATGTCCAAATGTTGTTGTCTTACAAGATATATCAGTCATAGACCTTCCACCACTCTTTGCCCTCTGTTTGTCAAGGGACTTTACTGCCAAGATTGGGGGATATTTGTCCGCTGATTGGTCACACATGCTGTTCAGAACGAGGTATGGAACTAAAGCTACAATTAGGTCAGAACCTATTGCAGATTTCCACATTGAGCCCTATACTCCAAGTCATATTAATACCAATTGCTCAGCATTTGATCAAGAAGATCACCTTGGCACTGATGAAGCCGACACTAAGGTTGGAAGTATCCCAGATTTGACTCTTGATGAATGGGCAAGCAAGGTGCATGCTTTTGATCCTTATCAAGAAGTAGAAGAATCTGAGCTAGGGTCTATGTATACACGAAGAAAGTCAACCTATTCTAGCATCACCAAGCCAAACCACAAGGTTGAAAATGAGGTATGGCAGCTGTTTTTTGATGGATCGAGGAGTAGACAAGGCGCAGGAGGTGGAGCCGTGCTTATTTCACCTCAAGGAGTAAAGTATTATTCAGCTTTTAGATTTCATTTTGCATGCTCCAATAACACTGCTGAATATGAAGCCTTGGTGCAAGGGATGCATTGGGCAATCAAGAGAAAGATAAAGAACTTGCAAGCTTTTGGGGATGTGAACCTGATTGTAAATCAGGTCAAGGGACAACATGCCGCCAAAAATGATCTACTCGGGTGCTCTGAACAGGTATGGGACCTCATGGAAGATTTTGAGGGCTTTGGCATCAAATCCATCCCGGAATGAGAATCAAGTCTGGCGATGAGGCTTGCAGTGAGCAGAGGGGCAGCCTTTGACATTATAGAAAACATTCAACAAAACAAGGTACAGCCAAACATCCACGTGATTGTGAGGCCTTCAGTGCCGGATAACGATGTCAGTTGGCAAGTATTTGAGAATGATCAGCAAATCATCCACTTCTTGCAAGAAGAAGCTGAGTTCTCAGCTAAGAATCAAGAGAAGTTGGAACAACAATAATGACCAGTGATGAATGGTGAGAACCGATAAGTGCCCAAGGGACTTATCACTTTGGAGTCCATTTTTAACCCCAATGATCAGTTTAGAAAGGAGAAAGCAAACATTCAGGTCAAGAGAGAAGATTCGGCATCCATCTTGGTAGAAGAGAACAAGCCACTGCAAATTGGAAAGATGACAACTGAACAGGAAAGGTATGAGTTCATACAGCTATGTCAAGAATTCCCTGACGTGTTTGCTTGGAGCTATGAAGACTTGAAAGGGTTCAATCCCAACTTAGCTCAGCATACAATCGAGTTGGATCCAAATACTAAGCCTATCAGGCAGAAACAGAGACCAATCAATCCACACATGGAGCCTCTCATGAGGAAAGAATTGGACAAGCTGATTGAGTCAGCAATTATATTCCCAATCAAGCATTCTAGTTGGGTTGCCAACCTAGTTCCAGTCAGAAAGAAAAGTGGAGAGATCAGGCTATGTGTTGACTTCAGAGATTTGAATAGAGCCTCTCTCAAAGACCATTATCCACTCCCTTCCATGGAGCAAATACTGCAGGTCGTAGCTGGTTCAGAAAGGTTTTCACTACTTGATGGTTACTCAGGCTTCAATCAGATTATGGTAAAGGAGGAAGACCAGTTCAAGACAACCTTCACAACCAAATGGGGCACATATGCTTACAAGAAGATGCCATTTGGACTGTCGAACGCCGGAGCAACATTCCAGCGAGCTATGGATATGGCATTCAAAGGCTTGATCAACAAGATAGTGCTGATATACTTAGATGATATTACTGTCTTCTCAAAGAATGCTGCAGACCATCTCTTTCACCTCAGGCAAGTGTTTCAGAGGTGTAGAAAGTTCGGTGTGTCTTTGAATCCTAAGAAGTGCATCTTTCTTGCACATGAAGGGAAGCTCCTTGGCCATATTGTCTCCAAGGAAGGATTAGCAATTGATCCAGAGAGGGTTGAAGCCATAAGAGCTCTACCATTGCCAAGTCACAAGAAAGCCCTTCAGAGTTTCCTGGGAAGGATAAACTTTGTTCGGAGGTTTGTCCCAAATTTTGCAGCCCTTGTCAAGCCCATCACCAAAATGTTAAGAAAAAGCATGGCTTTCAAATGGACGGCAGAAGGCAAGGAGAGTTTTGAAGCAATCAAAGAAGCCATCTCCCAGGCACCCACTCTCATCAACCCAGACTTTTCCAAGGATTTCATCCTCTATGCATTTGGAGGTGATGACACTATTTCTGCCATTCTGGTACAGCAGAACAAAGATAATGATGAGCAGCCGATTGCCTTCTTCAGCCAGAGCCTAGGTGACTGCGAAATGAGGTACTCTTTTATTGAAAAGCATGTGCTTGCAGTAATCAGAAGCTTGAAGAAATTCAAGCATTTAGTCTCAAACAACAAGGTACAGTTGCTGGTCTCACATGCTGGGGTTAAGGATTTCCTCCTCAACAAGGATTTGAATGAGAAAAGGGCAGGTTGGATCACCCGTGTCATGGAGTATGACATTGAGATCAAGATCACCAAGCTGGTAAGAGGCAAAGGTTTGTGTGAGCAGCTCGCTTCCAAACAACTAGACAACCCAGAAGATGAAGAAGACGCTGTCCTGCTATTACAAGATGATCAAAAACAGGAAAATGATGATGTGTCCACTCCCTGTTGGACTCAAAATATGATACATTTCCTACAGACGGGCATGTGCCCTCTAGAAATGAGCAAAGCAAAAAGAAGATACTTCAGGTTGCAGGCAATTCCATATACCATCATTGATGGAGTTTTGTTCAAGAAGGACGTGAATGGAGTGCTGCTGAGATGCATTAACACAGGTCAGATTCAAAGGGTGTTGGAAGAATTTCATAATGGACCAGCTGGTGGCCATTTTGCACCAAGAGTGACAGCTCTGAAAATCATGAAGGCTGGTTATTATTGGCCTAAAATCTTCAGTGATTGCTATGCATGGATCAAGAGGTGTAAGAATTGTGCATTCTTCACAGGAAAAGAGAGACTCGCTGCCCTTCCATTGCATCCAATTACAGTAGATCAGCCATTCATGCGAAAGGGGGTTTAGACTTCATTGGAGTCATCAATCCCGGTCGAGCCAAGGGCACAAATGGATTTTTGTGCCACAGACTACTTCACCAGATGGATGAAGTGAGCACTCAAAGAGGCGAATGAGTCTAGCATCTTGGACTTTTACGAAGGGATAACTACCAGATTTGGTGTACCTGCTACAATAGTCTCTGATAATGCATTGGCATTCATCGGATCTAAAGTGACTGAGTGGGCTGTCAAGAACGGGATTTACCTGAGCACTTCATCAAACTATTACCCTCAAGGTAATGGCCAGGCCGAGTCTACAAACAAAAACTTGCTGAGGATCATTAGGAGGACTCTTGATGAGAATCAGAGGGCTTGGCATACCAAACTGAAATCAGCCTTATGGGCTGATAGGATAACTCCCAAAAGATCCACGGGTAACTCTCCATTTAGGCTTGTCTACGGAAGAGAGGCAATCTTGCCCATGTCACTTGAGTTGCCAACGTTGGAACTCATGAAACAGCTGGAGTTACTAGAGTTTGAGCCCATGGAGGTGAGATATGCAGAGTTGATGGAGCTGCAAGAGATCAGAGATCAGGCATCCCAAGCAATGGAAAAGGATCAAGCTTTGATCAAAAAGACCTTTGATAGGAAGGCCAAAGACAGATCTTTTCAAGTAGGAGATCTAGTGCTGAAATGGGATGTGGACAGAGCAAAACCAGGAAGGCATTCAAAATTTGATGCCATTTGGAGTGGCCCATACATGGTCACAGAGTGCAAGAGCAACAATGCTTTCCAATTGGCCTCATTGGATGGTGAAGAACTGCAGATTCCAGTAAATGGAATCTATCTCAAGCATTGCTTCTAGAGGGAGGTTCACTACACCTGTAGATATTAGATTAGATTTTCTTTCCTCCAAGTGCTTGTGCACATTGTTTTGTTGTAGGTTAGTTTTGTTTTCCCTAAGTGCCTTGGCACAGCTTGCTGTCCATGGAGATGTTTAGCATGTCTTTGCTTTCATCAGGTCACATTCCATCTTCCCCTTGCACATTCTGAGTCAGTTTGGATTCTAACAGAATATTTGATGACTCCATGCCCAATGGATTGCTTCAGTAACCGGGTCTTTCCATCTAAGAGCAGATGATCCCATTGAAGTCGCCAATTGTTATCCAAAATTTACCCCCTAGGGTAAATTTTGATAACATGCATCGAAGATTCAAATCCCAAGCAAATTGATTGATTCAGAGCAAAATCAGGTTTTGTAGGGTCCTTCGTGTATTTTTCTAACTCCCCGGCCGAAGAAACAGGAGCAAGCTCGAGAAAATGCAAAAAAATGCAGAAAGGCAAATAGGTTGATCCAAGAAAGAGGAAGAAAAATTGGCTAAGTGTTGCTCGGGACGTTTGGGACAAAAAGGTCCGAACCGGCCGGTTCGGCCGAAATGAGCACAGCATCAAAAGAAAATGGGACAAATGGGGAGAAGTACACGGCGGGCGCGAAATGCCGGTTCGACCAAGAGAAAATCGACTAACTTCTGAGAGGGACAGTTCGGGACAAGTGGGCCGAAAAGGCGCGAACCGCCGAACCAGGGCGAAAGAGGTCAAAGCAATCCAAAGCGGTGGGACATCCGCACAAATGGACGCAACCGGCCGGTTCGGCCGAAATCAGCACAAGGACCACTAAGCAATTGGGGACGTCCGGGATGTAAAGACGCGAAGGGCGCGAAAAGAGCCGACAGGCCGAGAACAAGCGAGATCACGCCACGTGTCTCAAGGAGAAAAGTCAAAAGGGTCAAAAGGCGAAGTTTTGAGGGGTCAACCCGAGCTAATCAAAAGAGGACACGTGTCCATGAAGCAAGGAATGCGGAGCTCGGGAGAAGTTAGAAAATTTTGGCCAAGTCAAAACCAAAAAGGCTAAAAATAAAGGAAGACCCCGCGCCCGCCGACAATCAATACATGCCACGTGTCCAAGTGGCGGGGCGCGGCGGAAGGTGGAAAATGTTCCAAGATCACAAAAAGTCAAAGATTTCAAATGAAAGCCCGCGAAAGACGGAGGAGAGAGAATTGCTCGTCCAATCAGCACGTCCCACGTGTCGTCCAGGTGGCAGAGCGCGGGAAAGGATTTCAAAACACGCTTTCGCCTGTTTTGTGCCCTAGATCTTCAGATCGCCATAACTTTTGATCCAGAGCTCGGATTTGCACGTTCTTTATATCAACGGAAAGCTGGTGAAATTCTCTACACGATTCCGGGGTCAATCTTGCGTTTTGGAGCAGTCTGGAGGGAGAAAAATTGAGAAACGGCTCTGACGCGTATTCATGGCCGGAAATGACATTCCAGCGACCAGAGTTAATGCAGAATGGGTCGCATTCTCCTGTAATCCGGTCAAAATGACAGGGTATGGGTTTGTAAGGTCCTCCATGCCGTTTTAATACACCTGCAGTCAAGAAAGAATGGGCTCCCATGCCTTTCAGACGCCTCCCGTCCCCAGGTTCGACTCTCTTGCATTTTAAAAAGCCGATTTGGCTCATTTTCAAAGGGGGAACATTTTTTTGGCATACAGACTTCTTCTTTCTCCTCCTTTGGGATTGATGAAGTATCGACCTCTCCAAGGATTGAACAGTTTTCTTTACCTCTCCGAGGTGTAATGCGTATTCGATATAAAATTGATAATGCAAGCTCGTGAATGGGTTTCAATCCTCTGTTTGTATTATTTGCTTGATTTCGGATGCTAAATTATACATTATCGATCTGTGTATGTTTTTATGTTGTGAACCTTGGTCTCGTGTCTATTTCGCATGACTAATATGTTTCACCACTCCTTTTGGTGCATCACCATCTTTAGTTAGTTTCAAATTTTTGCACTTCTACCCCCGGCTCCTTGCAAGATAGAATAGGATTAGGATCTAGACCTCTGTAGCTTTGCAAAATATAGATCTAAATCATAGGAGTTTGAGGAACCAGCCTCTAATCTGGAGATTCCTCTCTCAGTTTCACAAGTCCCACACTTGGAGAGAGGTTTCCATGTTGTGCAATTACACTGGATGCAAGAGTGATCAACCTAGAAATCTGATGATCGGTGTCAGGGTGCTGTAATTTTGCACTAACACTATCTTGAAAAGAGGTAGCATTCTTCCTTCTTCATTAGCGCCCAAGGAGAAATATTCAAATTCTTTCAATTCGCAGCAAAGAACCAACGCACATCCTGCTGAAGCAAGTCAAGCTTTTGACATAATTGATCACATCAAGAGAAATAAGGTCCAAATGTCAGAAGCTGAGTATTTGAGGGCATTTCCTGATCAGTTGAATAGATTGGTCAAATATGTGCAAAGTAATGGTCCTAGCCCAACGAACAATAATCCACGGGGTATCTTGTCAAGTCCAAAGATTACTTTACCGTCAAATAATGCTGCTGCAAGTTCTTCTCCTTCCACCCCTTCTCCTGCTACATCGGAAAGGATTGAGCCATTCTATGTGTCTTTGCTCATCAACGGACATAAGCTAAGCAATTGCATCCTGGATTCTGGAGCTTCCGACAACGTCATGCCTGCCAAAGTTGCTGATGCCTTGGGTCTTACATTGACAAAAACCATTGGAAGATGTTATTCCATGGAAAGGCAAGTCCCTCTTGTGGGGCAAATCAAAGATGCGCAGGCAGTACTTGCTTCCTTCCCAGACAAAAGACTGAAAATGACTATCCTTGTAGCAGACATTCCAGTCTCTTATGGCATGCTTTTGAGTAGAAATTTTTGCAAGGAGCTGGGTGGAGAAGTGAAGATGGATTGGTCTTGTGCGCACATACCAATCAAAGGAGTAAATCAGAAGCTGGAACCTGAGAAGAAATCCAAGTACACAGTATCAAAATCTGAAGATCCTAGATCTCAGATCTTGTTTCAGGAATCGGATCACGGAGTCTATTACCTAGAAATGGATAAAGAAGAAATTCAACCGGTGATTCGAGAATCACATCAAATTGATAACAAGATTTGGACTCTGGAATTTGATGGTAGCTGCTGTTCATTTGGATCCGGTGCAGGCGTTGTTCTTATCTCTCCTGAAGGGAAAGTGCATGCGCACTCCTTCAAATTGATGTTCGAAAATACTAACAATACGGCTGAGTATGAAGCATTGTTGTTAGGCATGGAGCAGGCGAGAACAATGGGAATCAAATTATTACATGCAAGAGGAGATGCTGAGCTGATTGTAAAGCAGATAAGGGGCCTCTACCAAGTCAAAAAAGACAAACTGCGGCACTACAGAGATCGGGTCTACTCTGCTATCCTGGATTTTTCAGCTTTCTCGGTATCTTACATTCCGAGAGAACAAAATTCAAGAGCTGATTCGCTTGCGGTTACTGCAGCCTTGTTGAATCCGGATCAGCCCCCTGCATTCTTTAGACAGGGAGACTACAAGGTGGAAATGGTTTTTCGCCAAAGGTTCTCGACAACGTCCAAGAATGGCAGAGTTTTCAACGATGATACACAGATTGCTGCATTTCTCCAACGAGAAAGACAACTTTGAAGAAATCTACTATGAGGAAGCAATTCACCTCCTAAAGCGAGACCACTCATCGGAGAAATGGAGGTCGACGTCTCAGGAGGTCAGGAGATAATCCAACTAAAGGGAAATAAAATTCCCAAAGGCTTGGTATCTCTTGAGGAAATGTTTGATAAGCATGATCAGATGCTTAAGAAAAATGAAGAAAATGAGGAAGGCTCTTCCTCCGACACACAATTACTAAATTTGGGAGCCAGCAATGATCCCAAATTAGTAAATCTGGGTAAGTGTTGTTCGGAAGCTGAAAAGGAAGCTTTCACTAAGCTTCTTAAGAAATACATGGATATTTTTGCCTGGTCCTATCAGGATCTAAAAACATATCAGCCTGCGGAAGTTCAACACTACATCCCACTTAAATCAGAACAGAAGCCTTTCAAGCAGAAGCTGCGGCGGCACAATCCTACCATTTCAGGAACCATCTTTGCAGAAATCCAGAAGTTGTTAGATGCAAAGATTATCTATCCCATACACCATTCGGAGTGGTTGGCCAACATAGTCCCTGTAAGAAAGAAAAGTGGTGAGATTAGGTTGTGCGTGGATTTCCGCAACCTTAATCAAGCTTCATTGAAGGATAACTACCCTATCCCCATCATGGATCACACTTTGCAGGTGGTCACTGGATCTGAGATGCTTTCCATGCTTGATGGCTTCTCAGGATACAATCAAGTCAAGGTGGCTGAGGAAGATCAATACAAAACGGCGTTCATCACACCTTGGGGAACCTTCGCATACCAGAAGATGCCGTTCGGCCTGATCAATGCTGGTGCTACATTTCAAAGAGCTATGGATCTAGCCTTTGCTCATCTCAAAGATATAAGCATAGTTGTGTACCTGGATGATTTGACAGTCTTTTCCAAAGATAGAAGCACACATATTTCAAACTTAGAAGAGGTCTTCATACAATGCCGCAAGCATGGTATTTCTTTGAATCCTAAGAAATCTATCTTTGCTGTAACCGAAGGAAAGCTGCTTGGGCACATTGTTTCCAAAGAAGGAACAAAGATAGATCCAGAGCGTGTCAAATCCATTCAGACATTACCTTTGCCCACATCCAAAAAAGGAGTTCACTCTTTCTTTGGAAAAGTGAATTTTCTCAGAAGATTCATTCCTGACTTTGCTGAGCTAACCCGTCATATTTCAAATATGATGAAGAAGACACAAGATTTTAAATGGAGCAGCGAAGGGAAGGAAGCTTTCGAGAAAATCAAAGAGGCCCTGTCTAAAGCTCCAGTCTTGGTTTCACCTGACTTCAGTAGAGAATTTATTCTTTATTGTTATTCTTCCGAACATACCATGTCAGCAATTCTTATGCAGAAGAATCAAGAGGATGCAGAAGCTCCTATTGCTTTCATGAGCACGCCCCTTAAAGCCTATGAGTTGAAATACACTCCAATGGAAAAGCACGCATATGCAGTAGTGAAGGCATGCAAGGCATTCAGGTATTATATTCTTTCCTCGCACACTGTGGTTTTGGTTCCAGATACTGCAGTTAAATCTATCCTTACTCAGCAAGAGTTAGGATTATTGAGAGGCACATGGGTGACAAAAGTTCAAGAATATGACCTGGACATTAAACCAACAAAGCTAGTCCGAGGAAGAGGTCTGTGTGAACTAATGATGAAATAAAGCATCGCACTCGGCAGATCATCGGGATGGGGTAGATGAAGATTTACCTGCAGTACTGTTTATAGATCTGGTAGAGGAGTGGTACAGTAACATTGCTTACTTTCTAACGTATGGAGAATGCCCAGATCAACTTTCCAGAAAAGAGAAACGAACAATCAAGCTTAAATCCAAAGATTTTGTTCTTTGGGATAATGGTTTGTACAAAAGGGGAATTGATGGTGTATTTCTCAGATGCGTGGATAAAGCTCAACAGGATCAGCTACTACAACAGTTTCATGACATGGCTTGTGGTGGTCATTTCTCAGCCCGAGTCACTGCACACAAGATCCTTAGAGCAAGGTATTACTGGCCCACCCTTTTTCAAGATACTGCAGAATGGGTAGCTAAGTGTCAAGCATGCCAACATTTTGTTGGGCGTGTGAAATTGCCTGCATTACCTCTAAAACCCATTGTGATTGAAGAACCTTTTCAACAGTGGGGTATGGATTTTATTGGAATGCTTAACCCGGCTTCAGTACGGTCATCATTACATTCTAACAGCTACTGATTATTTCAGTAAGTGGGTAGAAGCTATTCCTGTGAAGAATGCCACTTCCGCCGAAGTGTGTAATTTTATAAAAGAAAATATTATTGTCAGGTTTGGCATACCCAGCAAAATTGTAGCAGACAACGCTCCGAATCTTTCTTCTGAGGAGTTAGTGGAATTCTGCTACACTTATGGGATTCAACTTGTTCATTCCTCAAACTACTATCCACAAGGGAATGGTCAAGCTGAATCTAGTAATAAGAACTTGGTAACTATCGTGCGCAAGCTTGTATGAGAAAATCAAAGGACTTGGCATAAAAAGTTGTTTGATGTATGTGGGCCGATAGATCACACCAAAGAGGGCGATAGGCATGTCCCCATTTCAGTCGCTATATGGTAGAGACACAGAGTGCCTCTCACCTTGGAATTGCTCGCCTACGACTTTCTAAAGCCCCTGGAGGATTCCACATTCACGGATGCTATAGATAAAAGGATCATGTACTGATCGAACCGAGGGAAGTACAAAATCAAGTGCAGAGATAGGTTGTGAGCATCGAGAAAGGTGAAAGTCATCTTCGATAAAAGAGCCAGGAAAGAAAGTTTGAAGTTAACGATGGGTCCTCTTATGGGACAAAAGAAGAGAAACAAAAGGCATGCATGGAAAGTTCGATTCACTATCAAAGGGCCTTTTGTGATCAAAAAGATCGCCGAGCGAGATAGCTTCATTCTTGCTCATCGAGGATGGAGCCGAAAGTGAGTTCGTTGCCTTTCAATGGGCAACACTTGAAAGTCTGTTCGAACATAAAAAGGTGGTAAAACTCGTATGTACATAAATAAACTTTGTTTGTTTTCCTTGTTTTGTCTTGTTTTGGTGTTGTGTTGTGTTGTGTTTGTTTGCTCGACCCCGTGCCCAAAGGACAAGATACGAAACCAGAGATGCTGGGATCTCATCTTTTCCCTTTTTCATTCTGACAAGAGAAAAAGATGTCCACAGACGGAGCCAACTGGTGTCACTAAGATTTTACCCCGAAATCTGTGACTACCCAATTCGAAAATTTTTCGTACTTTTAAAATAATGGGTCATTTGTTGTTTTTATTGCCTGAAAGTTCTTGTATTGCGCCAAGATAATTCCAAAGAGCCATATTAACCCTTTTCGCCAAATACCCGGATGCCCAAAATTGTTTTATTCGTCAGCCGGGATTTGTCTCATGGAAATTTGTATTTAATTATTTTGAGCCCGTATGAGGCTATTTGCGCTCCGTTTCAACTCTGTTATGAGCGGATATGTTATTATTCCTATGTACCAGAAGGATTTTAACTTATTTTAAGTTTTGGGCTTTATTTGTAACTTTTAGCAATTTTTCGTGTTTTTGTGGTGTCCCGTTCTGTTTTCTGTAAAATTTCTCTGGAACGACTCCTTCGCGGTAAGCCCGATTTTGGCACTGGGCATTGGAAAATATACACGCACATTTTGCCGGAGGAAGTCGTCATCGGAGGTCCGGATCACCGAGAAAAAGCGAAGTCGTGCATGTGGAAAAGCCCCTTCGGGATGGGCGCATTTTTGGAAAACAAAGGATTTAAGCTGCGATGGGAAAATATAAGCGCGCAGTGCGGGATGGGAATTGTATACCGCGCTCTGGCAGGTACTTTTTCCCGTGTTATAAAAGTCACTTAAGCTGCAGTGGGAAAAATAGAGGCTTCAGGCAGGTGGGAATTTATTGCCTGCCTTGCAGGGTAAAAATTCCCATGATATAATAAAAGGAAAGTGACTTAAGTGAAATCATGGGATTTTAGTGCCTGCCTTGCAGGGTAAAGAATCCCATTGTCAAAGTCAAATCACTTAAGTGGATCATGGGATTTTGGTGCCTGCCTGGCAGGGTAAAGAATCCCATTATGCAAAAATTCTTAAAAATAGAATTACATGTGTAAAAAGTGCGCCCCCTTTGGTGATGGATTAAAGTGATTAAATTGATTATTTTAAATAATCTTTCTTCCTTCAAAAAGTGCGCCCAAGCTTGAGGAAGTCAAAGAAGTCAAAGGAGGAATAAAAGAAATAAATTAAATTAATTAAATTTAATTTATTTAGTGGCTGCCCCCTTCTCTCAAAAAGTGCGCCCCATTTGGGCATTATTTAATGATTTTTGAAGCATTAAATCATTAAATTAATTTCTATTTTCGGTGGCTATGGTTAAAAGCACTTTGTGAGACTTGAGTGAAAATCTTGTGTGAAGGATTAAATTGGATTAATTTAATTTATTGGATGGCTGTCCTTAAACATGCTATTTTTAAAAGAGAAAAGCATGATTTTTAATTAATTAATTGCCTTTAATTGTTAGGGCAATTATTAATTATAGAATTATGAAGGTTATATAAGCATGGGCAGCCATATGGATGAATTATTTAATTCACAGGTTAAGAATTGCAGCAAGGAGAAAAAGTGCGCCCCATTAGAGGAAGGATTTTGCACAGACAAAGTGCTAACAAAGGCTAAAAGCTTCCAGATTTGGCGCATGCTTTGGAGAAGGTTGATCTTCGTCGGCATAGTTGTTTTCACAGGTGTTACAGGAGCTCAGGTGTTGATTGAAAGGATTCATGCTCTCTTTATGTGCAAATTAAACACCAATTTTTGGGGCAGCAGGCTTGAAAAGTGCAGATTTTTATAATTTAAATTCACTATTCATGCTCCGGTGGCCATTTTTGTCTGAATAAATTGCAGGAACTCATTACAGGTGCTTTATAAAAGAAAAGGAGTTTTTATCAATGTCCAATACATTGCAAATATCCTCCGAATCTGAAGAATTGTCCAGATCCGCACTGAGATTGAAGAAATCCGCCAAATTAGAAGAAAAAGAATTATTCAGACAAAGATTGATAAAGCCATGGCAAAAGGAGATGAAAAAGAGAGCACGATGGATTCATGCATTGCTTCTAAACTTTCAGACATAGGAGACACGGATCTAGGCCCAGAACCTCTTTCTGATTTGATTGATGAGATCCGAGTGGAAAGACTTCACTCATGCGTGCGGTCAAAAGTAGTGGAATTATTCGAGCTGCAGCTTTCCGTATCTGCCCACCCAATTGCGAGTTTGTGATGGAGTGTGCTAGATCTTATCATCCTTCATCCAGATCGGCGTGATATTGCGGGAAAGACAATAATTCGTTTGGATGCGGAATTCTTCAATTATTGTTTCAAGATTCCAAAGACGAAAGGTGGTGACTTCTATTAGCATTCAAGATGCTTTGTGAGGTGGGAAAAGCATAGAGTGATCGTGGTGAGCATCATGAATAGCCGGTTCATGAAGAAGCCTACATCCCCTTCCAAGTTCGAGAACTCTTCCACGATCCAATTTGGTGCGGAGGCGGATGAAATTGTAAACTTCTAAGTTATTGGTTTTGCAACCATTACTTGAAGTCATGTGGAACCTTTCTATTAGTTAAGTGATACATGTGTCACTTAAGAAGAAGTTAGTTAAGGATGATTGCCAAATGTCATCTTTACTTGTTCATACTTTAGTTCAGTTTGAGTCTTCTATTTGTACTTTCCCTCCTACATTCTATAAGTAGGAGAAGAACCTACGGGTTAATCATCGATCAGAATTTGTGAGAAGCAATCTTGTGTTCTAGACTTTGTGCTGAACCCCTGAGAGCCACTTGTTGCAGAGGAATACAAAGAAGCAGGTTTCCGGAGAACTTTGTGTCACGGCGTACTGTGTTTCTTGCTTTTAAATCTTAGATCTTTAAAGTAAACTTTGTGTTATTTTAGATCTGGATCTAGAACTGCCTTTGCTTTAGAATTCTGTGTGTTCAAATCTATTAAGTTTCTTCTATGTGCATGCAATTAGCTCTGCTATCTACTAATTGGGATGCACATCTTCCTTATTTCTTCTCTGTAATTCCTCTACTTCCTTCTTCTATAATTTTCCTTTCTTAAACAGCTGCTTACTTGCTGCAGAACTTCTTAGTTATGGTTCATGAACTAAGTTGTTAAAGTAAAACCCCTGATAGATAAAAAACACATTTATATTGACAAATCTGACATGGGAGTCTCACCGGTTAAATGAGGGAGATTTATCTCATGACTGCCTAGGTTTGATGCTATGCAGAAAATCTAGCCAACAAAGACAAAAGAAAGGAACCCCATGCACACCAGCCTATCACCCAATGGGCGCTGGGCACTCACCCGAGGCACGCATGGGTGCCGAGTCTCTCTTTTATGTGAGTTTAGTGGGAAACATCATCTATGATCCAAGTTTAAGAGAATTGGAAGGAAGTAAAACATACAAGCACCATAGAGCTCAGGATGGCTTCTAGGTCCTTGCAGTCATTCCAGACAAAAAATGCTTAACAAATTGAATAACTTATACCAAAACAAAAAGAAGTTGCACTCTTAATCATAAACATAAATGAGAAAGAACTATGAGAAAAATTTATGCATTAGAATCATCAATGTTCATATTCATTGTAAGCTGGTAGCCTCATTACATTCATGGAGCCATTACAAAATGTTACGAGAAGGCAGACCGCAATCGTGCATTATATCTGGAGTCATATGACTAGGCTCTCAAAAGAAATTTATAACCCATACCCTTGATACATCCTTCCCTAAACACAATTACCCAAACTAACAGAGTTCTGCAGAAAAGCATTTCTATAGATCTCCGCCCTCTCTCTATCTCTTTTTTTACTTCCTTCGCAAGCGCTTGTATATATAGGCTTTCTGGACTGCCATCTCATCCTCCAAAGGCCTCAGATCCAATGCCAATTGTTTGAATGTGGTCCTCTATGCAAGCATGCTCCTCCGTGCCCGAGATTTCCACTTTTACCATGATGAGCTTCTGAAGCTTCTACCACAGCATGCTCTTCTGGGCGGGCCACCCGCCGCCAGTGGCACCTTATCCACTTTGCATGTGCGGTCAGGTCATGCTTTTCACGTGTTCTACTAAACGCCCAATATGGCTAAGTCTCGAACGCTTGGTTTTGTCTGCGCACGCGCGCCACGGGTTTCTTAAAGCCTGCCTCGCGTGCCTTACTCTTACGCACTTTTCTTCAACTAGGCCTTGCGCGCTATGTGCCCTTTTGTACTTAGCCAATATTTAAGGGGCCCAATGAATTTTACGGGTTAAAGGATCACATTTTTGCTAGAGCATTTTGGAGTCTTCAGACTTTGTGTTGTTATTTTTGTGAAAGATGGGGAATTGAATAAAAGGTGGATTTCCGGAGAACTTTGTATCTACCGTACTTTGCTTCTTTCTTCTATTTTAATTTTTAGATAAACTTTGCGTTAACTAAGATTTAGGTTAGAAGCTATTCATTTCCTTGAATTATGATTATTGTAAGATCTATCTATTTATTTAATTTGTGTGGATGAGACCAACTCGTAACTATTGGTTCTTCAAAGACATCTTCCTTTCTTCTTTCCTTCTATTATGTCCAATATTCCAAAACAACTCGCTACTTACCGCAGAATTGTTAAGCTATGGTTCATGAGCTTTGTAATTAAAGTAAAACCCTAGAAATAGTTATTAGGATTTATACTCACCAGATTGATAAACATCTTACACGGGGAGCCTCACCGTTAAATCGGGAGATTTATCTCATGACCGCCTAGGTTTTTAGCTATGTAAAAATCTAGACAACAAATATACAAATCAATGAAGAATGCCACGAAACAATTAACCTATCCACGACAATATTTATAAATCATAAATACATCAAAAGATTGAAGGAATATCTGATTTCACACAAGCTGAAATTAATTATTTAGAACATCACAGACTAGTCAAAACCGAGGGATAGGAAAAGTAGTAAACCTTTGTCAAAATTCACCAAAATGGAGATTTCAGCCTTATAAATTATGCCAAATCAAAATTGCAATTTCTGCCCTAGAAGGCACCCAAATACCCTCAAATCCTAGTCGCTCCAACTAGGAATGGCTCTAAAATGCATGCAAATGTTTGTAGATGTCTTCTTTGATCCTCCACTATCCAAATCTGCAAAAAGGTCTTCAATATAAATTTTCTTCAACCAAAGGAGGGTTTCGTCCTCCAACCAACCACAAGAAGGGTTTTTCGTCTTTGGAAAGCCACACAATTGGATTTTCGCCCAAAAGTGGAAAGACAATGAGCAAACAACCCAAAGGTCCAAATTAGATAAAATTCCCAAAAGTAGATGCCACCAAATGAAGTCCTTACTCTCCTTTTATATCTTATCTTTGGCGCAAGGCCCAAAAGGACAAGGCCGACCCATAGAAAGCTATTTTAATCTTTTAATTGGCTTTTAAATGCACCAAACCCAACCGACCTCCTTAGAATGGAAAAGTACAAAAATAAAACATAAATATGAATGAAGAAAACTTGAAATATAATCCACAATCTTCCCTTGCTCATCCATTTCTTGCCTTCGGAAAGAGGAAAGGAAAGGAATCCTTTATTTTGGATTAATTCGAAAAAATGGACATTACAATCCTCCCTTCCCGAAATTGCTTGTCCTCAAGCAATTGTAAGTACTGGATCCCAAATGAATCTCAACTACTTCTTCTTTGATGTACCTGCACAAGAAGCAAACATATCAAAGAAAACAAGAGTGTTTAACAACACTTTTAAATTCCCCTTATCATGCCTTAGGGACATGATAGCTAGCTCTCTTCCGTTGCTTGACACCACCTCATAATTTCCATTCAAATGATGGCTTCTCAACACTTCAAGTAATGTTGTCCCAAAAATAGTTGTAATCATGCATTTTTCTTTCAAAAATCAGAATGTTCAAGTCTGAAAATAACACATCATAATCTGATTTTGTTCCTCCTTTTAGCTGAGATCTTCTTCCCTCAACATTCCATGACGGAATGCTCTTCAAAATTGGAAACACATTGTTGTTCATGGCTGTTAATGGCAGCCCCAAATCTGATTTTTGCAAACTCAGCCCTATGATCATGGCATAACAATTACCAAACTGAAATCTCACGAAGAAAAGCAACTCCATGAGTAAAGTAGGGACTGAAATTTGATTTACATATGCTGAAAAATTAGGAACAACAGACCTACAATTAAAATCAGCAGTTATCTTGGCCTTAAACTTGAGAAAATCAGCCTTCTTAGCATTCCCATGAATTCTGATTTCATCATTTTTCAAGTGGAACCCAAACTCCATGTGAATTTTGAGGGCAAGTTCCTCTAAAATTTGGAGCTCTTGATACCCACAAACATTGTGTGACTCAGCTGAAATGAAAACAAGGTAGTCAAAACAAAATCCATACCTCATCATGGGGTCATAAAACTGAAAAATAGAACCATCATTCTCCTCTTTGGTGGCCATGTGAACAGCTGCAAGTTTATCATAATTGCTTCCTTTTTCCCATACTTCCTTTGGTTCTCTCATGGAACCATGGGTTAACAATTCATAGAGAAAAAAATCAGAATTCCCATCAAGCTTATGTTGCCTTAAACATGTCATGCTAGCATTCTCTTTCATCAAATTCCTTCCATTCCATAAGCAAAGAGAAAAATTGAAATCTTTACCTTCACCCTTTTGTGTCTCATGAAATAGCCCGGATGATCAGCCCATGGGGCATCATGAACAGCCCACACTATCATGTTCTTCACCCTTGATTTGGAAACCAAATAGACTCCATTCTTGTAGTGAATGATCCCATCCATTATTTCGAACCTTTCATTCCCAATTCCCTCCAAAACAACATTAGCAAACTTATGCTTAGCTGTAATTAAAGGCTTCCAATCAGCTGTTGTCTTAGATAAGAGAAAAAATGTGATTCCATGGCCAAGTATCTTCTACCAAATACTTAACTTGAGGTGTGTCCGAAGCATACCTTGTAATGTAACCTTCTTACCCTTTGTCGAGAAGCTTATTTCCATGCTTTGATAATTGAAGGTGAGCTCTCCCAATGATAGCAACCATTGGACCCTAAACACGCTATTCATATCAGCCATGTTAATGAAATAGAAATCAGCACATACCTCATATTTTCCCAATGTAACATGGAGTTGGGAACATTTCTTTGTGCATGGCATAGAGTAACCATTTGTTGTCTTGACCGTGAAGCCTTGTCCATGGAGGGTAGAATCCTTCATAACCTTGTTAGCATACATAATGATTTCAAAACAATCCTCTATCCAATTCTCTTCTAACCATGTGCATGGAGTAACAATACCAAAGACTTCCTTTCTACAATACAAGAGGTCAACCAGAATCCAACTCTTTATGCCCACACAACCTTGCAAGGGAAGGTCTAAGTGCCACGAGCTATCCCACAAGTTCTTCATATTGATTTCAACATGTCGCTTAAGGCAAGAAACATATTGTAGTGACATAGGGAAAGTTAACAAATATGAAATCTGATCATACCTTGAGTTGCCCTCCACATGTCCACCTTCCCATGCCAGATGAGGAGTGATCGAAACATCCTCTACACTCCCAATCTTGTGACTCAAAATTTCTGAGTTGGAATCAGCCTTCTTCTTCTCTCGATTCAACAAATGAAGCTCTTTCTGCCTTGGCTTCAACAATATCTTGATGGTGTTCGCATGGGGCATCTTCACAACTCTTTCGTAGTCATGTACACCATCAATCTGCCTCTTATTGACTGTTGTTCTGAAAATTCCAGCGAACTGAAAGTGATTGTAGTCACCCGGAAGAGCACCTTCTTCATCCACATGACCCCCAACAAGGTCACTCAAAAGTCTTGGTCCATGGACCCTATGCAAATCAGATTTTTCATCATTCGTAGCATCATGAAGACTACCCATTTTCCGTGGTTTGCTTCGAGCATCACATTTGCCCCAAGGTTATCCCTTTCAACAAATTTCCCATGATCATAAATCTGAAATGGCATGGCATAAAGAAATAAATCTGAATTACCTCCAAACCTTTGGTTGCCTTGTTCATGTGTTTTTGAAGTGTCTTCATAGCTCTTACCAAGGTCTAATCCATCACCACTTTGCTTTTTAGTGACTGCTGCTATAATCAGACCAGCAAGCTTATTGTCATCATGTTTCTTTGGAGAAGGGTTTCCAACCAGCCCTTTCTCTTCCCCTTCTTGCTCCACATCCCTTGTTTCATCTCTAGATTCATCACATGTCAAAACATTTTCAGTATTAACCACAAAATGAGCAATATTTACCTCATGATGTTGACTCTTCGGAATGGGTGTAAGTGCCATGGCCTTAGGTCCTTTGATCACCAACCCTTCTTCCTCAATGATTCCATCTTCATCGAACTTTGTGCTCTCTTCATGTTTAGCCAACATGAAGGTGCTCCTTTCCTCCAGGGTTGGGATATCCTTCCCATGACCCTTGTGCATTCCTCCTTGGATATCCTTCCCATGACCCTTGTGCATGCCTCGAGGTTTGGACCAAGTTTCAATGCCCACTCTATCTTTTCTCCATCCTACAAACTTGGAAAATGATAGGGCATCACGAATAGCCTCCGAAAGGGCTTGATACTCCTCAAAGCTCGTTGCAACCTTGTTGACCTTTGAAACCCTAGGATCCTCCTTGAATGTCCTTCCTCTTTGTAGGTTTTGCATGGTGGAAGCAAGAGAGTCCAAGGTATCCGCTAGTCTCTCTTGCACCTTCATCAATATGTCCATGATTTCTTCCCAAAGAAACCCTCGAGCCTATGAAGATCCGAGCTCGATACCACTGTAATATCCCTTTTGGGACTGAAAATGGAGAAAAGGGGTTAACTGGCTGTCCCGAACAGATTTGATCTTGAAACACCTTTAATTATTCACACAACAAATTGATAATAACTGAAAACCAATCTAAAATCAGCAATCTCCAAGGGCAGTGAACTGTCTAAGGAATTCAAGTCCACTTTTCACTATGCAAATCAATGAAGAATGCCACGAAACAATTAATCTAGCCACGACAATATTTATAAATCATAAATACATCAAAAGATTGAAGGAATATCTGATTTCACAGCTGGAATTAATTATTTAGAACAGACTAGCCAAAACCGAGGGCTAGGAAAAATAGTAAACCTTTGCCAAAATTCACCAAAATGGAGATTCCGGCCTTATAAATTATGCCGAATCAGAATATGAAATCAAACTTGCAACTTGTGCCCTAGAAGGCACCCAAATACCCTCAAACCCTAGTCGCTCCAACTAGGAATGGCTCTAAAATGCATGCAAATGTTTGTAGATGTCTTCTTTGATCCTCCACTGTCCAAATCTGCAAAAAGGTCTTCAATATGACTTTGCTTCAACCAAGGATGGAGGGTTTTCATCCTCCAACCAACCACAAGAAGGGTTTTCATCCTTCTTGGAAGCCACACAATTGGATTTTTTTTCACCCAAAAGTGGAAAGACAATGAGCAAACATCCCAAAGGTCCAAATTAGATAAAATTCCCAAAGGTAGATGCCACCAAATGAATTCCTTACTATCCTTTTATATCTTATCTTTGGCGCTAAGGCCCAAAAGGACAAAGCTAACCCATAGAAAGTTATTTTAATCTTTTAATCAACTTCTTAAATGCACCAAACCCAGCCGACCTCCATAGAATGGAAAAGTACAAAAATAAAACATAAATATGAATGAAGAAAACTTGAAATATGATCCAAAATCTTCCCTTGCTCATCCATTGCTTGTATTCGGAAGAGGAAAGGAAAGGAATCCATTATTTTGGATTAATTCGGGAAAAAGGGGATATTACAAAAATTGAAGGTTCTAAAAATAAATAATTCGCAACACATCAAAGGCTCATCCTAAACGCGTGTTCATAGCAAACTAAGGAGAAACACATAAGAACACAATTCTCTTTGGCCATCGATTGATAATTTGCAATGCACAAACCACTAAAACACCAAATCACAACCCAAATTTTATTGCCAAATCCACCCCAACTGAATTCACGGCCCCTTACACCACAATAATTTTGTATAAAATCTTCTTCTCTCAACATATATTTTTTTGCTTTCTTGGGATTACAAAATTAAAATTCTAAGATAAAATGAAAATGTTGACTAACCCACTTCACCAAAAAAATTGGGGTCGAAGGTGGTGGAGACATTGGCATTCCCTGGCTTCCTCGAGCGTTTAGTTAGTGTAGGGTTGTCATCATTGGTGATTTTATGGCTGCCCACCACGAGTTCCTCCCCGTTGGTTTCCATATTGGCCAATATTGTGTTGGCTCCATTTCGATTTTGACAAACTCGCCTTTTTCCAACGAGGTTGTGATACCTTGATCATAGACTTAGATCTTCCTGACCACCTTCTTGGGATCTAGGGTTCCCATGAGACACAGATTCACCAGCTTTCGCCTTGTATTGGAGTTGGATCCTTCATATGCAAGTGACACCTTGGTTTCAATACCTACCGCTCGTGGTAAAGCAAAATGTTGTCATAAATAAACATGTTTCCAAGCTCAATAGCCACAGAGAAGTCTTTGTCCATGGTGCTCACCCCATGGTCGTTATCCATAGTGCAACATTCGACAAGCTATCGCATTGGGGTTATTACTGTCATCGCGCGACGACACAAAAATGCCTCTTTCCATCGCCTCGAATGCCCCTGGTGACAGTGTTTTCAATGAAATGCTTCACAATAAATGCAATAAAAGCCGAGAAAACCTTGTTTTCAATCGACAAATTTACAAATGCTTTAATATCAAGGGCTCACATTTGATTGAATGTGAACACATGTACATAGGAAATGGGGATGCTATATTTTCCTAACATGCCTTTGTATTAGCTCGAGTAATAAACGGAATTAGGTTTTGAAAAACCCTATTGTGTGACACCAACCAAATCCACTTCGCTATAATCCTCTGTCCATTTGCGCATGTCAACGCAGCAAGCACAAGGACAACTCCACAAAATTCGTGCTTCAACACATGCACGACCTTTTTTTTTGTAGTTCATCTCTCGATTGGTGTCAACGTCGAGCACTCTTCACCCAATAAAAGGGAATGCCTATCAGTGTAAAAATATATGATGGGAAAATTATGAATGTGTATCTAACGTCCAAGTGCACACTTACTAATGAGGATGTGGACATGATCATGAAAGCATTTGAAGCTGGGAAAAAGGAGATGATGGCACAACATTGAGAAGTAGGGTTGTCAAAAGGTGGACCTATAAGGGACTCGAGCCCATGCTCGTCCCTAGGGATTTGTAAGTTGCATGGAAGATGAGAGGAGGTGGAGAAGAGGTTTAATCGTGCCCATAACTAATACCTATTAAGGCCTATAGAAAGATTCTTTTGTTTAGAGAATATTTTCTTTTCTTTTTTATGTATAAGCTTTGGATGTCGCTAGAGACTTCTTATTGAGCTCTTGGATCATCAAGTATGTTATGCCTATTATAAAAGCATATGCATTTCATTGTAAGCGATTGATAGATTTTATATTGCAATGATGGTATGTTATAAAAACTATACATAATTGCATTCTTCAAAACCTCCCTACTCAAACCAATTTGATTTTGCTTTTGATATCAGTTTTCATTCTACTTGGAAACATAATAGATACTTCTAAACCATTGGGTCCTTGAAAAGATGTCGGAAACATTAACAACATTTTTGGAATGGGCTCGTTATTTTCAGACATAGACAAGGTAGAATCTACTGAAACTTTAAATAAATGGAATTAACAAAACACTCAACCAAAACTAACTCAACCCATATCTAACCTCCTTCCCTAAACCTGACCCTGCATAACCGAGGCAGAATCTACTTGAACTTTAAAAATTGGACTCCAAACAATTAACTTAACCAAAACTAACTCAACTTGTTTCTAACCCCTTGCCCCCCTGCCACCCCCTTGTGCTTTCATGGACTTCTGCAAATCAGACCTTGGCTGCCCTTGATTTCCACTTTTGGACAGCGGATAAGTGGCATTAGTACGCTGCCCCTTTGGCCCAAAATCACCTCTATAAGTTGCACATTCCAAATCTAAAGCTTTAGTAATAGCTTCTTGTAAAGAAAGAGGATTAAATGCTCTTACCAAACCTTTCAAAGGCTCAACCAAGCCTTCCGTGAAGAGGACAACCAATCTTTTCTCACTAACATCCGTTACCATGACTGCAATTCTTTGGAAATCCGCCACATACTCCTCAACATCATGGACTTGCTTAAGTTGTGCTAGTTCCCGAAAGTGTATTTCCGGATCTTTTGGTCAACCTCTCCATGATTCTCTTGCTAAACTCTTCCATTGTGTGAATCAAATCATGCCCTTGTGTGTGCATACCATGGAACCACCATTCATGTGCCATACCTTCCAAGTGAAGAGTAACAAACTTAAGGGCCTCTTCCTCATGCATGGGGTTAAGGGAGAAGTAGGTCTCCATCTTTTGCAACCATGCTCTCACCGATATCTTGCTAGTTCCATCAAAACTTGGAAGTGGAACCTTCCCCAACCTTTGTTGAAGGTCTTTAGGGGGTTGTTTATGGGCCTTCTTGGTCTTGTTGCCCATTTTCAAGTACAAAACTCATCAAAGGTCAATATGGCCCTAGTGGCCGGATGCAAAGTACCATACTCAATGTTGTAAGACTCAATGGCCTCTACCATTGATGGCTCATCACCCTCTCTATGGGTTTCCTTAGGAAGGAAAGTACCTTTGAAAAAATTAGGAGGGGGTTGTGTAGAGCTCATTTCCCCACTATGTGAGCTTTCTTCTCCATTGGAGTTTGGCGACTTGCCCTTACCCAAAGAATTCTTAATGAGCTTAGACATTTTCTCACTCATAGTCTTTTGTAACTCCATGCCACAATTCGCATCAACTCTTGAAGGAACTTCACTTGATCCAAAGTGAAAGCCCTGTCCTCCATTGAATCCTTTTTCTCCTTTTATAGAATAATGGATCCTTATCTTCTCCTTGCATCTCCCCACAAGAGTAGAGGAAAGATGCTCTGATACCACTGTAATATCCCCTTTTGGGATATTATTTAAATCTGCAAATTAATTAACCAAATTGATTATAGAGGATTAAATCCTCTTAGCTCGACCTCAAATAACCCAATGTCAACATTAATACAACCCAAATGGGGTTGGAGTAAGCCAAAGTAGTGGGTTAGATGGGAGAACTAGTTAGGAAATTAATTTTTTCCAGATCTGAAATTTATTGCAGCAGTTAATTAATTAAAAATGCACCAGAACAACTGAAACTTCAAAAATTAATATCTCACTCAATATTCCATATTTTGCCACCAAATAAAATGCACAATTATCTAGAAACCAAGGCCTTTCCAATGAACTATGAATCTGAATTTTTAGATCACTGAAACCACCTCAAAACAGCCCCCAAAATCTGAAAACCAGTCGCTAGGGTTAGGATAATTTGCATAAATTATTATCAGCACTTTATAGCCTTCCAACACCCCCAAAATAGCTGCCCAAACTCAGAAAAAAAAACATGCCCCCAAGGGGTCGCCATATCTCCTTATATAGCTTTAGCATTTGAAATCTCCAAGTTTCCCTCCTTCCTTTGGCGCATTTTCTCATGTAGAAGGGTCACTTTTTAATATGGGTCTCTTTTCCTGAAAAGTCAAACTCCAAAAAGAATATTAACTCCCTCTTTTGATATTTAAGAATAAAACATGGGAGAAGAATTAATTATTTAGTTTTCAAATAAAGGAGTAATAACATTTTTCCCAATATTTATCCTTAATCCATGGGAAGAGTGGATTAAAGGTCTCCCATATTTTTAATTAATTAATGTCCCAAAAAGGGGACATTACATCTTTATTCTCTCCAAACCCAGCCGACATGTCTCCTATAGGAAAACACTTAAAAGAAAACATTAAATCTAATAAAGGAAAACTGAAATGAAATGCAATTCCTTTCCTTGTTCAATAATTCTTCTTTGCCATGAAAAGGGAATGGCAAGAAGTCCATATTTAGGCCTCAATTCGAAAAAGGGGACATTACACGCTTAGAAATGACCCCTTCCACATGGTCACACAAGATATGAAGTGGTATCATCTCTTGTTATTCAAGCTAAGCTAGGACAAGGGATTCATTGGGTGGAATTCAAATCCCATCTTACATATATAATATGATATACAACAAGTGGGACAACAAATAATCACTTCCCATGTTATTCGAGGTCTCGCTAACTTGCTATGGTTCAACCATAGGAAGTAGCATGGTGATATAGATTAGAAAACTATTATAATTTCCACAAGTTCCATATTCCATTCATTACACTACATGTGTGTCTTCCATACTAGTGTTACATCATAGCAACGATTACCAAGTCTTGAATGTAATAGATTCATTTGGGTTAGTTGGTAAGGTTTGTCATTCACACATTAAGTTGAAGTGAGTTTAACAAGAAGTTATTCGAGGGATGATGCCTAAGAAAAGGACTCATCGGATCAATACTATAAAAGGGTCACATATGTGTGGCCCATTTTAAGAAGATTACACATATTTAGATATGTGATCAGCACATAGATACTCAGACCAAGTAGAATATTAAGCCCATTAAGAGATTGGTTTATTGCGAGTTACATCTCCGAGCCTTGTTTGATAGATAAGTTTTACATTAGGTCACTATCAAGAGTGTTTAGATCGATGTATATTTCATGTTTAAGACTAGGTGTGGTATAATTTCAACTAGAGTTGTAATACCAACGTACTTTCACTATTTGTATTTTTTCTAAGTTGTGGTCTCAACAAGTGTTTTAAAAGGGTTAGAAACAATGTTTAAGCATACATCCAAACATGATTCTAATCAAAAAATTATCCACATTAGATGTTTCACATGACCTACTTATTTCAATCAAGATAAAATTCCATAATATTCACTATTGTTATCACATGTGTTATCAATTAACCAACTATTACTTTAAACAAGACTATCCAATTTATATTTTGATTACATTCCTAAATCAATTTTACCATTTCCTTTCTTCCCATCTCCAAATAACGTTTAATTTATAATTACATTAACATAATAAATCATGGAAATGTCATGCATTGCTCCACACCTACAACAAAATGGGCCAGCACAATGTTGGCATGGATTCACCCCTTTCCCTACTAGCTATGAAATCATACAATTTAAACTTTCCCATCCCAAAGTGTTCACAATCATTTTACACATTCAAGTAAAGAAGGAATAGGGAGAGAGTTCATTATATTCACACAATTTTGTATTTCAATTATATTTCCGAGTTCTAGAGAGAGAGAGAGAGAGAGAGAGAATTCGTTATCTTCACACAATTTTCAAATTCATATAGAGTTCAGAGGGATAATTTAGTGTTAACAACACTTTCCAACACAACATATCATCATATTGGGCAAGATTTATTTAGTAGAGTCAAAAAATGGGTTGAAAGACTCATCAACGTTACAATTCAAATTAGCTAAAGTGGCCGCATAATGGTCTCCAAAAATGATCAAAAGGTGTGTGAATAAGGAAATGATCACTTTCAACCTCTTGTCTTGTATGGTTAAAACATTGAGGAGCTGACAGAAGAAAAATCCGATAAGCGGCCGTCATTTTGGAGGCACCGTTCTGGATCGAGTTGGTAAAATCTAACACTTAGTGCTTGAGCACCGTAGGCCAAAGTGGCTCTAAAACTGGCATGGAAAAAAAGTACTTCCCAAGGAGATAAGGTGAAACTAATTATGGCTTGCAATTCTCAATGCAAAAATGAAGAGGTTAAAGTGGTAGGACATGATTTCTCAATTTGCAAGCATTAAAAACAAGGCAGTTCCAAATCACTTTCGTATAGTTGAGCGGTCATCTCCTACATCCAATTTTTCCATGTGGCTTAGAAACACTTGCCAAATAAATGCCAAACAAAGGTGTGAGCATTGTTCAATAGTCGTATTGTTATTGTATTGTTATCCCTTGACACCAAGGAACACGATAGAGTCAAAAAACTACAAAAGCAAAGGTCAGGAATGCTTAATACGTGTTGATTCGAAAGTGAATTTATAACTTTTAGAAGTAGTTTTAATGTAGTTACTATTTTTCTTTCCAACACTTGTTCACACGACTACGAGGCCATTCCTAATTTCACATTAGAGTTCCATTTCATTTCAAATTAGGTAAGTATACAATTTAGGTGGTTTGCGAGTGACGAGCAAACATGGGTATCCAAGTGGCTGGTCTTCATAGGCAAAAGATCGTTTTATAAATATTTACAGTTAGCCTAACATTTATTGTTCATCCAACATAGATATATATATATATATATATATATATAATTTAATTACATCTATGATAACAATCCAAAAGGGAAAATCAATGCACAAAAGCTAAGCTAGAGGAGGAAGGAAAAATCCAGGCCTGTAAACGAATAAGCAATGCATCAGAGGTGCTTCATGGCCAGTCCACATGCGATCATAAAGCTCTTATTTGACATGGTCGATATAATGTTGGCGAAGGTTGAGGAGTCGGGCTCAACACTACCGAAATGCATTTACTCAAAGGTTTTAAAGCCATCTCAAAAAACCCCTTTTGTGCTTATCAGCAACCACACATTCCAATGAGGCCGCAATTTGTTGAAACATTTAATCAAACAGTTTGTATGCCTTGTTTATCCTTCCAAACTTTGCATATATGTCTACCAAAAGACCTACAACTACAACAATGATGAAAATCCTCTCTCCATGATGCTTGGATGACTTTAATTTGCTCTAAAGCTTCCATATTGGTATGGCTAGGAATGAACAAAAGATGCATGCATCACGAGCTACTGATCTTATTTCTTGGTTTTATAACAGCACAACTAAAATCAGAATTGCAGTGGGATTTAGATTACTGCCACCCTTGTTCCTTGGCCAAAATTGAATCTACCTGTAATTGCTCAAATAAAGAGTATTTGATTTAATGTGCTTGTTCCCTCCTAGTCAGATCCGATCCCAAGGCATTTTTTAACAAACCTGATTTGTGTATATTCTGAAACCATTTCAATCCTACGTTCCAAAAGGGTTCTCCATTGCGCAACTAGGAGTATGAAAGCGAGATTGTCGTGATTGGATTTTGATCTGCACATTCAATCCTCCACATTTGCATATAAATCTGCCAGTGCACTTGCAACAGATCTGACCAAAAAAACCTGCTTTCCAATTCTTTGATATGTCTATAACCTGATATAAAGTTCCCATTTGGAGCACAGCTGGGGAAACACGATGCATGTCTGAGAAGGGGAAAAAGGAAAATTGGAAATCACATTCATTTGTTAAATAAGCAAGCTCCTCCTGGGCTGCACCGTATGCTTGCCAACATTCCCACTAAAACCCAAACCCGATCCATGATGCCAATTTTTTGTTCCATGCAACGTGAAGGGTTATAAAGGAGTGACTAGAGGCAACACAATCTCACAGCGATTTAGCTTATTCCAAGCCCGAGCTCCTTGCCAGTTACTATGACAGCTGTAATATGGTCTTCCAACTTATTAATATGCTGTTTAAGTGCGAGAAGAGCAGGCCAGTCAAGCAAGGGAGCCAACTAATGGCACATTGATGTAGAACAAACGTTTGGGATGCTCATAATCATTACCATCATCAGGGAAGAAAATATCTTCGACATCTAGGCCTCCCTCAACTACTTCAATCAACAGGTTTGGATTGGGTGTACTGCTGTACAAGGATAGGAAGCCTGCGCTACATCCAATGGTCTATGGGTGTTGAGCCCTTGAAAACAGAGAAGAACCTCAATGGTGAATACAATGAGAGAACTTGGACCATATCCAATCATTGCAGACTCGCCTTCCAAGAAATCACATTTCTTTCAGCATTTGGTAAGGCAATGTCGATGACAAGTGTGGATGCCCATGCCGACCCCCTGCCCAACACAAACTCTACCTCCTCTACATACCTTCTCATTCACTCAGTCCACTTCCTTCAATCCCTATCTCATAGTACTATGGGATATGACGGTCTGCACCGTCCACCCCTACTCTCCTACTACACATCTCCCTCTCCCAACTCTCCAACCACCACCTACTGCCACTACTATTTCGTTTCCCATTTTAATTTCATTTGTTCATATTCCGCTTTTTTATTAAAATTCCATCATTGTTTTATTTTTATTAAATTTACTATTATTATTAGAAGGAACAAATTTAAAAGGTAAATACACTATATATACTTCAATATATCCAAACAACACCTCAAGCCATAAATCATAAAAGCATCTATCTAAAAGATGCCAAGAGATACATCTCGAGGCTCTTATTCGGACTTGTCAGATCCCACATTGATAGACTCGTTACAATTCTTCCATCCTCTAAACTAGGAGGTGAGAAACATCCATCTAAATGCACCACCATGATGACTTGAAACTCCATTAAATGACCAAGATATAATGATTTTCCAAGTGAATCCTCCATGCAAGGAACATCTAAGTTTTGGCCAGAAGGACATCAGTTTTAAAGGCTGAAACCCCTCGGCAAGGCTTAATGATGTCAAATTTAAAGGTTGAACACAATAACAAACACCCTACTCCATCACGATCCTTTACTACCACCATATGGACAAGACATTATGACCTTTCAAATGACCGCATCAAGTAGGATCAACTTTTGAGTCAAGCGACCAGAACCTCAACAAGAAAAGGTCTATGGTGACCCACGAGTAACACATGGTAACCGCAATGGTATGGAGTCGTAATGACACCACCAAAGTGACGACGGCAAGAAAACAAAGTGAGGCAGCAAGAATCAAGATGGGCATTGCATTATTGCATATTTCCAACAATGAGATTTTGAGGTGGTGTGGTTTTCTTGTAAGTGTTTAATACTGTTACTATATTGTTACACTGCCAGTTTATCTTTGGTAGGTATTGTTCTCTAAGTCTAAATCAATAACTATATGTGAATATTGTTTGGTATTGGACACCTTTCCATGGTATCAGAGATGGTGACATTGGAGACATACTTCCAGATACAGGCGAGGTGACGAGCATCAGATGATCCATGTGTTCTCAATTTTCACCAACCACCAGTATAAATCCATTCATTTTTCTGCATTTGTTTAATACATGCATGCAATTGCTTATTTGTTACAATGGTGTTTCTGCAGTATTAAATAATGCATTCATAGGGGTTCTTTGAAATCTGCCTGATTTCCATAGAAAGCAATAGCCCCTTAATTGTTACCAAATACCCAACAAATGTGTAAGACTCACTCTGTAGCTTCAATGCCTTTCATTTTCAGCGGAAATGTGTGGCCAAGCCTGATACCCAAATACTCTGAAGTGACAACCTCTATTGCCAGATTTCTTTACATTTCATGTGCAGATGTTACCAAGATTAACTGTACCTAGGGTCCCCAAAAAAACGACATTTATAAAATAGTAAAAACTGTTTCTTTTGGTAATGCAAAGACCCTAATTTTGTTCATCTGGTTGGCTGGTATATGAAGTCAGACCCTTATATTTTGTGCCTTGAATTATTCTATTTCCTATTTTAGGACCTGATAAAACCCACTTTTATCGTCAAAAAAACTGACTGTTCATTTAAATATTTAATTCACATGATAATTGAGTTGCTTCAGTGATTGCAAAAATCCAGTGGTGACCAGTAGAGCTTACATTCTCAGATTTGAATACTTCTGTGGCTTTCCCTAGGGCCTACAAACATATCTCTTTGATCTTCCCTTTTGACGCCTTTTTTTTTTATAGATTTTTTATGTTTTCAACTCTAGAGATTTCGCCACCTTATTTTTCTTTCCCATTGTTTCTCAAGTTTGTTACCATTGCAAACTCCTCTGCTCATTTTCAGTAAGAGTTGTGAAAACTACTTGTATTGTGTCTTCTATAGGAATTACCATGTCAAACTAATCGTAGGACATTTAATTCTAAGAAGACTTTGAATAAATTCTCATCATCGTTGATTACCTACAGCCAACTGAACTTACTACAGAAAACCAGGATTCTTTCTGATTGTAACTGCAGAGACTTTTGGAATACTAGCAAAACAGTTCCCAGAATGAGCTAGAAACTATAATTTCATGCTATGGTTACCAGAAACTAAGCTCTTATTTTTGGCATAAATTTTTTCCAGTGCCTCTTATGCTATGGTTCTGCTATATGATTTATACTTGTTTAAAACCTCAAGCATTGTTTGCTCAGCAGGCCCCTGTTAATGTTTTAAGGGTGAATTTTCAAGAATCATCGTATCTTTTGACATTAGCTCCCCTATATTTGTAGTTATTTCCAGTATTCCTGTAGGTAACCCATTTGATCCAGAAAAATAAAGATTGTTTATCTCCCAGCCCAAAAGGTCTCTAAGCAGAAAAAATGTTGTCTTCAAGCTGGAAAATAAATGTTCAAACATCATGTGACTCTTATATTTATACAGGAAACGGATGGAGGTAAATGCTTGAAAATTTCCAAACTTCACAGCACCGAAGAAGGACAAAAGGATTTAACTTCCCATAGAACTTTACTGCATGGAAGGACAAGTGGATTTAACTTCCCAAATCTCACCCTTGCTCAATAATGTACAAATAGATGAGCCTGAATATATTAAATTCGCCATCATTCTCTGGTATAAAAATGCCTAGTGACACCAGAAGTGTTTGTTTTCTCTGGCCAGAGTTAGACCTCTTTAACCAAGGATGTTAATTTGTAGCCGAGTATATAAAAGGTTTTTAATCTGTCCAAGGACAAAAATTTTAATGTCTCTAATCTCGTCCAATCTTGCTAGATTCATAAGCAAAATAACCTTATCAAGAGGAAAGTTGGGACTTGCATTTCTTTGCTTTCAGGAGGGCCAACTCGCGAGAAGAATGACCATACTAGGAAGTTGTCTTTTATTTGAAAAAGAAATATTAGCACCCCAATATTCAACAGACAGAATCCATTTCCTTTATCTTGCACTAATGAAGGGTTCTCTTAAAAGCTTCCAGATTATACAATCTTCAAATAAATACTTAACATGACCACATAAAAAAACAACAAAGAAAAAGCTCCAGAATGGTGTTGCCAAAATCCCCACTAACCATGTTTTTTTCCAACTAATTGTAAAAACATCGAGTATTTCTTGAAAAAAATGTAGGGAAATTTTTGAAGAAAATTGTCAATTTTCTATATTTTCCAAATTAATTGTCATTCACTGTTTTGGAAACATTAATACCTAGAGAGAGAACATGAACACTTAAAAATGGAAACAAAAAATATCTTGATAACTTCACTCTAGAATTTATCTGAGAGATATAAAAGCAGCCTCTATAAGAACCATATAGATGTTTTTCCAATTTCCTTTAGTTGGACTGTGTTCCTGCCTAACAGTATGAACAAGCTTAGTAAGACTAATGGACCATCTCAGGGATCACTACACACCCTAAGAACAGCCTTATCAGATTAAAGATTGTTCATCGAAAAAATCCAACAGGATGACAATAAGTATACCAGGGAAGAGATAATGGGTCAACTCAAACCTAACGATGAGGGAAAAAGGAAGATAGTGATGTAGGCTGGGAAACAATTGGGAACAAAAGAAGAAATAAATTATATTGATGTTCAGATGCGACCTAAGCACATCATTAGGACTCAAATGTACAAGCTACAATAGCAAGGAGGAGTTTTAAAACTTCAAAACCTGAAAAATTAACTAAAACTAAAGCAACGAAAATAAGTTAACTATACAGGTGTACCCACAACAGGTAAACCCTATAGAATCCAGAAGAGATAAAACCATATGATGCAAGTTGGAAAGCCATTAGGACCCAAGAGGAAAAACAAAATCCCAAATAATCCTCCTCGTTCAACCAGAGGTTTCTTTGGAGTGAAAAAAATCAAGCTAAAAGGCAGATAATTTTATATTTTTCCCACAACGTATGTCAGATGATATTTGGCAAAGATACTTGTGGTAATATACCAACTCAGGACTACAGAGTCCACAGAAGCTAATGCTGATTATATTGCTCACAAATGGCTTTTGATTCCAGCAGAAGGATTTCAATAAGAGGGTGATTTTGGCAAAGACGCAATCCACCCCTCTTGCCAGTTCTTTTGGAGCTTAAGAAAGCTTTAATAATTTAATCACTTGGATGATGAAAGACTAGTTTTGTCTGGGAGTATGTGCAGGGTGCTACTTAAAATAAATAAATCACATTTTTGCAATTGTAGTCAGATAACAAAATTCTGATGTTTATTCTTAAAAGCACTGGAAACTACCACATTCAAGGTTTAGATAATTCATATTTTATCAAGAATTGCATGTGTTGGTACACACACATTTTGAGGGATAGTCCCCCGGTTCTCTACAGATGTTTCCAATATGCATCAATATCCTGAAGATCGATGCATTTGTTCTTGTTGCCTGAAATGTCACTGGACTCAAATCTGTGTATGTTAGTAATATTTCGTGGGAGAAAATTCACTTTGGGATTGTATAGGAAGGACTCTTTCTATAAATCAATGGACAAGTTGAGAACTTTCTGTAAAATCTTTTCCTAATCTGAAAATGACCTAGAGATAACAACTTATATCAACCGTTAATGAAATTACACCAGATTTTTGAAAAGGTTCGACTCTGGATTGAATATCTTTCATCCATATGTCCATTGGTTGCTCTTGTATTCACTTTCCACAAATCTTTATGAGCATAGTTCAACAAATTTAGTCAATTATTCCTCTGGTACACAATATTCAATGCTCAATTCGCTTGTTGCTTCTTACAAAACATTTCATCGGAGAAATCATTTCTTGAGCGTTAACAACCCGTGTTCCTCTCAGTCTAAGATAATGATTTAAGCACCTCTGAACTGTTCAAGTTCTCCAACGCCTTTGAAGTTTGAATCAACTTGATTTTAAATGGTAGGATCATACTTGCTTTTTCTTCAAACAATTAGCTCATAACAATCTATATCGACAGAACCAACACAATACAATTCATTTTTTTCTTCAAACAATTTGCTTGTGTAATAATCTATATCGACAAAACCAACACAATACAATTCATTACAAATTCATATTTGGACGGACTTCTTCACCTACAATGTCATTGCTATTTCCTGAAGTCGCCAATGCTGTTTCTTATCTAAACAAGCACACATTCTCAACGGCAATAGAATTTGTCCACAACGCTTGTGATTCTTTTTCCTCTTGGTACTTCTGCATATGCCTTGAAGACAAAATCAAACTATTGATGTTGCACGTGGACTTTGCTCAAGCTTTTCACTCCATCCTCTCTCCTCATATGTTACATCTGTCTCCACAGTCTGCTTATTGCCATTCACAGATGCATCATTCTTCTTGCAGGTGTAATCTTCATGCATTCAGCCTTGAAATAAAACCACAAGACTTTAAATTTATTAATTGCATGCAAATTAGTCAAACCTTCCACACTTTGATAGCATCCTCAGGTTCCAAGTGATTCTACCATGAAGCATCTTCCTACTTAAATGATTTCAAAATTAAATGAAGGGAAGGCCCTGGTAGACATTTAAACACAGTTGCAGGTTCTCACTGATCCAACAATGATGCCTAAATCTTAGGTGCCCACGTGGAACAACCAAGAGATCATTTATAAGCAAAGGAGTTCTCTTTGCATACATTCATAAGAATCTACATAAGCATGCAATCTGTTTAAATAGATAGAGAATGCAAGCCAATCCAATACAAACAAGCAAGATAATCAAAGAATATAGAAGGTTATCTTTGTATGTATTCATAAGAATCTGCATGAGCATCAACTCAATTAAAATAGATAAAGGAATGCAAACCAATCCAATACAAAAATTCAAGTAGGCTAAGTCATAGCAAAGAATGTGAATTGCATGTATTGCCACTGAAATATCAGAACAGGATAATCCAGGCATTTAATCATTGTTGCAAAATACCAAGCCACAATGCTATAAAATTAATGCAACCCATCATGCTAGATTTGAAATATGTTTTAGTTCCCGTGCTACACCATTAAGTCAATGTCACTGTAAAGTGGGTGGGACTTGCTGCCACTCTCTAACTCCATATTTTTCAATGGACTTCATTATGTGAGTGACAATGGTAGCAAACCATGGAAGCTTCCCAATACAATGGGACCCAAATGACACACAAATCTACCAAAATATTGGATTGATAAATTCCAACATCACCAAAAACGGGCTTACAAATATTAATGATGCAAGATGTAGATTCTGTGGAAGGGACTTTTGTACCGTAATAAATTATTCCAGTTCCTATAAGAAAATAATCTTATTCAACCATAAAGGAGAGAATGGGTGAGGTACACACTAAAAAGTTTATCAGGCCAAGTTCTCTCACCATACTCTCAGAAATGTTTGATCGTGGCTACAATCAAATTGAAATTTATATACATCTATAATGGGAAAGAAGACTAGCTAGAATAACCATCAACTAGAGTAGAGCCATTGATTTTGAGATGGACTGGTAAATTAGTAGACACAAAGTTGATAAATGTAAAAATGATCCAATAGGTGTGATGAAGTCAAGATTGAGTGTCCCAAGTGAATGGGAGCCTCGCCTTGCAGCCTCAGAGACTTCCACAATACATTTAACACAAAATCTCATTCTTTATTGTCAAGCCTCAATTGGGCTTTTACAATCTTGTTGGCTAGATTTACGCATAGCATCAAACCTAAAAATATGAGATAAATCTCCCTCATTTAACCGGTGAGGCTCCCGTGTAGATTTGTCAATAAAAATGTGTTTCTATCTATGGGTTTTACTTTAACAACTTAGTTCATGAACCATAACTAAGAAGTTTTGCAATAAAATATGTTTAAGAAAGGAAAATTATAGAAGAAGGAAGTAGAGGAATTACAGAGAGGAAGTAAGGAAGATGTGCATCCTAATTAGTAGATCCAGAGCTAATCACATGCACATGAAGAAACTCAAATAGATTTGAACACAGAATTATGAAACAAAGGAGCTCTAGATCTAGATCTAAAATAACACAAAGTTTACTTAAAGATCCAAGATTAAAAGCAAGAAACACAAGACTGCCGTGACACAAAGTTCTCCGGAAACTCGCTTCTTTGTATTTCTGCAACAAGTGGCTCTCGGGGTTCAAGCACAAAGTCTAGAACACAAGATAGCTTATTACAAATTTCGATCCATGATTAACCCGAAGGTTCTTCCTCTACTTATAGAATGTAGAGGGGCAATTCATGTCTGGAAGCTTTAGTTAAAGACACATGTGGAAGTCTAAAAGAAACTAGCAATCTCCTTATTGACGGAATTCCTTGCGTGACATGTATGATGCTTCAGTAAATGAAAATAGAACCTTCTATTATGCACGTCCGCCACCTATCTCCAAGTAATGACTTCTTCAAGTAATGGCTTTTAAACCAATCACTTAAGTTGTATAATTGAATTGATCGCTCAATTACTTGTGAAGGAAAGAAGAAGGAAGAGGAAAGCTGACTTTTCTTGAGGAAAGAAGAAGGAAGAGGAAAGCTAACTTTGTCTTTTTCATGTCTGCGTGTTAAATTGATTCAAACCGGATCTCGAAACAAGCTAGAATTAGTTGGATTTGAAGTACCGGATTCGGAAACAAGCCGGAATTGCAAGCATTGGAAGCAAGGAAGCAAATGGATCTCGAAACAAGCCGGAAATGCGGTTGGAATTGGAAGCTATGTGGAATTTTTCCTTCACATTGTCTTCTCTTTTATCCTTTAAGCTTTTGCAGGTTCTTTTTGTACATGCATCGGCTGCAAGGTTGGCCGTAGATAACTCATCATCCTTATTTTTAATTGCATATGAGCAATTCCCGAAAGCACCTGATGAATGAAAATTCAATGAAAGCTTCAACCGGAAGATGAGAGCACATGCACCGGATCTTGGAAGGAATTTTCCACGCACTATCTTCTTCACGGGTCGCATTCAAAACAAGAGGATGAAGCCTTTGTGGGAAGCTTTTTGAATTATGAGATCTCGGATCCGGATCTCGCATATGGATCTGGATATAGATCTCGATATGATTGCACTGCATAACAAACTTTTGCAATCGGGTTATGGATGGAAAAGCCGCAACTTGAATAATTCCACTGCTTTCAATCCGCACGCATGAGTGAAGTTTCTCCCTTTCTGGATCTGATCCGCTCTATCAATTTAGCAAGAGGTTTCTTTTTCATCTTTCTTCGCCATAGCTTTGTCTATCTTTGTCTCGAATGTCTTTTTCTTCTTATTTGATTTGGAATTCTTCAATACGGTGTAGATCTGGACAATTCTTCGATTCGAGGATATATGCAATGTCCGACATTGATAAAAGCTCCTCTTCTTTTATAAAGCACACTGTAATGAATTCCCGCAATTTATTCAGACAAAAATGGCCACCGAGGTATGAATAGTGAATTTAAATTATAAAAATCTGCACTTTTCAAGCCTCGCTGCCCCAAAAATTGGTGTCTAATTTGCACATAAAGAGAGCATGAATCCTTTCAATCAACTTTGAGCTCCTTTAACACTCCTGTGAAAACAATTGTGCAAGAAAAGCACGAAGATGAACTTTTCCAAAGCATGCGCCAAATGGAAGCTTTTAGCCTTTGTTAGCACTTTTTTCTCAGGCAAAATCCTTCCTCTAATGGGGGCGCACTTTTTTCACTTTATGCAATTCTTTACCTGTGTGTTGAATAATAAATCCATATGGCTGCCCATGCTTATATAACCTTCATAATTCTATAATTAATAATTGCCCTAACAATTAAAGGCAATTAATTAATTAAAAATCATGTTTTGGGATTTTAAAAAATAGCATGTTTAAGGACAGCCATCCAATAAATTAAATTAATCCAATTTAATCCTCCACACTTCACTTCACTTAAGCTTCACAGTGTGCTTTGACCATAGCCACTGAAAATAGGAATTAATATAATCATTTAATACTTTAAAAAGTATTAATTCCTTCTCAAAAGGGGCTGCATTAAATAAATTAAATTTATTTAATTTTAGAATTCTATTTCCAATTGATTTATTCCCCTTTGCTTTTGTTGACTTTTCCACAAGCCTGGGTGCCAAAATTGGGTGAATAAATATTAACAAATATTTATTTAATGCATTATTATTCACCCAAGGTGGGTCGCACTTTTTTGCATAATAGAATTCTATTTTTAAGAATTTCTGACAATGGGATTTTTTAACCTGCAAGGTAGGCACCACAATCCCATGATCCACTTAAGTGATTTGACTTTTCTAATGGGATTCTTTACCCGCAAGGTAGGACTAAAATCCCATGATTTCACTTAAGTCACTTTCCTTTATTATATCATGGAATTTTCACCCTGCAAGGTAGGCAATAAATTCAAAAAGTGTGCCTCTATTTTCCCACCGTTATTTAATGACTTTTATAACACGGAAAAAGTACCCTTAAATGCATACAACATTAATTATCTTTTCCCATGTGCAGCTTAAATCCTTTGTTTTCCAAAAATGCGCCCATCCCGCAAGGGCTTTCCTTGTGCATGCACGACTTCGCTTTTTGAAGTGATCCGCACTCGGTTATTTTAAGAAGGCAGATTAGTAATTCAGTGCGCCATGATGACTTCCTTCCTCCGGCAAAATGTGCGTGTATGTTTTCCATGCTCCTGTGCCTTAAAATCGGGCTTATTTTTGAAGGAGTTAAGAGAGAAATTTTACGAAAATTAATTGCTTGGACACCACAAAAACATTAAAAATTGTCAAAAGTTACATATAAAGCCCAAAACTTAGAATAAGTTATGGGCAGTACATAGGAATAATAACATATCCGCTCATAACAGAGTTAAAACGGAGCGCAAATAGCCTCATACGGGCTCAAAATAATTAAATACAAATTTCCCATGAGATAAATCCCGATGATTAATAAAACAATTTTGGGCATCCGGGTATTTGGCTAAAAGGGCTAATATGGCTCTTTAGGATTATCTTGGTGCAATACAGAACTTTTGTGCAATAAAAACAACAAATGACCCATTATTTTAAAAGTACGAAATTTTTTTGGATAGGGTATCACAGATTTCAGGTGAAATCTGAGTGACACCAAATCTCAATACACACCACATATAACCTCAAAAATATTTTAGACACATAGCCTCGGCTTGTTGGCTAGATTTTCTGCTCTCTTTATTCAAATTAAAACCAGTAAATCATGAGATAAATCTCCTCATTTAAAAGTGAGGCTCCGTGTAAGATTTGTCAATAAAATATGCTAAGTATCTATTTAGGGGTTTTACTTTAATGTGCCATTTGAACCATAAATTTTGGATAGTTTTCAGCAAGTGGCTGTTAAAGAAAGAAATATTTAATGAAGAAGGAAAATAATAAAAACAAGAAAGAAAGAGGGAAGATGTAAACAATCAATAGATTACAGAGTTGATTGCATGCACTATATAGGACCAATAGATATTTATTTTCTAAATTATTGTCGAAACTATACACATTATGGTTCATGAGTGCATGGTTAAAGTAAAACCCCTAAATAGATACTAGCATATTTTATTGACAAATCTTACACGAGAGCTTCACCGGTAAATGAGGGAGATTTATCTCATGCTAGAGCTTCGCCCTTTCAACTATGCGTAAAATCTAGCCAACGAGCTTTTAGCATGATTTATTGGATATCTTGACACAATACGGACACTTTTCTGCAGTAAAACACAAAACGACTCCATTATTTTAAAAGTACGAAAATTTTTACATAGGGTAGTCTCAGATTTGGGTGAAACTGGGACACTAATCGCTCCGTCTTGGTGTCACCTGCATTTCACCCCAAATCTGCGACTACCCTATGTGAATTTTTTTCGTACTTTTAAAATAATGGGTCGCTTTTGTGTTTTTATTGCCTAAAAGTTCTCAGATTAGGCCAAGATAATCCCAAAGAGCCATATTAGCTTTTTTTCGCCAAATACCCAGATGCCCAAAGTTGTTATATTTTGTCGTTGGGATTTGTCTCATGGAAATTTGTATTTAATTATTTTGAGCCCGTATGAGGCTATTTGCACCCCATTTTAACTCTGTTATGATCGAATATGTCATTACTCTTATGTACCCGAAGGGTTTTAACTTGGAATAAGTTTTGGGCTTTATTTGTGACTTTTGGCAATTTTTCGTGTTTTTGTGTGTGTCCGCTTCGCTTTTCGTGAAATTTCTCTGAACAATTCCTTTACTGTAAGCCCGATTTTTAGTCCTGGAGAACTGGAAAACATATACGCACATTATGCCGGAGGAAGTCGCCATTAGAGGTCCGGATCACTAGGAAAATGAATGAAGTGGGTGCACGGAAAAGCCCCTGTGGGGATGGACACATTTTGGAAAACAAAGGATTTAAGCCGCAATGGGAAAAATAGAAGCCGCAGGCAGGGTGGGAATTTTATACTTGCCTAAAGAAGGTACTTTTTCCCGTGTTATAAAATTCACTTAAGCTGCAGTGGGAAAGTTAGAGGTCAGCAGCAAAGGGAATTTATTACCCGCCTGCAGGTGAAAATTCCCATGATAAAATAAAAGGAAAGTGACTTAAGTGAAATCATGGGATTTTAGTGCTCGCCTGGGCAGGTAAATAATCCCAATGTCAAAGTCAAATCACTTAAGTGGATCATGGGATTTTGGTGCCCATTGCAGGTAAAGAATCCCATTGTGGAAAATTCTTAAAAATAGAATTATATGTGCAAAAAAGTGCGCCCCCTTTGGTGAGATGATGGATGACTTAAAGTGATTATTTTAATTAATCTATCCTTTCAAAAAGTGCGCCCAAGCTTGGAGGAAGTCAACAAGTCAAAATTGGAATAAAAGAAATGGATTAAATGCATTAAATTTAATTTATTTAGTGGCTGCCCCCTTTCTCTCAAAAAGTGTGCCCCATTTGGGAGTTATTTAATGATTTTAAAGGTATTAAATCATTAAATTAATTTCTATTTTCAGTGGCTATGGTCAAAGCACACTGTGAAGCTTAAGTGAAGTGATGTGTGAAGGATTAAATTGGATTAATTTAATTTATTGGATGGCTGTCCTTAAACATGTTATTTTTAAAAGAGAAGAGCATGATTTTTAATTAATTAATTGCCTTGAATTGTTAGGGCAATTATTAATTATAGAATTGTGAAAGTTATATAAGCATGGGCAGCCATATGGGTGAATTATTTAATTCACAGGTAAAGAATTGCAGCCAAGAGGAAAAGTGCGCCCCCATTGAAGAAGGATTTTGCTCAGTGCAAGGTGGCAACAAGGCTAAAAGCTTCCAGATTTGGCGATGCCAAGGAGGTTGATCTTTGTCTCGCATAATTGTTTGCATAGGTGTTACAGATGCTCGTGGGTTGTCAAAGGATTCATGCTCTCTTTATGTGCAAATTAAACACCAATTTTTGGGGCAGCGGGCTTGAAAAGTGCAGATTTTTACAATTAAAATTCACTATTCATGCTCCGGTGGCCATTTTTGTCTGAATAAATTGCAGGAATTCATTACAGGTGCTTTACAGAAGAAAATGATTTTTTATCAATGTTCAATACATTGCAAATATCCTCCGAATCTAAAGAATTGTCCAGATCTGCACCAGTATTGAAGAAATCCGGCCAAGTAAGAAGAAAAAGAATTATTCAGACGAAGATAGACAAAGCTATGGCGAAGAGATGAAAAAGAAAGCACGATGGAGTCATGCATCGCTTCCAAACTTGCAGACATAGGAGACACAGATCTAGGCCCGGAACCTCTTTCCGATTTGATTGATAGATCCAGAGCGGGAAAGACTTCACTCATGCGTGCGGTTAAAAGCAGTGGAATTATCCGAGCTGCAGCTTTTCCATGTACAACCCAGTTGCCAGAGTTTGTTATGGAGTGCGCTAGATCTTACCATCCTTCATCCAGATCAGTGCGTGATGCTTCGGGAAAGACAATAATTCGTTTGGACACAAAGTTCATCAATTATTGTTTGAAGATTCCAGTGCGAAAGGTGGTGACTTCCATTAGCATTCGGATGATGCCGATAAGTAGATGGGAGAAGCATAGAGCTGATTGCGTGAGCATAATGAATAAATACATGAAGAAGCCTAGATCTCCTTCAAAGTTCCCAAGAACTCTTCCACGGTCCAATTTGGTGCAGGAGGTAGATAATGTCCAAATTGCATGCAGATGAATGGCAAAGCGAATGCTACACTTTCCGTACATGGATGTATGCTTTCATCAGGACCATTGAAATCAACAAGGTTGATTCTATAATCAATTGGTCAAAAATTATTAGCAACAACATTAGTGAGCAACTCCGGAACGTGAAGTCTACTTTTAGCTTCAAGATGACTTCATACTTGGTGTATGCTGCAGCTTCACAAGGCGTCTTTTCCAAGCTGGATAGATGTGGTGTTCTTTCTAAGGACCCCATTTTCGAGTGCTACCCACTTCCACTTACTACTGCACTGCGAGAAAGATTTCAAAGTGGTCAACGATGAATTCTTCTATGATTTTATCGCACTGTGCAGACAAAGACTTGAAGGCCTCCAGGTAAGCAAGGAAGCGTGGGAAGTCAGGTCCAAGATTGGCAATCTATTCATTCAATTTGCAGATTTCACATACCTCGTGGTTACAGGCTTTTTCGGAGAACCAATAAAGATGTCCGTGTATCCAAATGATAGATTGATCGCCATGGAGCTAAGCAGACAACTTGTGGAGTTACACGACCTTCAGTTAAAGCGGCACAAGTCTACGGGCTTCTTCCCAATCACTGTGGGATATTACAGCTGCATTAGCATTCATAGAGCTCAGGGGGATGGAGGTGCAAATGTTATCCAAGTATGAGCAAGAGTTCTTCCCTGCACGACTAAATTTCGATCCATTTGGAGTAGCCAGGAAGACAATCTCCCAGGAGTATGCACATGTGCCTTCATTAGAAGATTTCTAGATGAAGTGTAAAAGTGAGTACGAGATTCGAAAGAGAGATTTCGTGAGGCTATCAGAAAGCAAGTGTTCGACTTTGACTAGCGCGGATACTGCGGATCTTAAAGATGATGGGAATGTGGTACTTGACACTTACCATCAAATGGGAGAAATAAAGCCATACCGCAGTAATAACATAGGACGCTACAACACAATCAAGAAAAGTCGGGAGTCTGTGTTGGTGAATACTTCAAACTCAAGTTCTTTGACGAAGGGATATTGCCTTGATGAAGCATTGATGAATCAAGTCACGGGAAACTTCTCCAGGCAGGAGATTCCCTCAAGCGAAAGCACGGAGGAGAAAGTGCAGAAAGCAAGAAATTCAAGAAGTCAAAGTGCATAAGATCTCAATCCAAGGAGAAGATCACTTCTACGACCATGACTTTAACTCCGGCTCCTGGGTTTCTCCAGAGACTCAAGATTTCACCAACTATCGCACCGCGAGATGAGAAGAAAGCTTAGAGGATGCTTCCATGCCTCCATCAATCAAAGCCACATTCATTTCTCCCTCAGCCACTTCGCTACCTCCAAGCTCCAGAGGATACGCTGCATTGCAGATGGCGGAATTCAAAGGGCTTTGTCCTGGATGATTCAGAAGATGGCAGCCATAACACTGTGGCACTTTCTGACGGAGAGGATGCAGAGCGGAAGATGGTAGTACACTCAGCGACTTCTCATTCTCCGAGAAGTAACTTCTCGGAATGGTTGGCTTCGCAGTTGGTTCCAGAAGTGAGAATGGAGATGAACTTAGAGGAGCACAACTGCAGCTACTCCGAATATAAGCGGAAGAGAGACAGAAGGCCTAAAGTTACCAAAGCAACTTCTAGGTTGATTATCGAAGATTCGGGAGAGAAGTTTGCTGAGATATCAATTCCAGCATAAGGGAAGATAGAGGAGGAGCTCACGGCAGAGGATGTGACAATAACCAAAGTACCCCTCGGTCAAGCCACCACTGAAGGATCAAGCAGACACACAGACATTGATGGATGCTTTATTCCTTAGGCTTGACAGTGAAAAGGCGGAGAAAGAAGAGCTGCAGAAGCAAGTATCTCAATTATGTGAGATCATAGCCAAGGTTGCTAAACCTTCCATTCAACCCATTTCAGAGCAGGTGAGTGATCATCTTATGCAGGAAATGGAGGACGCAAGCAATCAAGTAAAGGCTATTGACGAATGGAAGGATTTGATTATTCGTCAAGCTTCTGTACAACTTGGGGAAGTGCCAGCCCGCCTAAAGGTTATGAATGATGCAGCAAATCAACTAAAGCAACTGATGGCAAACATAGAAGGCATGAATACAGTTGCAGAGAGTAACCTGAGTATTTTGGCCGAGATCAACAAGCTGCACTGGGAGATGTATTGATTGCGGAACAGATTGTACCGGATGGATCATCGAGAAGGGGAAGCAGCTAGAGTTTGCAATATCTTTCCGTTTGGAAATCTGAGAGTTTTGTTGAAGAGGATGCAGGCACTTGAGAGTAGGACATCAGATTTACTAGATAAAGTGTCATTTCTTTCACTAAGGAGAGAGTGGACGGGAATGTCACTTCATACATACGGATCGTCTCAACTAAGGTACCTAATTCCTTGGAAGGATCTCTTCTGATGATACAAAAGAGAATTGATAAAGCTACCAAGCCTTTCACGATGAATTATATTAGTAGATCGGCACTGGCAGTGCATATCATTGAGGTTTGGGCGAGTTTGGAAGATGTGGAAGCATGCATCAAAGTGTTGAATGAAGGGTTGCAGTTTAGGACAGAGAAAGAAGCAGTGGCTAAAACAGATGGAAGGATGTTGAATTACATGTTCGACAAGTATATCCGATATCAGAACAAGAAAAAGACAAACATTACAGCTGGCATGACTTCTTCTATTTTCTATGTTCCCGGATGAAATTGTAAAACTTCTAAGTTATTGGTTTTGCAACCATTACTTAAAGTCATGTGGAACCATTCTATTAGTTAAGTGATACATGTGTCACTTAAGGAGAAGATAGTTGAGGATGATTGCCAAATGTCATCTTTACTTGTTTATGTTTCAGTTCAGTTTGAGTTTTCCATTTGTACTTTCCCTCCTACATTCTATAAGTAGGAGAAGAACCTCCGGTTAATAATCGATCAAAATTTGTAAGCAGCAATCTTGTGTTCTAGACTTTGTGCTGAACCCCTGAGAGCAACTTGGAGCAAAGGAATACAAAGGAGCAGGTTTCCGGAGAACTTTGTGTCACGGTGTACTGTGTTTCTTGCTTTTAATCTTAGATTTCTTAATAGACTGTGTTATTTTAGATCTAGATCTAGAGCTGCCTTTGTTTTATAATTCTGTGTGTTCATATCTATTAAGTTTCTTCTATGTGCATGCAATTAGCTCTGTTATCTACTAATTGGGATGCACATCTTCCCATTTCTTCTCTGTATTTCCTTTACTTCCTTCTATAAAATACTTCCTTTCTTGAACAACTGCTTACTTGCTGCAGAACTCCTTAGTTATGGTTCATGAGCTAAGTGGTTAAAGTAAAACCCCTGATAGATAATAACACATTTTTATTGACAAATCTGACATGGGAGCCTCACCGGTTAAATGAGGGAGATTTATCTCATGACTGCCTAGGTTTTGTGCTATGCAGAAAACCTAGCCAACACGCCTCTGTGGACATCTTTTCTTCTTCACAAATGACAAGGGAAAAGATGAGATCCCAAAGATCTCTAGTTTTGTATCTTGTCCTTTGGGCATGGGGTCAGGGAAATAAAAACAACACAACACAAAAACAAAACAAGGAAAAACAAAGTTTTATTTATATACATACAGGTTTTACCCTGCTTTTCATATCCGGAATAGCTTCAAGTGTTGCCCATCAAAGACAACGGCAATTCAACACCATCCTGGTGAGCAAGAATGAAGCCATCAAAACTATACAGCCTACGGTTCATGAATTGCATGGTTAAAGTAAAACCCCTAAATAGATACTAGCATATTTTATTGACAAATCTTACACAGAGCCTCACCGGTAAATGAAGGAGATTTATCTCATGACTGCCTAGGTTTTCAACTATACAGAAAATCCAGCCAACAGTTTTTGGCGACTCTACTAGGGATATCTTGACACAATACGATACACTTTTGGCAATAAAAACACAAAACAACCCATTATTTTAAAAGTACAAAATTTTTACATGGGGTAGTCTCGGATTTCGTGGTGAAATCTGGGACACCACGGCTTCACAAAACCTATGTGCAGACTCGGGACAATTACCCTAGCTTAAAACAAATCTCTATTACCAAGTAGAAATCTTTTTGTTATCTAAAACTCTCCTTTTTCAACAAATGTGTTGCTATTTACACCAAAATGACCAATAAGTAAAAGAATCCTAATTTGACTTTCTAAATCTAAAAATAGCTAATTAAATGACACCTATTTCTCTATCCCACAAAGACTAGGCAATTACAAACAACTACTATTATTAGTAAATACAACCCCTATTTCTAAACCCATGCCAACACTACAAGAAGAAATCTTCAATCAACTCCTAATTTGGTGGTGAATCATTAAACAATTTACATCATTCTCCGGGATGCTCTTATATCTAACACCCAAGGTAAGAGAATTTGAGCTCCTACTCACATAGACTCTGGTAAGTAGTGCCATGTTGGCTAGATTTTCTGCATAGCTGAAAACCTAGGCAGTCATGAGATAAATCTCCCTCATTTACCGGTGAGGCTCCCGTGTCAGATTTGTCAATAAAATATGCTAGTATCTATTTGGGGGTTTTACTTTAACCATGCAGCTCATGAACCATAGCTGTATAGTTTTGCAGCAAGTAAGCAACTGTTAAAGAAAGGAAATATTTAAAGAAGAAGGAAATAATATAAACACAGGGAAGAAATAGGGAAGATGTGCAACCCAATCAATAGATTACAGAGTTGATTGCATGCACATAGACAAAACCAATAGATATTAACACAAAATTATAAGCAAAGGCAACTTCAGATCTAGATCTAAAATAACCCAAAGTTTATAAGTAGATCTGAGATAAAAAAGTTAGAAACAAAATGCACCATGACACAAAGTTCTCCGGAAATCTGCTCCTTTCTATTCCTTTGCTTCAAATAGCTATCAGGATTTCAGCACAAAGTCTAGAATACAAGAATGTTGCTTACAAATTTTGATCATTAACCGAAGGTTCTTCTTCTACTTATAGAATGTAGAAGGGAAAATACAAATGGGAAACTCAACTGAACTGGAACATAAACAAAAAGTAAAGATAACATCTGGCAATCATCTTCCTCTAATTCCTCTTCAAGTGACATGCATCCGGGTCCATATTCAAACTTATACACATCTGTCACTTAACTAATAGAATCATTCCACATAACTTAAAGTAATGGTTTCAAAACCAATAACTTTAAAGTTTTACAATTACATCCGGGAACGTGGAAAATAGAAGAAGAAAGACACGCCAACTGTAACATCTACATCTTTTTGTTTTGATACTGAATATACTTGTCGAACATGTAATTCAACATCTTCTCATCTGTCTTAGCCACAGCTTCCTTTTTGTCCTGAATTGCAACAAGTCTTCGTTCAATACCCTAATACATGCTTCCACATCCTCCAAGCTAGGCCCATAATACTCAATATTTGATCGCAGTTGCCACCATTTTTGCGATGGAATTCATCGTGAAAGGCCTAACAACTCCATCAATTCTCCCTTGCACCATCAGAAGAGATCCTTCCAGGGAATTAGGTACTTTGCTAGGAATGGTCCTTGTGTATGAAGTAACGTTCCCGACCACTTCCTCATTAGTGAAAGCAATGACATTGTCTGGTAAAGATGATGCCATACTCTCAAGTGCTTGCATCCTTTTCAACATAATTCTGCAGATCTCCAAATGGAAAGATACTGCAAACTCAAGTTGCTTCCCCTTCTCAACTGATCCATCGGGCACAATCCGTTCCGCAATCAACACTTCTCTCTGACTTATTTATTTCGGCCAAAGTACTCAGGTTACTCTCAACAACTGTGTTCATATCTATCGTGTTTATTACCAGTTGCTTAGTTGATCTGATGCATCTTTCATAACCTTTAGGCGGGCTGGCACCTCTCCGAGTTGTACAGAAGCTTGACGAATGATCATACTTTTCCATTCGTCGATAGCTTTAACCTGGTTACTTGCATCTTCCACTTCCTGCATCAGATGATCACTCACCTGCTTTTGTGCTGAAATTGGCTGAGTGGAAGATTTAGCAACCTTGGCAATGATCTCGCACAACTGAGATACCTGCTTCTGAAGTTCAACTTTCTCCACCTTTTCTTTGTCAAGCCTAAGGAATAGAGCATCTATCAATGTTTGTGTGTCCTGCTTCAATCCTTCTGTGGTGGCTTGACCTATGGGTACTTTGGTAGCTATAATGGCCCACTTTGATCGGGAAGAAGCTCATCGTAGACTTGTGCCGCTTTCGAGTATAGGTCATACATCTCCACGAGTTGTATGCTCATTCCTCCATGATGACCAATCTAACACTCGGGTATTTGGGCAACTTAACTCGGTTCTCCCGAAAACCTCGGTGACTCGAGGTATGTAAAATCCGCAAACCGGATAAATATACTACCAATCTGGACAGCCTTCCCACGCTTCCTTGCTCACCCCGTTGGCCTTTAGATCGCCTTCCATCCCGCAAATGAATCCTGAAGAAGAATCCATCGTTGATCACCTTGTAATCTTTATTGCATGCCGTACGAGAAGCTATGGGTAGCACTTGAAAATAGGGTCCTTGGAAAGAACACCACATCAAATTATCCTTGAGAAGATACCCCTGTGAAGTCACTGCATAAACCAAATACGAAGTCATTTTGAAGAAAGTACGCCTCATTTCAGAGCTGCTCACCAATGTTGTCACTAATGATTTCGACCAATTGATTATTGAATCTACTTCGTTGATTTCAATGGTCCCTGATGAAAGCATACATCGCGGCGGAAGTTGTGAGCATTTGCTTCGCCATTTATCCTGCATAACAATTTGGCAATATCATCCACCTCTTGTACCAGATTGGATCGTGGAAGAGTTCTCGGGAACTTGGAAGGAGATCTGGGCTTCTTCATGTATCTATTGTTCATTATGCCCACGCAGTCAACTTTATGTTTTTCCCATCTATTGCCGACATCCTGTATGCTAATAGTAGTCACCACCTTTCGTGCCGGAATCTTCAAACAATAATTGATGAACTGTGCGTCCAACCGGATTATTGTTTTCCCGTAGCATCTCAGACTGATTTGGATAATGGATGGTAAGACCTAACACACTCCATGACGAACTCGACAATTGTTTGTGAATGGAAATGTTGAGCTCGAATGATTCCACTGCTTTTGACTCCGCACGCATGAGGAAGTCTTTCCACTCTAGATCTTCAATCAATTCGAAAAGAGGTTTTGGGCTTAGATGTATCTCCAATGTCAAAGCAAAAGAAGTGACACATGACTCTTGTGCTTTCTTGTTCATCCCTCTAGGGCATGGCCGTATCCACTTTTGTCTCGAGCAATTCTTTTTCTCTTTATTCGGCCGGAATTCTTCACAACCGGTGCAGATCTGGATATTTTTTCAGATTTGAAGGATATGTTCAATGTATTGGACATTGATTTAAGCTCTCTTTCTCTTATAAAAGCACCTGTAATGAATTCCTGTAATTAATTCAGATAAAGATGGCAACTGGAACATGAACACTAGATTTTAATTATAAAAATCTGCATATATCAAGCCTGCTGCCCCAAAAAATTGATATTTTGTTTGCATGCAAAGCAAGCATGAATTTTATCAACTTCACCTGAGCACCTATACCACTATGTAGACAATTATTCAGACACAAATCAAGCTCCTTCAAACCTAGGCGCCAAATTTTAAAGCTTCCCACAGTAAACATACCTTCCTCTGAGTGAAATTCCTCTTCAAATGGGGCGCCAAAATTGTCTGGGCTGCATTTCCTTGCTAAAGAATTAATTCATTCATTCTTATGGCAGCCCATGCTTATATAACCCTCATCATTCTATAATTAATTATTGCCCCTCCTATTCCTGGCAATTAATTAATTAATCAAGTTTTTCTCTTCAAATGGGGCGCCTATTTTGTGCATGCTCATGGCTGCCATTAAATAAATTAAATTTATTTAATTTTAGCTCTCTACTTCCAGTTCACTTAAGCTTCATAGTGTGCTTTGACCTCATCCACTAAAAATAGGAATTAATTACATCAATTAATACTTAAAAAGTATTATTCCTCTTCCATATGGGTCGCACTTTTTGACATGAAGGGGCTGCATTAAATAAATAATATTTATTTAATTTTAGAATTCTAATTCTAATTTCCCTTTATCTTCTTCACCCTTGTTGACTTTTCCTCATGCTTGGGCGCCAAATTTGGAGAAAGAATTAATTAATTAATGCATTTAAAGCTGACCTTCTATCCCAAAAGGGGTCGCACTTTTTGAAAAAGTCATTTCTATATTTAAAAGCTAATTTTCAATGGGATTATTCACCCTGCACCGCAGCTCCAAAAATCACATGATCCACTTAAGCTATTTGACTTTCATAATGAGATTTTTTACCTTACAAGGCAGGTAAAAAATCCCATCACTTCCTTAAGTGATTTTCTTTTATTTGACAATGGGAATTTTCACCCTGCAAGGCACGTAAAAAATTCCCGCCTACCTACTGCCTCTAATTTTCCCATTGTGACTTAAGTGTTGTTTCCATGGGAAAAAGTACCTTGCTAGGCAGTACAAAATTTCCACCTGCCGCTACTACCAAAAATCCCATTGTAGCTTAAAACCTTCTTTTTCCAAAAATGCGGCCTGCCCAGAAGAAGCTTTTTCGTGCATGACTTCGTCTTTTCAGAGAGAACCAGACCTCCTGTGACAAATTCCTTCTGGCATAACGTCCATAGGTGATCTCCAGATACTCCAGGCAAGAAATCAGATTAAACCGCAAAGGAATTGACCAGAGAAATTTCACAGAAAACAAAACGGGAAAACACCAAAAACACAAAACGTTGCCAGAAGTCACAGATAAAGCCCAGGATTCATTCCTGGTTAAAACCCTACTGGTATATGGGAATGTTGACATGTAAGACCACAACAGGGTTAAACCGGAGCACAATTTGCCTCAAACGGGGCTCAAAATAATTAAATACAAATTTCCCGCAGGCAAACCCCAGTGACAGAATATAACGATTTTGGGCATCTGGGTATTTGGCGAAATTGGCTAATATGACTCTCTGGGAATATCTCGACACAATACAGACACTTTCTGGCAATAAAAACACAAAACGACCCATTATTTTAAAAGTACGAAAAATTTACATGGGGTAGTCTCAGATTTCAGGGTGAAACTGGGACACCATGCCACCACAATTGTTTTTGGATGCAGAGATTAACAACCAAAGCTCCATCATCCAAAAACCCGAAGTTTTCAACTCCTCGTCGACACCTGATTTTGAAGATCTTAACCCATTCTCTCCTCGTCGGTCTAAGGAAAAAAGCAAGGAGAATATTTGAACTATATCTTTATTATTGTTTCATTTATTATCATGCATCCTATTGGGAAGCCTATTGCCCAATAGAGTGACTTAAGTAGTTGGAAAATAAAGGTATTATGAGCATGTACGCTCCAAATACCATTTATATATTTAAAAGCACTTACCTTAAGGTGTTAGCCATCACTTTATATTGTAAAGAGCACTCTTTGTAGCTATATATGGAGGTCACTTGGGCATTATAGAATCATGTTTTTGGTGATTATTCATATCTTGGTGAAATTTGGCTAGTTTAGCCCTTCTACTCTCTCTCAAGGACAAAACCCTCGGGTGGGAACTTATGAAGGACGAAAACCCTTCATGAGATTTTGTGTGTGCAAGCTGGTTTGAAAGGCAATAAAGTATCTATTTCTTGCATGTTTGGTCTCTTTGGTGCCATATTATATTTTTTTAGAGTGGAGCGACCCACTTTGGAGTGGAAATTTGGTATGTGTGATGCTAATTTGGCAAATCTGAAATTACTAGCTTGTTCTTCATAATTTATAAGGCCAATATCTTGAGTTTCATGAATTTTGGAGCTTTCTAAGTTGAATTGTGAATTTTTAAAGTAACGCTATAGACAAGGGTTTTGTTGAAATTCATATCTCCATATCTAGGGTATTAAAAATCAGATTTCTTGCATTATATGATTGATGTTGTTATATCATAATTGTTGTCACCCAGAAGTTGCACCCTGATAGAGAATGGTGTATGCACTCTCTCTCTCTTGTTGACAAAATTGGAACACCTCAAGGTTGTGGGTAAACTATGTCCGAGGTGAACCTCCGAGAGAATTGGTTCCCTTTTGAATCACCTAAAAACGAAAAATTTGACAATGAAGAAGGAATGCGGGAAATGGGAAATAGGGGTGATACACCAATAGTTTGATACTTGCATGTAACTCTGCACACAAAGAATTAAAGATTCAAACACCTGCACAACTCTAAACTATTTTGCAAAATTAATTCAAGGGTTTTAGGAAAAGACAGCGGTAGAGGGAACGAATTCCACGCTAAGGCAAACACAATATCCTATCAAACACAACGAATAATCAGAAAAACAACAATATGAGAGGGCAAAACGAAACTTTATTTTATTCAGAGGTGCAAGTAAAATGGCTGAAGATGTTGGAACAAATCAGCCTCCAAGTATATGATTTTACAGTAAAAATCAGCCCATATAGACTGCTACCAACAAGTATAGACTGGCGCTATCAATAATAGACTGTTGTGTTTTATTTTCTTTCTCCATGCACCCTTGGCACCAAACTGGAACAGTAGTGGATCTATTTTAATTAATTTCTATTTTTAGCACCCTTTATACTGCATGGAACAACAACTTACTTATCTAATTTCCCTCTTTTAGCGCCAACCTCTAGGAAAGACTGCTGTTTGGTTTTTATTTTATTTATTCTTTCCATGCATCTTTGTTGGCGCCAACTCTAGAACTGGAACAACAGTCTCTTATTTTATATTTATTTACCTTTGACTTTCTATCCTTGGCGCATACTCCAAACTGGGACAGCAGTTCCCTTTTATATTTATCTCTCCTTCATGCTTGGCACATGGGACAAAATTCCTTTGTTTTATTCATTAATTTGTCTCTTCCTCATGTTGGCGCCAGATCTAGGAACAACTGCTAATAAATTTATTTTATTTCTTTTCTATTGTTGGCACCAACTCCAAATAGAACAGCAGTCTATTTTAAACTATTTCCCTCTTCCATGCATCTTCCTTTTGGCACAGACTTCTAAGAATAGAACAGCAGCTAATAAATTTATTTATTCAATTCATTTGCACCTCCTTACCTCTTCTTTTGGCACAGACTTCTTTGGCTTAAAATATGGTAACAATAATTTTAGAGACTTAAGTGGAGCTGATCGAAGGGTTTTGAAGGCACGAAGGTGGGATTGAAACACCAAAACATGTTGCTGCCCTAGAAAAAGGTTTAATTTGCAATTTTACAGGTGTTTATAACAACTCTATCATCTAATTTGTGAGTTTTTGGTCATTTGCTGAGTCCACCCAAAAAGGGACATTACAGTGGTATCAGAGCATCATCCTCCTGGCCTGGCGAAGCATGGAAAGATTCGAGAAGATGCAAGGGAAGTTAACGAGGTCAATAGAAACCCTCCCCCTAATTATGGAGAAACTCGTTGAAGCTAGGGAAATCAAAAAAGAAGTCACTCCAAAGTCTTCCAAGACTCTAGATTTGATATTTCGCTATAAAGCTCTTCCAGAGAAGGTCCGGGATGCCCTCCCTTTTGAAGAGTTCGTGGAGTTGGAAACATAGAGAGTTGGAATGGAACAAGGAAGAGGTCATCCCTCCATAAGGACACCGTACTCGAGGGTTTTGAAACTACACATGAAGAAGGGTTTGAAATTAGAGGTTTCTTATGTCCCCATGACAAATTTGAGCCCTAATTGTCACACACATGCTAGTGAAAAATCAGGTCGCATTTTTGTCAGCTAGATTTTCTGCACATGCCTAAAAACCTAGGAAGTCATGAGATAAATCTCCCTCGTTTACTGGTGAGGCTCCCATGTAAGATTTTGTCAGTTTATATGTTCTAATATCTATCTGTTGGTATTACTTTAACTGTGTAGCTCATGAACCATAGCTATACAGTTTTGCAGCAAGTAAGCAGTTGTAAATGAAAGGAAAAAATCTGCAGAAGAGGAAAATAATAGGAAACGGAAGAAAGTAGAGATGATGTGCAACCCAAGCAATAGTTTACAGAGTTGATTGCATGCACATGATTAAAACAAACCGTCATTAAGCACATAATTCAAAGTAAAGAAAACTTTCGTGATCTAGATCTATAATAACACAGCTTTATGAAAAGATCTAGAAAGAGAGAAGTAAAATGAACCGTTGACACAAAGTTCTCCAGAAATCTCTTCTATTTTCCTCTTCTCATAGAAAGCTATCGGGGTTTCACTCAAAGTCTAGAACACAAGAATGATGATTACAAATTCCGATCTTTAACCCGTAGGTTCTTCTTCTATTTAGGTTCTTCCTCTAGCAAATTACAAATAGAAGCTTTAAATGAATTCCCACATGCGGAAGCTATGAAAAGGGAAACAACCGGTAATCTTCTCTCCGAATTCCTCTTTACATGACATGCATGATTTATAACTGAAAAATAGAACCTTCTATTTTGCATGTCTGCCACCTATTTCCAAGTAATCGACTTCTTCAAGTAAGTGCTTTTAAACCAATCACTTAAGTTTTATAATTTAATTGATTGCTCAATTACTTTGTTTCGGAGAAAATAAAAGAAAGAGGAGAAATAAGAAGAAAGCCGCAACACTTCCAGCCTTGTTCTTTTTCCTTATTCTCGCATGCAATTGACTCTTTTGCCTTTGATTCTCACCAAGTGGATCTAGAAGTAATGACCGTGATTTGCTTGAGGGTATTGCCTTTGACTGCCTTCCCTTCTATCCTGAAGCTTTTGTAGTTCTTCTTCATTACATGCACCAAAGTCTGCAATGTTTGCTGTAAATAATTCATGGGACATAAAACTCATCATCTTTTATTTAAAATTACATACGAGCAATTTTAAATTATGGAAAGCACTCTAGGTGAATGCAAACACAAGTAAATTTGGTGTCCCCTAGATTTCATCCTGAAATTTGCAACTACCCTATCCGAAAAAATTTCGTACTTTTTAAATAATGGGTCGCTTTTGCGTTTTTATTGCTTGAAAGTTCTTGTATTGTGTCAAAATATTCCCAAAGAGCCATATTAGCTTTTTTCACCAAATACCCAGATACCCAAAATTGTTATATTCTGTCATCGGGATTTGTCTGCGAGAAATTTGTATTTAATTATTTTGAGCCCCGTTTGAGGCAATTTGCACTCCGTTTTAACCCTATTGTGATCGAACATATCATTATTCCTATATACTATAAGGGTTTTAACTAGGAATAAGTTTTGGGCTTTATTTGTGACTTTTGGCAATTTTTTGTGTTTTTGTGTTTTCCCATTTCGTTTTCTATGAAATTTCTCTAGATCAATTCCTTTGCCGGGTTAGCCCGATTCTTGGCCTGGAGTATTCAGAGATCACATACGCACATTGTGCCAGAAGGAAGTCGCCATCGGAGGTCCGGTTCATTGGGAAAAGGCGAAGTCGTGCACTAAAAAGCCCCTCGGGTGGGGGACGCATTTTTGGAAAACAAAGGATTTAAGTGGATCATGGGAAAAATAGAAGCAACAGGCAGGTGGGATTTTATTGCCTGCCTTGCAGGGTACTTTTTCCCATGATAGAAAAGTCACTTAAGTTGCAGTGGGAAAATTAGAGGCAACAGGCAAAGGGAATTTATTGCATTTCGCCTGCAGCCGTAAAAATTCCCATGGTAAAATAAAAGAAAAGTGACTTAAGTGAATCATGGGATTTTATTGCCTGCCTTGCAGGGTAAATAATCCCATTATGAAAGTCAAATCACTTAAGTGGATCATGGGATTTTCGGGGCTGCCTTGCAGGGTAAAAATTCCCATTGTCATGTGTTTTTAAAAATAGAATTCTCTTTAGCCAAAAAGTGCGACCCACCTTGGGTGAATAATAATGCATTAAATAAATATTTATTAATATTTATTCACCCAAAATTGGCGCCCAAGCATGGAAGAAAGTCAACAAGGTAAAGGGGAATAAAGAAGATGGAAATAGATTGGCTAAAATTAAATAAATATTATTTATTTAAAGGCAGCCCCTTCATGCTAAAAAGTGCGCCCCATTTGGGATATATTTAATGCTTTTTGAAGTATTAAATGATTAAATTAATTCCTATTTTCAGTGGCTATGGTCAAAGCACACTGTGAAGCTTGAGTGAAGTGAAGAGTGGATGATTAAATTGATTTAATTTAATTAATTGGATGGCTGTCCTTAAACATGCTATTTTAACACATCAATTAAAGAGAAAAACATGATTTTTAATTAATTAATTGTCAGGAATAGAAGGGGCAATTATTAATTAAATAATTATGAGGGCTATATAAGCATGGGCTGCCATAAGGATGAATTAATTAATTCACAGGTGAAGAAGTGCAGCCCAGAGGAAAAGTGCGCCCCATTTGGAGAAGGATTTTGCTCAAAGGAAGGTGGATTTGACGCTAGAAGCTTCTAGTTTTGGCGCATGCTTTGAAGAAGGCTAATTTGTATCTCTGCATAATTGTTTGTAGAAGTGATACAAAGTGCAAAGCGATGTTGGTAAAATTCATGTTTGCTTTGCATGCAAATAAAACGTCAAATTTTGGGGCAGCAGGCTTGAATTATGCAGATTTTTGTGATTAAAATTCACTGTGCATGCTCCGGTTGCCATCTTTGTCTGAATTAATTGCAGGAGTTAGATATAGGTGCTTTTATAAAGAAAAGGAACTTATATCAATGTCCAATACATTGAATATTTCCTCCGAATCTGAAGGATTATCCAGATCTGCACTAGTTTTGAAGAATTCCAGTCAAATAAGAAGAAAAAGAATTGTTCAGACAAAGATAGACAAAGCTATGGCGAAGAAAGATGAAAAAGAAAGCACAACGGAGTCATGCATCACTTCTAAATTTGCAGATATTGGAGACACGGATCTAGGCTCAGAACCTCTTGCTGAATTGATAGACAGATCCAGAGTAGGAAAGACTTCACTCATGCAGTAGGAAAGACTTCACTCATGCATGCAAATTAAAAGCAGTGGAATTATTCGAGCTGCAACTTTTCCATCCACATGCCCGCCACTTGCGAGTTTGTTATGCAGTGCAGATCCATATCCAGATGCAGATGCAGATATAAATGCAAATCCATATGCAGATCCAGATCTCATAGTTGCAAAAGATTCCGGCACAAAGGCTTCATCCTCTTGTTTCGAATGCAGCTCGTGAAGAAGTCGGGCGTGAAAAATTCCTTCCAAGATCTGTGTGCAAATGCTCCCATCTTCCGGTTGAAGCCTTCATTGAATTTTCATTCATCCGAGAAAAGCTTGCTTTTAATTTTTAATTGCTCATATGCAATTAAAAATAAAGATGATGAGTTATCTACGGCAAACATTGCACTAATGCATGTACTGGAGAAGAACTGCAAAAGCTTCAAGGATAAAAGAGAAGACAAGGCGAAGGCAAAATCTAGCTCGCTTCTAGATCCAACTGTTTCCAATTCCAACCATTCCCAATTCCAACCGTTTCCAATTCCAACCGTTTCCAATTCCAGCTTGTTTCCAAACCAGCTTGCTCCCAGATCCAGCTACTCCCAGATCCAGTTTGGTGAGAATTAAAGGCAAAAGAATCAGTTGCATGCAGACATGAAAAAGAACAAGACTGCAGCTTTCCTCTTCCTTCTTCTTTCCTCCGACAAAGTAATTGAGCGATCAATTAAATTATACAACTTAAGTGATTGGTTTAAAAGCCATTACTTGAAGAAGTCAACTACTTGGAGATAGGTGGCAGACGTGCAAAATAGAAGGTTCTATTTTCAGTTACAAATCATGCATGTCATGCAAAGAGGAATTCCAGGAGGGAGATTTCCGGTTGTTTCATTTCCCACTTCCACATGGGTCGAGTTCAACTCCGACTTGTAATTGTCCCTCTACATTCTATAAGTAAAAGAAGAAGCTTCTTCGGGGTTAAATGATCGAAATTGTAGCAGCAATCTTGTGTTCTAGACTTTGTGTTGAACCCCTGAGAGCAACTTGGAGCAAAGGAATACAAAGGAGCAGGTTTCCGGAGAACTTTGTATCACGGTGTATTGTGTTTCTTGCTTTTAATCTTAGATCTCTTAATAAACTTTGTGTTATTTTAGATCTGGATCTAGAGCTACCTTTGTTTTAGAATTTTGTGTTTATATCTATTGGTTTCTTCTATGTGCATACAATCAACTCTGCTATCTATTGATTGGGATGCACATCTTCTTCATTTCTTCTCTGTGTTGATATAATTCATTTTCCCTTCCTCTATAAATATTTCCTTTCTTAAACAGCTGCTTACTTGCTGCAGAACTGTTCAGTTATGGTTCATGAACTGAGTAGTTAAAGTAAAACCCCATTTAGATATTAGCATACTTTAATTGACAAATCGACACGGAGCCTCATCGGTAAATGAGGGAGATTTATCTCATGATCGCTAGGTTTTGTGCAATGCGGAAAATCTAGCCAACAAAATTCAATGAAGGCTTCAACCTGGAATATTGGGAGCACATGCACAAGCATCTAAAAGGAATTCTCCACGCACCGAGTTCTACACGGGCTGCGTTAAAAACAAGAGGATGAATTTTTGTAGGAATCCTTTGCAATTATGACATCTCGGATCTCACAATTAAATCGGTGATAGGTTCAGGGCCTATGTCTGTATCATTGACTTCAACAAATCTGGAAGTTATGCATGATTCTGCTGATCTTTCTCTTTCATCATGCTTCAACATGGCTGGAACAATCTTTGTCTAAGCTCTTTTTCTTTTAATTATGTTGGAATCCCTTGCAATTGGATCAATTTGTGCAGAGATCGACAATTTCTTCTGATTTAGAAGATATATTCAATGTACCTGACATTGATTTGAGCACCTATGATGAATACCTGCAATTTATTCAGACAAAGATGGAGTCCATGGCATGAATACTTGATTTTTATCACCAAAATCTGCATATAAAGTCTCGCTGCCCTAAAATTTGAGGTTTTACTTGCATGCAAAGCAAGCAAAAATATTATTTAATTCACCGAGCACTTATACCAACATGCAGATGCTCAAAATGACCAAAATTAGGCTATTCCAACCCTAGGCGCCAAAACTGGAAGCTTCCCGGCAGTGGAAAATAAACTTTAATGCAAAATCCTCCTTTTGGCGCCAAAACCTGTCTGGGCTGCAATCCTCATCAAAAAGAATTAATTGCTTCTTTATTATGGCAGCCCATGCTTATATAACCCTCAAAGCATTCTATTTCTAATAATTTCCCTTCCTATTTCTGACAATTTAATTAATAAACAATCATGTTTATTCACCCAAATTGGGTGCCCAATTATGCATGTTGTTGGTTGCTTTTAAATAAATTTATTTTATTTATTTTTAGCATGCATCCTTGACTTCTCTTTAGCTCTTCCACTTGCATTGACTTTCCTTCTATTTATGGCGCCAAAATTGGGTGAATAAACCATTAATAAATATTATTAAATGCATTGTTATTCACCCAAGGTGGGTCGCATTTTTTAGCAAGGGTAATTTCCAAAATTGGAAGTCAACTTTGATGGGAATTTCTACCCTGCACTGCAGCTCTAAATATCCCTTCTTCCAGTTAAGTTATTTGACTTTTACAATGAGAATATTTACCCTACAAGGCAGGTAATAAATTCCCACCTGCCTGCCACCTCCAATTTTCCCACTGTAGCTTAAGTGACTTCCCAAAAAGTGCGACTTGTATTGAAAATAGCTTCTTTTGAAAAAGTGCGACTTGTATGGGTGAATAAAACCTTCGATGGGAAAAGTTAGCCTGCTAGGCAGGCAAAAAATTCCCATCGGTGCTTTAAGTGATTTTTCTTTATTTTATAATGGGAATTTTCACCCTGCAAGGCAGGTAAGAAATTCCCACCTGCTTGTCGCCTCTAATTTTCCCATCGCAGCTTAAGTGACTTTGACTTCATGGGAAAAAGTACCCTATAAGGCAGTAAGAAATTCCCACCCTGCCTGTAGCTACCAAAAATCCCATTGCAGCTTACACTCATTAATTCTAGAAAATGCGACTTGCCTGGGAGAGGCTTTTTGTGCATGACTTCATCATTTTTGGTCAGAAGCTTGCATTTTGAGGCTGATTCCTTCTGGTGTTGTGTCGGTAGATGATCTCCAGATGCTTCAGGCAATTAAACAGACTATACTGGCGAAGGAATTGACCTAGGGGAATTTCACAGAAAAACTGGGAGAAAACTGGAGAAAACGCAAAAGAAATAAATAAAAGCGAAAAACGTTGCCAAAAGTCACAAACAAAACTCTGAATTCATTCCTGGTGAAAACCCTATTGAGATGAGTGAATATTGGCATGCAAAACTTCAACAGGATTCAACTAGAACACAAATTACTTCAAACGGGGCATTATTTATTTAATAAAAAATTAAATAAAAATTTCCCACAGACAAATCTTGGCGGAGGGATAAAATGAGTTTGGGCATATGGGTATTTGTCGAAATTGGCTCATATGGTTCACTAGGAATATCTTTAACATAATACGAGACATCGTCGGCAATAAAACACAAAAAGACACGTTATTTTAAAAGAACGATTTTTTTTTTTAAATAGGTGGTCCAGATTTCACGGACACCAATTTTGAAAGAAATGGATCCATGAAGGATGAAGATTTAGCCCTTACTCCCATTGTTGTTCCGGAGAGTCAACATTATGAGGTAATTAATGATCATTGTTTGGTTAATACTGATGATATTTTAGCATGTGATGAATCCAAGGTTGAAAAGAAGGATGATGAGCAAGAGGGGGAAGAGAAAGGGATGGTTGGAAACCATTTTCCAAATAGACATGATGACAATAAGCTTGCTGGTCTGTTTATAACAGCAGTCACTAAAGAGCAAAATGATGATGGATTAGACCTCGGTAAGAGCTACGAAGACATTCCAAACACATATGAACAAGGTATGGAGGTAGTGCAAAAGGGGTACTTACACCCTTTCAAGCAACTTCCAAGTTATGCATGCATCAAGACAAAGGTCGCTTTATGCTCAAGGACTGAAATTGGATTGATAAGAGGTAACCCTCTTCCCAAGGCCCATGGTATGCATGAAAAGGTAACTACTCCCTCTTTCCATTTGGATTGTAATCCATCTGATATACATGTGTTTGAGGAAAGAATTTGAGGTAACAATGATGGTTGTGTTGATGGTATCTCAACAAGTCTTATAAGGTCAAGAAGTTTGGAAGAAACTCTCCATGAAGGACAAAGATTCCAGGAAAGCACTTGATGAGGTGGCTGGAATGTTCCTAACAGCAGTCAAAAGGAGTTCATTTGATGGAGTTCACAACCTTAACAAGAAGCCAAAGGTTACCCAAGACAAGCACCGACAAATTCGAGAAGAATGCAAGAAAGAAAATATCCCATCCAATGAGGAAATCATGCTAAGGAAGAGTGTTGATTTAAACTCTGAAATTCTGAGTCATAAGAATGTCACGAGAAGCCCATGGTATGAGGATATTTCAGTTTTTGTCAATATGTCATTTCAGATTTGTTGTCACCGCTGATTGGATATCATCATGCACATCACACTTCACGGGGTGACGAGATAAGTACTTTTTGTAGTAAAGAGCATATAGATACTTGGGCTCAATTTCAAAGGTGTTTCCACACATGGCATATAGGTGCTATGTTGAGATTTACAAAGGGAAGAATATCTGATTTCAAAATCATTATGGAGGGAAATGATGGTGATTCTAATTTTCCGTTTCATATGTGGTTAACCCATGGTTCCATGAAAATGGAAGAGCTAGAAGGAATGGGGTGGAAGGGCAGCGATATGCATCAATTTATTGAAGAAGAATTGGCAAGAAGGATGGGGCCAAACAAGGCTGGTTTCAAAGGCTACACGGTCACCATAACTTATGGAACATATCCTCTTTGCACAAGAAAGATACCCCAGCTCACTATTCCCATGGAAAGGTATGAATTTTGTATTGACTTCTTTGTTTTAAGTTCAGCTGAGGCACATATTGTTCTTGGGGTCAAGAGCTCCAAAATTTAGGGAATTTACCCTCAAAATTCACAAGAGGGGGTTGAAGTTCCCAGCAGTTGGGAAAGGACTTTACTACAAAACTGATTTTAAAGAGATAAGTACTTTTGTAGTAAAGAGCATATAGTTCTGAGGTCAGAATTCATGAAATCGGGAATGGAAAAGGTAGGCATGTTGAGCAAGGAAAGACTGATTTTATTTCCTTACCAGCAGTTGGGAAAGGACTGATCATAGCTGAGAATGCAAGGAAGAATTTGGCAAACAACATCATGAGAAGGTATAAAATGGAGATTAAAATATGCAGGGCTGTTATGGGAGTTTTCTCAATTAATATATGTTTACTCACAAGCAATAGAAGGCTGTCCTTCAAGAAGAAATCCCAAAAAGAAGCAACTACAACATTTATGTGTCTCTTGCATACTATTGTTTCATCTCATTTAAAATTTATTTCAGTCATCATTGGTTCAATTATGAGGGGGAAATACATAGCTACAATTGTGTTTGGTATGAAGATGTAATCATGAGGATGGGAAGATTTGTGGTGCTTGACTCTCTTGAACAAGGAAACTACTCTTTCCTTGGGGCCATTTGGGGTCCATTCACTTGCTTGATTTGGCACAAAGTCCCCATCTTCCATAAGACTGTCATGGACATATCCAGACCTTATGTGGCAGCCGGTTCCACTTGGCACCCATTGTTGAGCTTCTCTTCATCCCCCACATGGCCTACACCATTGCAAACAATGATAAGAAATCAGAATTGTCCCTGTCAAGTTCTTCTCAAAGTGCTGGTCCACTTACTAGCACTTATACGCAGCTGCAAGAGAATTAAATGTTGGGAGATGTTTGGGATAGAGGAAGAAGATAAAAGATCTCAGCAAAAGGTTGTTTCTAATTCCAATAGTCATGGCATTTTTCAGTCCTCACACTTTCTGGAAGAAGGCAACTCACCACCATGATTGATACCAATGAAGCTCAAGCTACGGAGGCAGTTGTTGGGACTTTTTGGGATGGTTTAGCTGCTGATTACTTAACTCAGAGTGACATTCCAGCAGTGTGGTGGAGGGACATTCAGTCCACTTTGGATAGTGACTTGTCCTCAGCTCCTACAGGGAGGATTTCAGTCATCATTCATCCCTTCTTGAAGAGGAAAAGGTCTAGTTGCAGCTGTCATCTTGATAACATGGACACAAATCAGCCGAGCAAGGGGCAGAAAAGAGAAAATGGGAGTGAGAAGGAGCTAGCCAACATGCTAATATGGCATGAAGAAGAATGGACAAAAGATAATTTCCTCTTTCATAAGTTTGTTTCTTGTGCAGGTACAAAGAAAAAGGAGCAGCTGAGTTTTATTTGAGCCCAAGCAATTTCGAGAGGGGAGGGCTGTCATGTCCCTTTTTGGAAGCTGATTTTCGAAGACCTTAACCCATTCTCTCCCTATGGGTCTAAGGAGAAAAGCAAGGGGAAGATCTGAACTATATCTTTATTGTTGTTTTATTTATTATCATGTATCTATTGGGAAGCCTAACGCTCCAATAGAGGGACTTAAGTAGTTAGGAAATAAAGGTATTATGAGCATGTAGGCTCCAAATACCATTTATATATTTAAAAGCACTTACCTTAAGGGGTCGGCCATCATTTTATATTGTAAAAAGCACTCCTTGTGGCTATATAAGGAGGTCGCTTGGGCATTATTGAATCATGTTTTTGGTGATTATTCATATCTTGGTGAAAGTTGGCTAGTGTAGCCCTTTACTCTCTCTCTCTCAAGGACGAAACCCCTTGGGTTGAGGACCTCATCCAAGGACGAAAACCCTTGGTTGGGAACTTGTGAAGGATGAAAACCCTTCATGAGATTTTGTGTGCAAGTTGGTTTGAAAGGCAATAAAGTATCTATTTCTTGCATGTTTGGTCTCTTTGGTGCCATATTATATTTGTTTAGAGTGGAGCGACCCACTTTGGAGTGGAAATTTGGTATGTGTGATGTTAATTTGGCAAATCTGAAATTACTAGCTTGTTCTTCATAATTTATAAGGCCAATATCTTGAGTTTCATGAATTTTGGAGCTTCCTAAGTTGAATTGTGAATTTTTAAAGTAACGCTGTAGACAAGGGTTTCGTTGAAATTCATATCTCCATATCTAGGGTATTAAAAATCAGATTTCTTGCATTATATGATTGTTATATCATAATTTTAGAGACTTAAGTGGAGCTGATTGGAAGGGTTTTGAAGGCACGAAGGTGGGGTTGAAACCCCAAAATAGGTCGCTGCCCTAGAAAAGGGTTTAATTTGCAGGTTTACAGGTTTATAACAGCAGCTCTATAATCTAATTTGTGAGCTTTTGGTCATTTCCCAAGTCCCCCAAAAAGGGACATTACACTCCTCTTTTGCTTTTTTCCAACGTTCAGTTAACCCTTCAACCTTTCTCTTTCTATTTCTCTCTCTTCACCCAAATGGTTTTCAAACACTATTTCTTCTTCTTTCCTCTTTCCTTCACTTCTACTCCTCTTTTTGCTTTTGTGGGTCTATTCCTACCTTTGTAAACCATTTGCCTCCTCCAGATGGTTCTCAAATACCATTTGCTCATCTTTGTGGGCTGAAACCCACTTGTGTCTATCCACCTCCACCAAAATCCTTCGTGGCTTTAGTAACTCGTCACTTCGTGCATCTTTTTCATCCATACTGCTGCAACTTTTTTCTTTCCATCTTTGCAACATTTAAGAGCTTCAATGGCTCCATTTCTCTTCTCATGAGCTCCCAAAGTAGCTCTTCCTCTCTATTATCTTCTTATGCATGTTTTAATTGAATAGTTCTGTTTCTGATCTCTTGAAGGCTATAACAGCTGCCTTCTCATCCTCTATCTCTGCATTATGCCACATAGGCATGTTCTCTTCAACATTCCTCCATTCTTTCTCATATATGAGAATCAAAATAGACTCTTTCACACACTCTGTTGCACCACAAAACATGAGTTCAATTGACTCATCTGCACCTTTCTTCATGAGTTCTCCATGTAACCCATTTTCAGAATTTTGAGCACTTTATCATGTGCTTCTTTCTCTTCACAGCTTGTGAACTCAAACAGCTGAGCTCTTCTTTCATTTTTCATGAGCCTTCTCAATGACTCCTTATCATTCTTATGCACTTTAAATAATGCTCTCTGCTTCTTTTTATTTCCTACAAGTGCACAATACAAAACTCATTTAGAATAAAAGAATTGAGGAAAGACAGCCCTCAAGTGTTCTTCTCAATGGCACTTCTTCCATGTTGATGTGCTTCCTGTTAGTGCAAAATCACAGCACCCCTGGACGCACATCAGGCTTCTAGGTTGATGTTCAGGCATCCAGTGTGATTGCACAACATGGAAACCTCTCTCCAAGCGTGGGGACTTGTGAAACTGAGAGAGGAATCTCCAGAGAAGGCTGGTTCCTGCTCCTAAACTACCTGCCACAAGCTATTCCAGTGCAGGCAAGCTAATCTAATCCTAATCTAACCGTGCCAAGGAGACAGAGAGAGAGAGAGAAAGGAAAAAACAGCAAAAGCCTACACTAAAACGGTGATACACCAGAGAAGGAGAATGTTGGACATCTATCAAAACTGCCATGGGACAAAGAGAGGTGAGCAATGGGAAGGATGGACAGATGCATCACAGGCCCAAGGATAGATTTCACACTGAAAATGTCCCAAAACTCCATGAACACAGCTCCAAACCTGCAATGAACATTCAAACATGCACAAATACCTGCAATGAAGAGAGGCAAGAAGAGGACAAGCAAAAACGAGGAAGGATGGACAGATGCATCACAAAACACGTTTTGTTGCTCCAGAAGTTTGCACAGAACATCATTCCATTAGTAAAAGGCAAAAACGCCATTACAGAGCAAGGGAGGAGGTTCGAACTCCATTTTCAACCCTAGAGAAGAAAAGAAGGGAGGGCAGAGCAGAAAGAATGAACAACTTTTTTTTTTAATGAGCCAAATCTGGCTTTTACATTGCATGGGTCGAGCCTGGAGACGTAAACGTGGGAAGACGTGCAAGCCCATTCCTCATCGATCGCAGATGCATTAAATCAAAGCATGGAGGATCTTACCAACCCATACCCCGTCACTTTGAGCGATTTTGGAGGAGAATGCGACCCATTTGTATTAATTTGGCCGCTAAAATGTCACTTCGCCGTGCGAGTAAGAAGAATGCGACCCATTAGCATTAAAACGGGTTGTTGAAAGGTCGCCGCCATTACCACACGTCGAGCCGTTTCTCGATTTTTCTCTCTTTAGACTGCACCAAAACTCGAGATTGATCCTATAATCATGTAGAGCATCTCAACAGCTTTCCGTTGATATAAAGAACGTGGAAATCCGAGCTCTGGATCAAAAGATATGGCGATCTGAAGATTTAGGGCACGTAACATATCAAAACGAATTTTAAAATGTTTTCCCGCTCTTCGCCATCTGGACGACACGTGGCACGTGCTGATTGGACGAGCAATTCTCTCTCCTCCGTCTTTCGCGGGCTTTCCTTTTGAAATTGCTTGTGGGCCCCTTAAACTTGGACACGTGGCTCCATTTCATTGGTTCGGTTGCCTCAGCTTCGATAACTCGCCCCTTTGACCTTTTGACTTTTTCTCCCGTGAGGACACGTGGCGCTTTCTCGGTTGGTCCTCGGCTCCTTCGGCTCCTTCGGCTCCTTCGCCTCCATTTGTCCCGGATGTCCCATTTGATTTTGGGCCCTTTGTGCTCATTTCGGCCGGTTCGGGCATTTCGCGTCCATTTGTCCCAGATGTCCCATTTGATTTTGGACCCTCTGGACTCATTTCGCCGATTCGATTCGGCGGTTCGACATTTTTGGCCCGCTTGTCCCACTTTGCTTCGGACTGACTTGACTCTTTTCGGCCGGTTTCGGCCGGTTCGCGCCTTTTTGGCCCGATTGTCCCATTTGATTTTGGACTGTCTGGCCCTTTTTCGCCCGGTTCGGCCGGTTCGCGCCTTTTGGCCCGATTGCCCATTTGCGCCCCTCTCAAGTAGCTTAGCCAATTTTTTTCTCGATCGAACCGGCATTTCGCGCCCGCGCGTACTTTTGTCCCAGATGTCCCTGTTGCTTCATGGGCTGTTTGTGCTTACTTTTGAGTCGAGCGGCCGGTTCGGGCCTTTTTGTCCCAAATGTCCCGACCGCCCTAGGACTAGGACTTAGTCATTTTTATGATTTTTTCCCGGATCAACCTACTTGCCTTTCGTAACCTTTTTCACATTTTCTCGAGCTTGCTCTTTTCCTCTCGCACAGGGAACTTAGAAAATATTTGAGGGGACTCTAAAGAACATGATTTTTGGCCCGAATCAATCAATTTTCCCGGGACTTGAATATTTCGATGCATGTTATCAAAATTACCAGTGGGGGTGAAATTTTGACAACAAATGTTTGGCGACTCAATGGGTCATCTACCCGCTAGATGAATGATCGAGCTCAAGCATCCATTGGGCATGGAGTCATGAGTTGCAACCCGCAACCGATCCGAACTTTGAAAACCTCCTCCGAGCCACTTGGAAACCCATCAACCTGGAGTGTCTTCACTAAGATGCCATCGAAATGAACTGTAAGAGCAGAACCAGCAACACCAAAACTATGTACAAAACTGAAAATCATACATGCCCCAAATGGAACATGCAGAGTGTGCACAAGCACTTCTTCTACTGAAAGCAAACCTAGCTACTTTACTCTAACTGGAAGCAAAGGCAAGCTAAACAAACCCTACAATCGCTGGTTGTGAGAAATAGCTTCCTTTCTTCAAAATTGGCAGCCATGCAATTGATTCGCATCGATCATGGCTGTTTGGATGGATGGAAAATCAACAAGAAGCTTATCTTCTATCCAAATCATCAAGGTATGAATCGAAAAATCCAATACCTCTTTTAGTTGCTCGCATTTGGATTCGAGAGGTATGGCAGCTGATCCTGGTACTTTTGTAGCTCATCCTCATGCTCAAGCAAGCATGACTCGGTCAGGCTTCTCCTTTGGCTCCAATGAAGCCAAATACCCGATGGGCAAGGTCCGATCCGTTTGATATGCCCATAGCTCGATTTTCAACTCCAAGAATGGAGTCTTCTTGTAGACCCTCTTGAATGGATGGTGTGGAAGAAATGGTGAAATTCTTCTGTCCTTTCTCTTCCTCCAATGAATAACATGGAAGATAAAAATCTTCCAATCTTGATCCCAAAGAGCTGCTGTAAGATGCAGGCTGCTGCAAATGAAAGCTCTCCTTCATGGCAAAGAGCTCGTGTTTGGAATGTGGATGATGAAAGAGAGAATGGTGAAAACTCAACCGGCTCTTCTCCATCAAAACAGTCCTCCAAATCTGACAGGTAAACTGCCTCATTGCTGTGCTGCTGCTCGTATTCAACTTCCTCCGTGGTGTCCTCTTGATGTGCAACCTGACCACCATGGTTTGCTTCACTCTCCAATATTGAGTTTGAGAGATCAAACTCCTTTTCAGTAATAGAACTTGAGAGAGATGAAGTGGAAAGAAGAACTGAAGGTTCTCCTGTAGCCTGCTTTGTGCTCAAAGCCCTTGGATCTGCACTTTTCTCCTCCATAGCTAGGATGTGCTCCTCTTCTTTTGGATTTGGAGCAGCTTCTCCTTCCTCCAATGTTTGAAGACAATCTTGCTCTTGATTGAACTCCTCCTCCAGCATGAAGTTTGTCAAGTCAAACTCTTCAATTTGCACGCTCTAGAGGACAAGTTGGGACTGCAAGATCTTCTTTCTTCGCTGCAAATAATCAGTCCCGACCACCATTTTTTTCTCCAACCCTAGCCTCTTCGTAGGCTTAACCATCAAGTGGATCTTTGTCATCCCAAATTTGGTAGCCCAAACCTTCAAGTCATCTCTGTCATTTCTTTCTCGTTGGGCTCCTCTTCTTGCTGTCCTTGATGACTCGATTTTTTCAATTCCTTCTTCCCCATATGAAATTGGGAATGCAAGAGGAGGAATGGGTTGAAACTCAACCGATTTTGACAATTTTGTGTGGTGGTGGAGGCGGTGAAACCTCTTGTTTCTTTGGAGGAGGGGGTATTTCTGTTAGCTCTTGTGGAGGGGATGACTGTTTGGAAGGGAAAAGGAAAGAAGAATCGAGATGGGGTGGAAGACTAGGGGATGGGGGAATGGATTCAACACTTGGGACAGCAGATGGAGAGTTTGAAACTTGACACTGCTGAAATGAAACAGATTGGGAAAGAGGAAAAGAAAAGGCATGAGATGGTGTGCTTACCCGTTGACAAGGTTGCTGAATACTTCTCTCATACACCTCTATTTCTTCAATCCACTTTGCAAGCAAAGGCAGCGTTGCAATCATGAAGTCAAGCTTCTCCTGAGGGCTGTAATGCCTTGGAAAAGGTCCCACCCATGGACAGGGTGCTCCATAACCGATTCCAAAAGCTTTCATCTGTGCCTGAGCCCTGGACTGCACTATGTTTACCTCCATCTTTTGGATTTTCTCCAACAGACCAGCATCTTGCATCTGATTGTCTTCATTATATGCATACTCTTGCTCTTGGAAAGCTCCATAGCCAAACTGACTTTGGCACTGCTGCTCATATGAATATGCATGCTGATCTGGAGGATTTGTAAAACCTGTTGGAGGTGGAATATACTGCTGTTGTTGATATGAAATCCATGATGGAAATGAAGTCATGATTGCACAACTTCAAAGAATGAGGAAGAATGAAAGAGATGGAAAGAAGGATGAATGGAAAATGAATGAAAATGAATGGAAAGGAAGGTCTCGCAACTTCGAGAGATGGGTTGACCGTGATGGAATCGCCAGATGTGTTTTGCAAGTGCCTCCAAAGGCTGAAATCTTCACAGGAACACATCAACTTGCAAAAGATGAAGTGAAAGACCTCTAAGGTCCCACCGGGCGTGCCAAAACTGTTAGTGCAAAATCACAAAGACCCCGGACGCACATCGCTTCTAGGTTGATGTTCGTGCATCCAGTGTGATTGCACAACATGGAAACCTCTCTCCAAGCGTGGGACTTGTGAAACCGAGAAAGGAATCTCCAGAGAAGGTCTGGTTCCGCTCCTAAACTACCCGCCACAAGCTATTCCAAAGCAGTGCAAGCTAATCTAATCCTAATCTAACCATGCCAAGGAGACAAGAGAGAGAGAGAGAAAGGAAAAAACAGCAAAGCCTACACTAAAACGGTGATACACCGAGAAGGAGAATGTTGGACATCTATCAAACGCCATGGGACAAAGAGAGGTGAGCAATGGGAAGGATGGACAGATGCATCACAGGCCCAAGGATAGATTTCACATAGAAAATGTCCCAAAACTCCATGAACACAGCTCCAAACCTGCAATGAACATTCAAACATGCACAAATACCTGCAATGAAGAGAGGCAAGAAGAGGACAAGCAAAAACGAGGAAGGATGGACAGATGCATCACAAAACACGTTTTGTTGCTCCAGAAGTTTGCACAGAACATCATTCCATTAGTAAAAGGCAAAAACGCCATTACAGAGCAAGGAGGAGGTTCGAACTCCATTTTCAACCCTAGAGAAGAAAAGAAGGGAGGGCAGAGCAGAAAGAATGAACAACTCCTTTTTTTTTTTTAATGAGCCAAATCTGGCTTTTACATTGCATGGGTCGAGCCCAGGAGACAGAAACGTGGGAAGACGTGCAAGCCCATTCCTCATTGACTGCAGATGCATTAAATCAGCATGGAGGATCTTACCAACCCATACCCTGTCACTTTGAGCGATTTTGGAGGAGAATGCGACCCATTTGTATTAATTTGGCCGCTAAAATGTCACTTCGGCGTGCGCTGAAGAAGAATGCGACCCATTAGCATTAAAACAGGTTGTTGAAAGGTCGCTCGCCATTACCACACGCCGAGCCGTTTCTCGATTTTTCTCTTTAGACCGCACCAAAACTCGAGATTGATCCCCAGAATCATGTAGAGCATCTCAACAGCTTTCCGTTGATATAAAGAACGTGGAAATCCGAGCTCGATCAAAAGATATGGCGATCGAAGATTTAGGGCACTAATGTATCAAAACGAATTTTAAAATGTTTTCCCGCTCTTCGCCATCGGGACGACACGTGGCACGTGCTGATTGGGACGAGCAATTCTCTCTCCTCCGTCTTTCGCGGGCTTTCCTTTTGAAATTGCTTCAGGCCCCTTAAACTTGGACACATGGCGCCATTTCATTGGTTCGATTCTGGCCGCTCGATAACTCGCCCCTTTGACCTTTTGACTTTTTCTCCGTGAGGACACGTGGCGTTTCGATTGGTCCTCGGCTCCTTCGGCTCCTTCGCGATTTCGCCTCCATTTGTCCGGATGTCCCATTTGATTTTGGGCCCTTTGTGCTCATTTCGGCCGGTTCGGCATTTCGCGCCCATTTGTCCCGATGTCCCATTTGATTTTGGACCCTCTTGACTCATTTTTCGCCGATTCGGCCGGTTCGGCATTTTTGGCCCGCTTGTCCCACTTTTGCTTCTGGATCGACTTGACTCTTTTCGGCCGGTTCGGCCGGTTCGCGCCTTTTTGGCCCGATTGTCCCATTTGATTTTGGACTGGCCCTTTTCGCCCGATTCGGCCGGTTCGCGCCTTTTTGGCCCGATTGTCCCATTTGCGTCCTCTCTCAGATTAGCCAATTTTTTCTGGCCGAACCGGCATTTCGCGCCCGCCGCGTACTTTTGTCCCGTATGTCCCCGTTGCTTTGCAGCTGTTTGTGCTTACTTTCGCCGAGCCGGCCGGTTCGGGCCTTTTTGTCCCAAATGTCCCGACTGCCCCTAGGACTAGGACTTAGTCATTTTTATGATTTTTTCCTGGATCAACCTACTTGCCTTCTGCAACCTTTTTCACATTTTCTCGAGCTTGCTCTTTTCCTCTGACAGGAACTTGAAAATATTTGAGGGGACTCTAAAGAACATGATTTTTGGCCCCGAATCAATCAATTTTCCCGGGACTTGAATATTCGATGCATGTTATCAAAATTACCGGGGGGGGTGAAATTTTGACAACACTTCCTTTTTCATCCTTGATGTCTTCAAAGAGGCATTTTCTCCTCTCGCTACTATCTGCAGACGCTCCCCATTATTTCTCCCTCCAAAATGAGGTCATGCCTTCCAAGCGACAATCTTCATCTCTGCTGTTTTTGTAGACTTTTCCCATCACTTCATCCTCCGAAATGAGGATTTTCTTACTTCTCTGCAACTCTTCTTTCATGTCTGCAAAGAGATATCCTTCCCTTTCACTCTTCATCTCCTTGGCTCCCTTTAGAGCTCTTTCAAGTGCTCCAAGTTGCACTTCTTGTTCCACCTCTGGATTCACCATGACTGATCTCAAACTCAGTCCTCCTCTTCTCTCGTGGGATGATATTAAGTTCATCTCCTCTCTTTCTTCTGTATCCTCCACAATGAGGTTCTTCTCCTTCTTTTCTTTGGCGACACTCCTCTCACATATTTCATTCCTTGTCATGCCTACAAGGCTACAACCAACTCCAATGTGTCACCATGAGGATCAAATAACTTCTCAATCACTCAATCACTCTCAACTCAACACTTGACCTTTTGACACTTCTTCACGCTCACTTTCTCTGCAAACTTTGCTTTCACATCTTGCATGCCCCCAGGTTTCTCTTTCACAACCTGTTTTAGACTCAAAACAGAGTCTCACACTTCTCACAATGTTTTCTCTCAATGGCAGGACACCTCTTTCATAGCCTGCAACTTCATGAGCTTCAATGAGCTCTCTTACTTTCTTCAATCTCTTTCTCAACACTCCTCTAAGCACTTCCACAATGCTTCTCAATGCTTTTACAAAGCTTACAGGACTTCACCAACCTGCAACAGTCCTCTATGAGCTTCAAATTGCTCATACACACATCCTCTTGCTTCTTCACACCTCTGCAAGACTTTGAAACCTGCAACTCAGCTGCAACAGAGTGTCTCCAACTTCTACACTCTTTCTTTCACATGTAAGACTTTACAACCTGGACACAACTTTCAATGATCTTTTCAGACACGCACTTTTCACTGTCTTGGACATATGCAATTTTCTCCTAGTGTGTTCTGGCTGCATTTAACTTCTTATCAACACTTTTAGTCATTCCTCATTCCTTGAAAGTATTCTCTAGCTTTGATGCAGTCAAGGTTGAGTGTCCCAAGAGAAAGGGAGCTTCACCTTGCAGCTTCAAAGACTTCCACAAAGGATTTAACACAAAAGTTCATTCTTTATTAATTTTCAAGCCTCAATAGGGCATTTACAATATCAATACAAACCACTTATAACCTCAAAGGGATTTTAGACACATTATTGCCTCAATGGATTCACAAACCTACGTGAAGACTCTGCGTGATTACCCTTCCTCAAAACAAAGCTCTATTACCAGCTAAAAACTCTTCTTTATTTTTTTGATGAAAAAATCTCCTTTTTCAACAAACATGTGTTGCTATTTACAGCCAAAATGACTATACAAGAATCCTAATTTGACTTTCAAATCTAAAAATAGCTAATTAAATGGCATCTATTTATCTATCCCATAAGGATTGGGCAATTACAAAAACTGCTATTATTGGTAGATACAATTTCCCCCTATTTCTAATACCATGCCAACACTACAAGAAGAAATCTTCAGTCAACTCCTAATTTGGTAGTGAATCATTAAACAGTTTACATCATTCTCCCCTTCTTAAGGATGCTCCTGCATCAAGGTGGATTCTTGTCAAACAAAAAATTACATACAAGTTCTGCTTACAATGAAACACATGACCTCTTCTTGGAAAAGAGAAGACTCCAAGTTGCTTTACACCATAGCAGGAGCAACAACCAACTGGCAGTAAATACGTAATAAATTAATAATGGCAAGGGACGCCACCAAATATAGCAGAAAAGGGACGGGAAATGTCATTGTTTCCATCATATGTCAAAGGCTATTAGACATGGTCCGATCCGATGATAAAGTGAAAATTATAATGTCAAGCCACATCTGCACTTAAAGATGCTTCTTCAAAGTGGATGCTACATTTGTAAACATCAATTAAGTACATAAACACAATACAGAAATATATGAAGCGCATTGACAGGAGGGAAAATGTGTGCTTTAAAGGCCCATGTCTCAAACGAAAAACGACTCGACAAGCCAAAAATCAAGTCAACTCCCCACTCAACAAGAACCTGACAAATTGAATCAGATAAAATATTCAAAATTCCACAATAAACCAAATTTCAATGAAATGATTTCATTGAAATAAAATTGGATGTAAGTTAATGTAAATCTAAACTCTAGATTGTGAAATATCTAATAGAACAGTAAATTTGCAAATATTTTTAGTACAGAAAAAACAAATGTCTAAAATCCAAACTCCTCTTATGAAGAACTGTCACGAGGTCTCTTATCTTGACAATCCAATCTCCTATATTAACCGCTTATGAAAAACAATGGATCCTACTACAAATTTTGGGCAAAGCTACCCATTAGAATCCAGACGTTTCGTGAAAAAACCAATGTTCATTGAACTAGTCATACTAAAATTTTGTATTCAATACTTGTTCACAACTGCAAGAAAGGCTGAGAAAAAGAAAATAAAAATATAAGTACCACAATACAAATTAACAAATTGTGTATTCTTTTTAATAGAGCATTGTTTCCCATTTTCTGCTATAGCAAATTACAGAAAATGTAACAGGCTAACTAAATCAGATCGTTAGCTAAAGGGAGACAGAAAGTATAAGCTATATTGATACCTGAGACATTCCCACAATGTTAAGATCATAATATTCTTAAATTCCATTTTAAAGACAAAACAAAATTAACAATCAATTTTTGGCAATCAATTAAATAGCTAAGAAAGCAGCTAATTATTTTTTGACTCGGTCAAATAGGTCTATATATTGCCACCCATTACAATAAGAGCATGATTATTCATCAGGTGAAAATTAGAGCAATGACTTGGATTTATTTCAGAACAAAAAGAAATATATTGTTATCTGAACAGTAAAGAAAAATTTCATTAACAAACCTTTTCAGTCCCTTTTATAATAAAATACCCTCCAATGTCGAATGAGCAAACACCCTCTTTAAGTAACTCTTTATAATTTAAAGCACTCAAGTAGCATAGACGTGATTTCACCATGATAGGAATTCGTCCGATTAGCATTTTTTCTGTTCCTCACTAATAACTGTCACATTCTTTGCGTCTTTATTTAGTGAACTTGAACTGCTCTTCGATTTTTCATTTGTTTTCCCCCTTCCTGAATGTAAACCTGCAATTTTTAATAATAACCATCAAGGCAAATCCAACTAAATTAAATCCCAATAAGTTAGATGCAATATGGTTATCCTTTTAATTCCAAAAATATTAACACCAAAAACGCATGATTAGCTTCAACGGAAAAGTGCTTTAAAATATTTAGTTATGGACATTATAGCCACTAGTGATTTTTAGACCATTTGTTTAGCTTGTTTCTTTGATTTGTCTATCGTATCCCCACTTTTTTGCCACGAACCTTAATATAATATGTACTTGTATCAATCTTTGATTTGGAAGTTAAAATTTGATGGGAATGATTGCTGACGAACCCAAACTGAGATATTTTACTCTGAAAAGGAAAGGTGACATTGGAAGAAGCTACAGAACTAGGTGGCTATATCTGATGTTATTTTCTAAATTAATGGTAAAAAAATGATGAAAAAGATGCATAAAAATCACAAAATGGGATGTTTTACTTGAATTAAATAATGCAGAATCAGGCTCTGCTCTGTAGTTAAGTGGTTTTTGATTAGTGTCATGTTACTGTCATTTTCTGAGTTAATAGTGCAAAATCAACAACAAAGATTCGTCAAGACCACAAAATGGGGTGTTTTAATTTAAAAGGGAAAAAAACAGAACGAGATGATGCTATGTAGTATGTGGTTTTTTATTAAGGTTATGTTACAGGAATAGTGCTATCTATACCGCCATTCAAGTACGAAGCATTTACCATGCAGATCTCTCTCTCTCTCTCTCTCTCTCTCTATGCCAATAGGACTGAAGAGGACAACACATGTTTCCAATACATGAAGTGTCAAAAGCACCCCCAAAAGATAAACAAGAAAGAGAAGAAAGATATTCAATAAGAAACTATTCTGGCATTTAAGGAAACTATCATCAAATATGTCTTGGAAACAATAAAATGTATGTTGCCTTACGAATCTCTACCATGTTGTCTCGATATGTACTCGGTTGCAGTTCCCGGAAGCACAAATTGATAGGTCTAGAATTATCTGCTTCTTAATGCTTTAATTTCAATGTGCTGCATCGAGGTTGAAGTGCCTCACGGATAAACAAAACTAAATATCTTTGGTCTCCGTACTGAATGAAGGCCCTCAAGGATCCATATCTTCCACGAATCTCATAGAAGATAGGGCAGCTAAGAATAAAATGTTCTTCACTTGATTAAGAAAAGAAAAATAATACATCAGTTATGTTGATAGCAGTTACACTGTAATGTCCCCAATTCCGAGCAGATGGCCTAGGAGGCTTTTCATTCGTCTTAGCCTTGGTCATACCCGAGGGGCTAACGACGTTAGAGGCTATTGGGTATGGATGTTTGATTACCACCTTGTTTTATGTTATATTTTGTCGTTGACATTAAGTTGGGCGACTTGGTGGTAATAATTGTTATATTTTGTCGTTGGGTGACTATATGGCACTTTATTATTCTATTTCTTCATTGGGGGTCACCTAAGTTACTTTTGGCGCATGGGGGAAAAGTAACTTAAATCATATTATATTTATGTGGTTTTCCCAAGGGGGGTCGATTGGGGTCTTTTTTTTTTTGGGCCTCTTGTTGCATGGTGAAGTTATAAAAGGAGTGCTTGAGGAGAGTTATTCATTCATTCATACACTCACCTATTTTGATATTGGAGCAACTGTTGTTTGCACTTTCTTTGCTTGTGGAGTAAGATCCCACAGAAACCCTAACTTCGGTATGGTGTCCCTAGATTTCATCCTAAAATCAGTAACTATCTTATCCGAAAAAATTTCGTACTTTTAAAATAATGGGTCGTTTTGTGTTTTTATTGCTAAAAGGTTCTTGTATTGAATCAAGATATTCCCAAAGAGCCATATTAGCCATTTTCGCCAAATACCCAGATGCCCAAAATTGTTATATTCTGTTGTCGGGATTTGTCTATGGGAAATTTGTATTTAATTATTTTGAGCCCCGTTTGAGGCAATTTGCGCTCCGTTTTAACCCTGTTGTGATCGAACATATCATTATTCCTATATCTAGGAAGGGTTTTAACTAAAAATAAGTTTTGGGCTTTATTTGTGACTTTTGGCAATTTTTTGTGTTTTTGTGTTTTCCCGTTTCGTTTTCTGTGAAATTTCTCTAGATCAATTCCTTTGTCGGGTAAGCCCGATTCTTGGCCTGGAGCAGCTGGAGAACATATACGCACGTTATGCCCGGAGGAAGTCACCATCGGAGGTCTAGATCATTGGAAAAACCAAGTCGTGTGCTAAAAAGCATCTACGGGCTTGGCGCATTTTTGGAAAACAAAGGATTTAAGCTGCAGTGGGAAAAATAGAAGCAACAGGCAGGTGGGAATTTTATACCTGCCTAGCAGGTACTTTTTCCCATGATAGAAAATTCACTTAAGTTGCAGTGGGAAAATTAGAGGCAGCAAGCAGGCGGGAATTTATTGTCTGCCTTGCAAGGTAAAAATTCCCATGGTGAAATAAAAGAAAAGTGACTTAAGTGAAATCATGGGATTTTATTGCCTGCCATGCAGGGTAAATAATCTCATTGTCAAAGTCAAATCACTTAAGTGGATCATGGGATTTCGGGGCTGCCTTGCAGGGTAAAAATTCCCATTGCCATGTGTTTTTAAAAATAGAATTCTATTATTCCAAAAAGTGCGACCCACCTTGGGTGAATAATAATGCATTAAATAAATATTTGTTAATATTTATTCACCCAATTTTGGCACCCAGGCTACTGGAAAAGTCAACAAAGGGAAGTGGACAAAAAAATTTAAAAATAGAATTCCAAAATTAAATAAATTTAATTTATTTAATGCAGCCCCTTTTGAGAAGGAAATAATACTTTTTAAAGTATTAATTGATTAAATTAAATTCTATTTTCAGTGGCTATGGTCAAAGCACACTGTGAAGCTTAAGTGAAGTGAAGAGTGGATGATTAAATTGATTAAATTTAATTTATTGGATGGTTGTCCTTAAACATGCAATTTTAGCACACCAGTTAAAGAGAAGAGCATGATTTTTAATTAATTAATTGCCAGGAATAGGAAGGGCAATTATTAATTATAGAATTATGAGGGTTATATAAGCATGGGCTGCCATAAGGGTGAATTAATTAATTCACAGGTGAAGAAGTGCAGCCCAGAGGAAAAGTGTGCCCCATATTGAAGAGGATTTTGCTCAGAAGAAGGTGGATTCAAGGCTAAAAGCTTCCAAATTTGGCGCATGCATTGAAGGAGGTTGATTTGTGTTTGCATAATTGTTTGCATAAGTGATACAGGTGCTCAGGTGGAGTTGGAAAAATTCATGCTCACTTTGCAGGCAAATAAAACATCAATTTTTGGGGCAGCAGGTTTGAATAGTGCAGATTTTTATTATTAAAATTCACTGTTCATGTTCCAGTGGCCATCTTTGTCTAAATTACTTGCAGGAATTCATCACAGGTGCTTTTATAAAGAAAATGAGCTTTAATCAATGACCAATACATTGAATATATCCTTCGAATCTGAAAATTTATCCAGATCTGCACCAGTTTTGAAGAATTTCAGTCAAATAAGAACAAAAAGAATTGTTCGACAAAGATAGACAAAGCTATGGCGAAGAAAGATGAAAAGAAAGCACAATGTGAGTCATGCATCACTTCTAAATTTGCAGATATTTGAGACACGGATCTAGGCTCGGAACCTCTTCTTTGAATTGAGCAGATCCAGAGCAGAAAGACTCCACTCATGCGTGCATTAAAAGCAAAGTGGATGTATTCGAGCTGTAGTTTTTTCATCCACATGCCCGATTGCCAAAGTTTGTTATGCAGTGCAAACCCATATGCAGATCCAGATCCAGATCCAGATCTCATTGTTGCAAAAGATTCCAAAGACAAAGGCTTCATCCTCTTGTTGCGAATGCAGCCCGTGAAGAAGTCATGCGTGAAAAATTTCTTCCAGGATCTTGTGCGGGTGAGAAGAACTGCCAAGCAGCTTCAAGGATAAAAGAGAAGACAAGGTGAAGGCAAAATTCCAGCCGCTTCCAGATCCAGCTTGTTGTTTCCAAATCCAGCAGTTTCCAATTCCAACTTGTTTCGCAGACCCACTGTTTCCAATTCTAGCTTGTTTCGATCCAGCTTGCTTCTAGATCCAACTACTCCAAGGTCCGGTTTGGTGAGAATCAAAGGCAAAAGAATCAAGCGCATCGTTGCAGACATGAAAAAGGACAAGACTGCAGCCTTTCCACTTCCTTCTTCTTTCCTCCGACAAAGTAATTGAGCGATCAATTAAATTATACAACTTAAGTGATTGGTTTAAAAGTCATTACTTGTAGAAGTCAACTACTTGGAGATAGGTGGCACGTGCAAAATAGAAGGTTCTATTTTCAGTTGTAAATCATACATGTCTTGCAAAGAGGAATTCTAAGAGGAGATTGCTAGTTATTTCTTTTCGACTTCCACATGTGTCGATTCAACTAAAAGCTTCGACTTGTAATTGCCCCTCTACATTCTATAAGTAAAGGAAGAACCTTCAAAGTTAAAGATCGGAATTGTAGCAGCAATCTTGTGTTCTAGACTTTGTGCTTTGAACCCCGAGAGCCACTGGAGCAAAGGAATACAAAGAAGTAGGTTTCCGGAGAACTTTGTGTCACACAGTGTCTTGTGTTTCTTGCTTTTAATCTTAGATCTCTTAATAAACTTGGTGTTATTTTAGATCCGGATCTAGAGCTACCTTTGTTTTAGAATTTTGTGTTTATATCTATTGGATTCTTCTATGTGCATGCAATCAGCTCTCGCCATCTACCGATTGGGATGCACATCTTCCCCATTTCTTCTATGTGTTTATGTAATTACCTTCTTCTATAAATTTTTCTTTTTTAAACATCTTGCTTACTTGCTAGGCAGAACTGCTCATTGATTATGGTTCATGAACCGAGTAGTTAAAGTAAAACCCCATTTAGATATTAGTATACTTAAATTGACAAATCGACACGGGATCCTCGCCGGTTGAATGAGGTAGATTTATCTCATGACTGCCTAGGTTTTGTGCTATGTAGAAAATCTAGCCAATAGTTTTTAGCGACTCCACTGGGAACAACTATCTTTGCAGATCAAAGTTTATCTATTGAAGATCAGAGTGTTTTCCATACAAATCTCAACCGTTTGAACGTCCATTCACCCAATCCGTGAAGGCACAAGGAAGGACTCGATCATTTCTTGATCGCAGGAGCAATTTAATTTCAATCATCCTCCTCAAGTTAGAAGTCGCAGATCTAGTCTCTCACCAGGAAGGAGAGTGCACGTGCATCCAGATCCGGATCATCTTCAGCATAATCCGGCAGCTGGAATTATTCATCAAGTCTACATAAGGAGATGACGTGCCCTAGTCAACATGCGTAATCAATTAGCACTGCTCCATGGGGAGCAGTTTTGGGCCTTTGAACTGGCTCCACCTATACATGATCTACCTAAAGGGACGAAAAATTTTCCAAATTATGGAAAGCAGAATCCAGATGACCATTTGGCTGCATTTTTCATATCCTGTGGAATGCTTGCAGTCGAACATGAAGATGTATCTTCCGGATCTTCATAGAGACTCTACACGACTTGGCTGGAGAATGGTTCTACCGGCTAGCTCTCGGCACCATAACCATTTGGGCTACATGCGGGATGCGTTCACGAAAGATTCAAGGCAACCGAAGATTCAAGTACATTGATAACTCAATTGACTCAGTTGAAGAAGGAGCCACATGAGCACATGTGGGATTTTATTGCAAAATTCCAAAGATTATCCGTACAAAATTTTGGCTTCGCTTCTCTCGAATGACGAGAATCAAAAAGTTTTCTTCATCAATGCTTTGTTTCCTAAAGTAAGCTATCAACTGCGAAGAGCACGTTCTGCTAATTTGTTAGCAGCTCAAAACATGGCGGTTGAAATTGAAGACGACCTCATCATGGCTGGAAAGATAAAGAGCAACACTTCTAGAGCTGAAAGTTCATCTTTTGCTACTACATCCGATTCACTATTGCAAAAGTTAGCAAATGAGATGATGCAGATGAAGAAACAAATGGCTCAAATGGCTCAAGGCAACAATCATTGCCCTTGCTCGGAATTTCAACAACAACCGGAACCGCATTGCTGGTTCCCAAAGATTAGCAATTGAAGCTGCTCCCAAAAACAATGTGGAGATGAATGAAGAAGACCAAGAAGTTGACGTTGATCAGCTCGAGGATGATTTTATAGGACCTGCTGGCGACTCCAACATTAATTACCTGAACTACAAATTTGAACATGACGATGAGAAACTTCATGAAGATGATCATGGTCATACATATGCAGTATTTACAAGATCACAAACTCGCCAAGCTGAGGCATTAGCTGACGAACAAAGAAGGGGCAGCCCTTTACCTTCTTCTTTAGCTCCTAGAGATAAGAATGCGAGTTCTTCATCTCAACCACAGAAAGTGGCTCAGGTATCTGAATCTATTTCTTCTTTTGACATTATTGATCATGTTAAGAAAACCAGAGTTCAAATGTCGAAGCTGAATACTTAAGAGCCATTCCTGAGCAATTAAATAGGCTAGTCAAATATGTACAATCACTAGGACAATCCAATACATCAAAAGGCCTTTTCCTAAGCCCAAAGATACTCCTCCACAAAACAACACTGCAGTTGTTAAACCCTCACCATCTTTTGACAAAGTGTGGAACCTTTCTATGTCTCCTTATTGCTTAATGGTTTCAAATTAAGCAACTACATTTTAGATTCAAAGTGCTTGACAATTTCATGCCGGCTAAAGTTGTAGATGCTCTTGGGCTTACCCTAACAAAGACCATAAAAAGGTGTTACTCCATGGAGAGACAAGTCCCTTTAATCGGATAAATCAAATATGCACAACATTACAAATGACCTTTCCGACAAAAGATTAAAGATGACAATTCTAGTTGTAGATATTCTTGTCTCCTACGGGATGTTCTTTGAAGAAAACTCGCAAAGAGTGGGAGGAGAAGTAAAGATGGATTGGTCTTGTGCGCATATTCCTATCAAAGAGCTTAACCATACGCTGGAGCCGAAAAGAAGTTCAGGTACACGATTACAAAATCTGAGGATCCTAGATCTCAGATTCTTTTTCAGGAATCTGACCGTGGGGTCTACTTCTTGGAAATGGATAAAGACATTCCAGAGCCAGAACTTCGACCAGAGCCTAGAGCCAACAAAAGAAGAAGAAAAAGTTTGGACTCTGGAGTTTAAAGGCACTTGTTCTTTTGGATCGGGAGCTAGCGCTCTACTAATATCTCCATGAGGTATTTCCATAGTCCCACAAGTTGATGTTCGAGAACACCAATCATACGGCGGAGTATGAAGCATTGCTGCTAGGAATGGAGCAAGCTAAAAAGAAAGGAGTAAAACTCCTCAAAGCCCAAGGAGATGCTGAACTTCTAGTAAAGCAGGTTCGAGGGAAAAGTCAAGTCAAAAGAGATAAGCTGGAGCATTACAGAGATAGAGTAATTTCGCCACATTCAATTTTGCGCAGCCTTTTCTATTGACTTCATTCCAATAAATCAAAACTCCAAGGCAGATTCTTTGGCAAATCACAATCGCACTATTGAATCCGGATAGACCACCGTCCATATTCAGACAAGGAAACTATAAAGTGGAGATGGTCTACCACCCCAGAGTCCCTGAACAAACATCTGCATGTCTACATGTTGAAGGGAGTAAATCACCACCACGACAAATAGTCACAGGAAAACTGATCCAGGTTATGGTGATAGTAGTGGAATGATCCAACCAAAAGGTAACAAAATCCCCAAGGGTTTAGTTTCCTTAGTAGGGACTTTCAACAAGCATGATCAAGATCAAGAAGAAAAAAAGAATATGGTGATAGTTCTTCCTCAAAATGTAGTAAATAAATCGAGAACGGAGCAAGTTGATGCATACTTATCCACCACACAGAGAAGAAAAGATGAGCCACCACCAGATGAAGTTGATAAGGACTTGCCCCAGTACTTGATAAAAAGGCTAGAGAAGGGAGGTTTAAGATCGAGACCGGGTACTACGATGGGACAAGAGACATGAACCGAAGGGCATGCATGACAAATCCGATTCACGGAAAGGCCCTTCGTGATCAAAAGAGCTGCAGGATGGATGCTTTCTTCCTTGCCTACGGGATGGAGTTGAATTGTTGTTGCCTTTCAAGTGGGCAACACTTAAAGTCAAGTTTCGGACATGAGAAGCAAAGTAAAACCTGTATGTACATAAATAAAACTTTGTTTTTTTTCTTTGTTTTGTTTTTGTTTTTGTGTTGTGTTTGTTTGCCTGACCCCGTGCCCAAAGGACAAGATACGAAACCAGAGATGCTGGGATCTCATCTTTTCCCTTGTCATTCTGACAGAGAAAAAGATGTCCACAGACGGAGCTAATGGTGTCCCTGATTTCATCCTAAAAATCATGGACTACCTTATCCAGAAAAAATTTCGTACTTTTAAAATAATGGGTCATTTTGTGTTTTTATTGCCAGAAAGTTCTTGTATTGCGTCAAAATATTCCCAAAGAGCCATATTAGCCATTTTCGCCAAATACCCAGATGCCCAAAATTGTTATATTCTGTTGTCAGGATTTGTTTGAGGGAAATTTCTATTTAATTATTTTGAGCCCCGTTTGAGGCAATTTGCTCTCGTTTTAACCCCTGTTGTGATTGAACATATCATTATTCCTATATACCAGAAGGGTTTTAACTAAAAATAAGTTTTGAGCTTTATTTTTGACTTTTGGCATTTTTTGTGTTTTTGTGTTTTCCCGTTTCGTTTTCTGTGAAATTTCTCTAGATCAATTCCTTTGTCGGGTAAGCCCGATTCTTGGCATGGAGCAGCTGGAGAACATATACACACGTTATGCCCAGAGGAAGTCACCATCGGAGGTATGGATCACTTTGGGAAAACAGAGGTCGTGGCGCTAAAATACATCTCATGGGCTTAGGCGCATTTTTGGAAAACAAAGGATTTAAGCTGCAGTGGGAAAAATAGAAGCAAAGAAGCAGCGGTGGAAATTTTATACCGCTCAAGAAGGTACTTTTTCCCATGGTAGAAAATTCACTTAATTTGTAGTGGGAAAATTAGAGGCAACAGGCAAGCGGGAATTTATTGTCTGCCTTGCAGGGTAAAAATTCCCATGGTGAAATAAAAGAAAAGTGACTTAAGTGAAATCATGGGATTTTATTGCCTGCCATGTAGGGTAAATAATCTCATTGTCAAAGTCAAATCACTTAAGTGGATCATGGGATTTCCGGGGCTACCTTGCAGGGTAAAAATTTCCATTGCCATGTGTTTTTAAAAATAGAATTCTATTATTCCAAAAAGTGCGACCCACCTTGGGTGAATAATAATGCATTAAATAAATATTTGTTAATATTTATTCATCCAATTTTGGCACCCAGGCTTGTGGAAAAGTCAACAAAGGGAAGTGGACAAAAGAAATTTAAAAATAGAATTCCAAAATTAAATAAATTTAATTTATTTAATGCAACCCCTTTTGAGAAGGAAATAATACTTTTTAAAGTATTAATTGATTAAATTAAATTATATTTTCAGTGGCTATGGTCAAAGCACACTGTGAAGCTTAAGTGAAGTGAAGAGTGGATGATTAAATTGATTAAATTTAATTTATTGGATGGCTGTCCTTAAACATGCAATTTTAGCACACCAGTTAAAGAGAAGAGCATGATTTTTAATTAATTAATTGCCAAGAATAGGAAGGGCAATTATTAATTATAGAATTATGAGGGTTATATAAACATGGGCCGCCATAAGGGTGAATTAATCGCCATAAGGGTGAATTAATTAATTCACAGTGAAGAAGTGCAGCCTAGAGGAAAAGTGTGCCCCATATTGAAGAGAATTTTGCTCAGAAGGTGGATTCAAGGCTAAAAGCTTCCAAATTTGGCGCATGCATTGAAGGAGGTTGATTTGTGTTTGCATAATTGTTTGCATAAGTGATACAGGTGTTCAAGTGAAGTTGGAAAAATTCATGCTCACATTACAGGCAAATAAAACATCAATTTTTGGGGCAGCAGGCTTGAATAGTGCAGATTTTTATTATTAAAATTCACTGTTCATGTTCCAGTGGCCATCTTTGTCTAAATTACTTGCAGGAATTCATCACAGGTGCTTTTATAAAGAAAAGGAGTTTTAATCAATGTCCAATACATTGAATATATCCTCCGAATCTGAAGATTTATCCAGATCTGCACCAGTTTTGAAGAATTCTAGTCAAATAAGAAGAAAAAGAATTGTTAGATGAGATAAACAAAGCTATGGCGAAGAAAGATGAAAAAGAAAGCACAACGGAGTCATGCATCACTTCTAAATTTGCAGATATTTGAGACACGGATTTAGGCTCGGAACCTCTTCTTGAATTGATAGACAAATCCAGAAAGCAGAAAGACTTCACTCATGCGTGCGTAAAAGACTTCACTCATGCGTGCATTAAAAGTAGTGGAATTATTCGAGCCACTTGATTTTCAATCCATGACCCAATTGCGAGTTTGTTATGCGCAGTGCAAACCCATATACGCAGATCCAGATCTCATAGTTGCAAAAGCTTCCGACACAAAGGCTTCATCCTCTTGTTTCGAATGCAGCCCGTGAAGAAGTCAGTGCGTGGAAAATTTCTTCCAGGATCTTGTGCAGGAGAAGAACTGTAAAAGCTTCAAGGATAAAAGAGAAGACAAGGTGAAGGCAAAATTCCAGTTGCTTCCAGATCTAGCTTGTTGTTTCCAGATCAAGCGGTTTCCAATTCCAGCTTGTTGTTTTCAGATCCAGCCGTTTCCATTTCTAGCTTGTTTCCAGATCCAACTACTCCCAGGTCAAGTTTGGTGAGAATCAAAGGCAAAAGAATCAACTGCATGCAAACATGAAAAAGGACAAGACTGCAGCTTTCCTCTTCCTTCTTCTTTCCTCCGACAAAGTAATTGAGTGATCAATTAAATTATACAACTTAAGTGATTGGTTTAAAAGCCATTACTTGAAGAAGTCAACTACTTGGAGATAGGTGGCACGTGCAAAATAGAAGGTTCTATTTTTAGTTGCAAATCATACATGTCATGCAAAGAGGAATTCCAGGAGGAGATTGCCAGTTGTTTCTTTTCCGACTTCCACATGTGCTAGTTCAACTAAAAGCTTTCGACTTGTAATTATCCCTCTACATTATATAAGTAGAGGAAGAACCTTTGTGTTAAAGCTAGGTAGCCGCATACATGCCTGCAGGCATGGGGCAGTGCACGGTACATACCCGATCACGCGGTGCATGGTACGCAGTACACCTTGGTATGGCCAAGAGCAGACCGGCACGTCCAGGTACTTCCTAAAAAGTACGCAGACGTGCACCCGGCATGCTGGCCATACCGCCATACCCACTGCACTCCAAGGCGTACCCACCAGTAAAAATAACAATTTTTTAATTTTTTTAATTTTTTTTTGTTTTTTATTTTTGACTTTTTGTAAAAAAACTATTTTTTGGGGGTCAATAAAGGTCAATAGATGTGATTACGTAAGTGATTCAACTGTTGTAAAACTTGACAGAAGTACCTAAAACAATGGCTGAAACTACAACAGTTGAGACGCGTTTGGGTAATGTAGGATCAAAAAACACAGTGGCAGCATGTCCACTAGAAAGTAAGACTAATGCAGGAATAATAAGAGAAACCCCAAAGAAATCTGAACTGCCAGATTTGAAGGGAGCTAGTAATAGCCAGAATTCCAGTCCAGTTATGTGATTTGTTATTATTTATGTTAATAATTGGACATTGTAACATTTGGAGTTTGAACAATGTACTTGTTCGAAGTTCAATCAATGAATATCATGACAAAATGCATTGAATTATTAATACATTATTTGGCTATTTCACTTAATTATTAATTTGTTTTTTTTCAATTCATGTATAAGGCTGAATTTTTGCTTATTTGGCTATATTTTTAATATTTTATATGTATATTGTACCGCTATACCGGGCCCCCAAAATAATTGCCGTATCAAAGATACCGGATCCCCGCACCCGTACACGTACCATATCCCCGCACTGCTACCTAGGGTTAAAGATCAAAATTTGTAAAGTAATCTTGTGTTCTAGACTTTGTGCTTTGAACCCCGAGAGCACTTGGAGCAAAGGAATACAAAGGACCAGGTTTCGGAGAACTTTGTGTCACGGTGTCTTGTGTTTCTTGCTTTTAATCTTAGATCTCTTAATAAACTTGGTGTTATTTTAGATCCGGATCTAGAGCTGCCTTTGTTTTAGACTTCCGTGTTTATATCTATTGGATTCTTCTATGTGCATGCAATCAGCTCTGCCATCTACCGATCGGGATGCACATCTTCCCCATTTCTTCTCTCGTGTTTATGTAATTACCTTCTTCTATAACTTTTCCTTTCTTTAAACATTGCTTGCTTACTTGCTGCAGTAAGCTGATCAGCGATTATGGTTCATGAACTGAGTAGTTAAAGTAAAACCCCATTTAGATATTAACATACTTAAATTGACAAATCTGACATGGGAGCCTCACCGATTAAATGAGGGAGATTTATCTCATGACTGCCTAGGTTTTGTGCTATGCAGAAAATCTAGCCAATAGTTTTTGGCGACTCCACTGGGGAACAACTATCTTTGCAGATCAAAGCTTATCTATTGAAGATCAGAGTGTTTTCCATACAAATCTCAACCTGGCTGAACGTCCATTCACCCGATCCGTGAAGGCACAAGGAAGGACTGATCATTTCTTCAGACTGCAGGAGCAATTCAATTTCAATCATCCTCCTCAAGTTAGAAGCCGCAGATCTAGTCTCTCACCAGGAAGGAGAGTGCATGCTCATCCAAATCCGGATCATCTTCAGCATAATCCGGCGGCTGGAATTATTCATCAAGTCTACACAAGGAGAAGACGTGCCCCAGTCAACATGCAGAATCAGTTAGTACCTGTTCCATGGGGAGCAGCTTTTGGGCCTTTGAATCTGACTCCTCCTATGCATGATCTACCTAAAGGGACGAGAAAGAATTTTCCGAAATTCTTTGGAGATGGAAAGCAGAATCCAGATGACCACTTGGTTGCATTTTTCATATCTTGTGGAGTGCTTGCAGTCGAACATGAAGATGTATCTGTCCGGCTCTTCATAGAGACTCTACACGACTTGGCTGGAGAATGGTTCTACCGGCTAGCTCCTGGCACCATAACCAACTGGGCTACTATGCGGGATGCGTTCCTAAAAAGATTCAAGGCAGCTGAAGATTCCAGTACATTGATAACTCAACTGACTCAATTGGAAGGAGCCACATGAGCACATGTGGGATTTTATTGCAAAATTCCAAAGATTACTGTACAAAATTCTGGCTTTTGCTTCTCTGAATGACGAGAATCAAAAAGTATTCTTCATCAATGCTTTGCTTCCTAAAGTAAGCTATCAACTCCGAAGAGCACGTCCTGCTGATTTGTTAGCAGCTCAAAACATGGCGGTTGAAATTGAAGATGACCTCATCATGGCTGGAAAGATAAAGAGCAACACTTCTAGAGCTGAAAGTTCATCTTCTGCTACTACATCTGATTCACTATTGCAAAAGTTAGCAAATGAGATGATGCAGATGAAGAAACAAATGGCTCAAATGGCTCAAGGCAACAATATCGCCTTCGCCGAATTTCAACAACAATCGGAACCGCATTGTTGGTTCCCAAAGATTAGCAATGAAGTCGTTCCCGAAACATTGTGGAGATGAATGAAGAAGACCAAGAAGCGACGCTGATCAGCGATCAGCTCGAGGATGATTTTATAGACTCTTTGGCGACTCCAACATTAATTACCTGAACTACAAATTTGAACATGACGATGAGAAACTTCATGAAGATGATCATGGTCATACATATGCAGTACTTACAAGATCACAAACTCGCCAAGCTGAGGCATTAGCTGACGAACAAAGAAGGGGCAGCCCTTTACCTTCTTCTTTAGCTCCTAGAGATAAGAATGCGAGTTCTTCATCTCAACCACAGAAAGTGGCTCAGGTATCTGAATCTATTTCTTCTTTTGACATTATTGATCATGTTAAGAAAACCAGAGTTCAAATGTCAGAAGCTGAATACTTGAGAGCCATTCCTGAGCAGTTAAATAGGCTAGTCAAATATGTACAATCACCAGGACAATCCAATACATCAAAAGGCCTTTTGCCTAAGCCCAAAGATACTCCTCCACAAAACAACACTGCAGTTGTTAAACCCTCACCATCTTCTGACAGGGTGGAACCTTTCTATGTCTCCTTATTGCTTAATGGTTTCAAATTAAGCAACTACATTTTAGATTCAGGTGCTTCTGAGAATGTCATGCCGACTAAAGTTGCAGATGCTCTCGGGCTTACCCTGAAAAAGACCATAAAAAGGTGCTACTCCATGGAGAGACAAGTCCCTTTAATCGGACAAATCAAAGATGCACAAGCTGTTCTGGCAGCCTTTCCTAACAAAAGATTAAAGATGACAATTCTAGTTGTAGATATTCCTGTCTCCTACGGGATGTTGCTGAGCAGAAACTTCTGCAAAGAGCTGGGAGAAGTAAAGATGGATTGGTCTTGTGCGCATATTCCTATCAAAGAGCTTAACCATAAGCTGGAGCCGGAAAAGAAGTCCAAGTACACGGTTACAAAATCTGAGAATCCTGGATCTCAGATTCTTTTTCAGGAATCTGACCATGGGGTCTACTTCTTGGAAATGGATAAAGACATTCTAGAGCTAGAACTTCGACCAGAGCCCTGAGGCAAAGAAAAGAAGAAAAAGTTTGGACTCTAGAGTTTAAAGGCACATGTTGTTCTTTTGGATCAAGAGCTGGCGCTCTACTAATATCTCCAAATCATGAGGTATTTCCATACTCCCACAAGCTGATGTTCGAGAACACCAATCATACGGCGAAGTATGAAGCATTGCTGCTAGGAATGGAGCAAGCTAAAAAGAAAGGAGTAAAACTCCTCAAAGCCCAAAGTGATCTTTGAACTTCGGTAAAGCGGAGTTCGAGGGCAAAGTCAAGTCAAAAGCAATAAGCTGGAGCATTACAGAGATAGAGTAATTTCTGCCACATTCGATTTTGCAGCCTTATCTATTGACTTCATTCTAATAAATCAAAACTCCAAGGCAGATTCTTTGGCAGTCACGGCTACACTATTGAATCCGGATAGACCACTGTCCATATTCAGACAAGGAAACTATAAAGTGGAGATGGTCTACCGCCTCAGAGTCCCTGAACAAACATCTGCATGTCTGCATGTTGAAGGGAGTAAATCACCACCACGACAAATAGTCACAGCAAAGCTGATCCAGGTTATGGTGATAGTAGTGGAATGATCCAACCAAAAGGTAACAAAATCCCCATGGTTTTAGTTTCCTTAGTAGGGACTTTCAACAAGCATGATCAATACGAAGAAGAAAAAGAATATGGTGATAGTTCTTCCTCAAAAATGCAGCAAATAAATCTGAGAACGGAGCAAGTTGATGCAAACTTATCCACCACAGAGAGAAGAAAAGATGAGCCACCACCAGATGAAGTTGATAAGGACTTGCCCAAAGTACTTGAGAAAAAGGCCAGAGAAGGGAGGTTCCAGATCGGAGACTGGGTACTCTTGTGGGACAAGAGACATGAACCGAAGGGCATGCACGACAAATCTGATTCACTCTAGAAAAGGCCCTTCCGATCAAAAGAGCTGCAAGACTGGATACTTTCTTCCTTGCCTACCGGGATGGAGTTGAATTGCCGTAGCCTTTCAGTGGGCAACACTTGAAGCTGTTCCGAACATGAGAAGCAAGGTAAAACCTGTATGTACATAAATAAAACTTTGTTTGTTTTTTTCCTTTGTTTTGTTTTTGTTTTTTGTGTTGTTTGTTTGCCTAACCCCATGCCCAAAGGACAAGATACGAAACCAAAGATGCTAGGATCTCATCTTTTCCCTTATCATTCTGACAGAGAAAAAGATGTCCACAAACGGAGCCAACTGGTGTCCCCAGATTTCATCCTAAAATCTGTGACTACCCTATCCGAAAAAAATTTCATACTTTTAAAATAATGGGTCGTTTTGTGTTTTTATTGCTAGAAAGTTCTTGTATTGCGTCAAGATATTCCCAAAGAGCCATATTAGCCATTTTCGCCAAATACCCAGATGCCCAAAATTGTTATATTTTGTTGTTGAGATTTGTCTGTCGGAAATTTCTATTTAATTATTTTGAGCCCCGTTTGAGGCAATTTGCGCTCCGTTTTAACCCTGTTGTGATCGAACATATCATTATTCCTATATACCAGAAGGGTTTTAACTAAAAATAAGTTTTGGGCTTTATTTTTGACTTTTGGCAATTTTTTGTGTTTTTGTGTTTTCCCATTTCGTTTTCTGTGAAATTTTTCTAGATCAATTCCTTTGTCGGGTAAGCCCGATTCTTGGCCTAGAGCAGCCTGGAGAACATATACGCACGTTATGCCCTGGAGGAAGTCACCATCGGAGGTATGGATCACTAGGAAAACCGAAGTCGTGCGCTAAAAAAGCATCTGCGGCCTGGGCGCATTTTTGAAAAACAAAGGATTTAAGCTGCATGGGAAAAATAGAAGTAGCAGCGGATGGAAATTTTATGCCGCCTAACAAGGTACTTTTTCCCATGATAGAAAATTCACTTAAGTCATGATCGAAAAATTAGAGGCAAGAGTGTGAGAATTTATTGTGCTCGCCTTGCAGGGTAAAAATTCCCATGGTGAAATAAAAGAAAAGTGACTTGAGTGAAATCATGGGATTTTATTGCCTGTCATGTAGGGTAAATAATCTCATTGTCAAAGTCAAATCACTTAAGTGGATCATGGGATTTCCGGGGCTGCCTTGCAAGGTAAAAATTCCCATTGCCATGTGATTTTAAAAATAGAATTCTATTATTCCAAAAAGTGCGACCCACCTTGGGTGAATAATAATGCATTAAATAAATATTTGTTAATATTTATTCACCCAATTTTGGCACCCAGGCTTGTGGAAAAGTCAACAAAGGGAAGTGGACAAAAGAAATTTAAAAATAGAATTCCAAAATTAAATAAATTTAATTTATTTAATGCAACCCTTTTGAGAAGGAAATAATACTTTTTAAAGTATTAATTGATTAAATTAAATTCTATTTTCAGTGGCTATGGTCAAAGCACATTGTGAAGCTTAAGTGAAGTGAAGAGTGGATGATTAAATTGATTAAATTTAATTTATTGGATGGCTGTCCTTAAATATGCAATTTTAGCACACCAGTTAAAGAGAAGAGCATGATTTTTAATTAATTAATTGCCAAGAATAGGAAAGACAATTATTAATTATAGAGTTATGAGGGTTATATAAGCATGGGCTGCCATAAGGGTGAATTAATTAATTCACAGGTGAAGAAGTGCAGCCCAGAGGAAAAGTGTGCCCCATATTAAAGAGAATTTTGCTCAGAAGGTGGATTCAAGGCTAAAAGCTTCCAAATTTGGCGCATGCATTGAAGGAGGTTGATTTGTGTTTACATAAGTGATACAGTGCTCAGTGAAGTTGGAAAAATTCATGCTCACTTTGCAGCAAATAAAACATCAATTTTTAGGCAGCAGATTTGAATAGTGCAGATTTTTATTATTAAAATTCACTGTTCATGTTCCAATGGCCATCTTTGTCTAAATTCCTTGCAGAATTCATCACGATTACTTATATAAAAAAGGAGCTTTAATCAATGTCCAATACATTGAATATATCCTCCGAATCTGAAAATTTATCCAGATCTCCGCACTTTTGAGAAAAAGAATTGTTAGACAAAGATAAAGATAGACAAAACTATGGCGAAGAAAGATGAAAAAGAAAGCACAACAGAGTCATGCATCACTTTTAAATTTGCATATATTGGAGACACGGATCTAGGCTCGGAACCTCTTGTTGAATTGATAAACAGATCCAGAGCAGGAAAGACTTCACTCATGCGTGCAGATTAAAAGCAGTGGAATTATTCGAGCTGTAGTTTTTCCATCCACAACCCAGTTGCCAGAGTTTGTTATGCAGTGCAAACCCATATGTAGATCCAGATCTCATTGTTGCATAAAAGCTTCCGGCACAAAGGCTTCATCCTCATGTTTCGCATGCAATCCGTGAAGAAGTCAGTGCGTGGAAAATTTCTTCCAGGATCTTGTGCAGGAGAAGAACTGTAAAAGCTTCAAGGATAAAAGAGAAGACAAGGTGAAGGCAAAATTCCAGCTGCTTCCAGATCTAGCTTGTTGTTTCCAGATCCAGCCGTTTCCAATTCCAGCTTGTTGTTTCCAGATCCAGCCGTTTCCAATTCTAGCTTGTTTCAGATCCAACTTGCTTCCAGATCCAGCTACTCCCAGGTCCAGTTTGGTGAGAATCAAAGGCAAAAGAATCAGCTGCATGCAGACATGAAAAAGGACAAGACTGCAGCTTTCCTCTTCCTTCTTCTTTCCTCCGACAAAGTAATTGAGCGATCAATTAAATTATACAACTTAAGTGATTGGTTTAAAAGCCATTACTTGAAGAAGTCAACTACTTGGAGATAGGTGGCACATGCAAAATAGAAGGTTCTATTTTCAGTTGCAAATCATACATGTCATGCAAAGAGGAATTCCAGGAGGGAGATTGTCAGTTGTTTCTTTTCCGACTTCCACATGTGTCAGTTCAACTAAAAGCTTCCGACTTATAATTGCCCCTCTACATTCTATAAGTAGAGGAAGAACCTTCGGGTTAAAGATCGGAATTTTGTCAGAAGCAAAGCAATCTTGTGTTCTAGATTTCGTGTTGAACCCCTGAGAGCCACTTGGAGCAAAGGAATACAAAGGACCAGGTTTCCGGAGAACTTTGTGTCACGGTGTACTGTGTTTCTTGCTTTTAATTTTATATCTCTTAATAAACTTTGTGTTATTTTAGATCTGGATCTAGAGTTGCCTTTGTTTTAGAATTCTGTGTTTATATCTATTGGATTCTTCTATGTGCATGCAATCAGCTCTGCCATCTACTGATTGGGATGCACATCTTCCCCATTTCTTCTATGTGTTTATGTAATTACCTTCTTCTATAACTTTTCCTTTCTTTAAATAGTTGCTTACTTGTTGCAGAACTATTTAGTTATGGTTCATGAACTGAGTAGTTAAAGTAAAACCCCATTTAGATATTAGCATACTTAAATTGACAAATATGACACGGGAGCCTCACCGGTTAAATGAGGGAGATTTATCTCATGACTGCTTAGGTTTTGTGCTATGCAGAAAATCTAGCCAACACAATAGTAAAAGATCCATACTAGCTAGTAGAGTACTCTTCGGTGGTGAAAGATCCTCCCTAGTTTGCTATTTCGAAGCTTTATTCAAATTTTTGGATCAGATCTAGAGACTAATTAGAAATTTAGTTTGAGTAAGAGGACAACCCTTCTTCATCAAGGATTTCGGTTCGATTTAGAACTATTTCTAGGGTTTTATCTACTCGGTTCTGATTTGCATAAGTGTTTTTTAGGGTTTCCAGGTGTCCATTTTCAGATTTGGAGGTTGGGACCATTTCTATATATTTAGTAGATGTTATTTCCAGAAAATCAGCTTTTAATCAGTTGTATTCACATAGTTATGAATTTTTTAAGTTTTCAGCAGTTTAGGACTTTCTGAAAATTATAGGAAGTTGTATACTACTCAAACAAATCAAAAAATATTTTTCTAGCCTTTGTTTTCACCTTAGCAAGCTCTCTATTAAATTTCGTGTGATTTGGGTAAGTATTTTGCAAGATATCTATAAATTTCAGTTCGTTGCCCTAGTTGGTTCATTTCCAGAAATTTCATAATATCATTTGCTGCAATTTTTATTAAATTTTGTCAAATTTCAAGATTATCCAACAAGGAATACTTCAAGTGGTATCAGAGTCGGCTTTCTTCCAACCCGTAGGCTAGTGAATGAAGGTCAAAATATGGCAGATCGAGAAAGATCTCAATGTGGGTTTTATGAAGAAAATGTTCATCAACATGGTGAAACAACAGGAAACCACTAACCTTTATTTGAGCCAGCTCACTCAAAATTTGAATCAGATCAGATCTGGGAATAATGGGGAAAAAGGTGAGAACAGTAATAAAGGGCAGCCAATAGAGGTGATTGATGAGGATTCTTGTTGGAAGAAATACCAATCTTTGAGTAAGGGTTTCAAAGATAATATGTCATTTCCATATTATTGCATGATGAAGATTGGTAGCAAGCCCAAGCGAGATCATCATATGTCGGTACCTGAATTACAAAAGAACTCATTTGAACAACCAATAACAACCCCACATGAGGTAATTTCAGATGGAGTTGATGGAGATAATGTTGATCCAAAGATGATTGAAGACCAAGCGAAAGAAGAAGCTTCTAGAGAAAAAGGTATGACTTTTGATGAGCAAAATATTTGTGGCAAAGAGGAACAAACATGGTTGGTTGGTTGCAAAATTGAAAAAGATATTTCAGTCCAAAAGGTACCTATCAATCCTCCAAAGAATAAGTCATTATCATATGGGATGGATTTACCAAGCAGTAATGAGCATAAATTTGTGAAAGGTGTTGATTCTTGTTCCACTTGTTCTCCATCTAAAATCATGAATCACCATAGGGATGGTGTTGTTTTGGAGGTTTCTAAATCAACAATAGAAGGTGAACCTTTTGATGATATTCTTTATAAGGAGGTTAGTAGTAGCATGGATTTATTTCATCATCTTCATCCTATATCATTACAGCAGTTTTATCATGATGGTATTCAGCCTGTTGTGGATAAGAATGCTAAGGATTCAAGTACATCAAAGTCAAGTCATCATGAAGACAAAGAGTGATGATCTTCTTTATGAGGAGATACAAGAGAAGCAAAGATGGAAGACCTTGCATGATACAAGGGTTCATGGGCATTATAAGGTATGGGATCCTAGTAATATGTTGCAATCGTCCAAAACTATCAATTCTGATTTTGAAAACTTTGTGACTGATTTCATAAGGAAAAGAAGGAATTCAAATGTGTCTTTTGGGATTACAAGTGTTGGCAAGCATGGTTTCTTCATTGGAGACTCCGGTGCAAGAAGGGAGAGAACCTCTCAAGGTACTAGCACTGATTTTCTGATTGCTAAAAAGGGTAAGAGAATATTTTTTAATCATCTTCAGCTTGCTGGACTGTGTATAACAGCAGTCATAAAGAGAGGAGAAAAAGTTTTGTTAATAGAACCCATGACTGATTTTTATATCAGCTACATGGTGGAACCCTTGGAAGGGTTAGTGGGGGCATTTGGTCCTCAAAGTGCTCAAAGAATCAAGGTGCAATCTGCTGTTAAAAAAGAGGAGTTGAATTCAAGGGGCATTCATGACTTTAGCATCCTAAGGTATGAGAATGGTTACCATTTTCCTAGTTTGTTGAGTTCTCCTATGTTGATGTCATGTTCTATCATTTGAAACAGCGTGTACATGCTTGAATGATTGAGGAAGACTATTTCATAATCACGTCTCAAGCTATACTAGATGGGATAAACACATCCTCCATTCACATTGCTCTTGATTCAGCTATTAAGCATATGTTGGCAAAGAAAATAATGCAGCAGCCCATGATATTGACAGGATGTGAGATATGTGGTATATTTATTGTGGTTGAATTTGCTAGATGCAAAGCTATTCTTGGGATGCAATGGTTGCATGATGTTAAGGAAGAAGATGATGCATGTGTTGAAAAATCGAAGGAGAATGAAGATGTTGATCCTATATCAGAAATTCTGAGTTGCAAAGGTATGATGAACAACCCCAATTATGTTATTTCAGATGTGTTGTCTTCTCTCATGATGGGAATCAATGGGTACAACAAAAGGTATGAAGTTCCTTATGATAAAGTTTATGGATGCATGAGTTCTAATGTTGATTTCCCTTTCTCTTGCATTTACGATGAAATGAAAATATGGGGAGAGAGAATAAAGTGTGATAAGGGGGCAGCCATATATATTTCCAACATAGAAGAAATCAGTGACCTATGTCCATGGAAAGAAATGCCTTGCACAAAGAAGGTAACTTATTTCTTTATTTTCTTTAAGAGGTTTGAGGTACTTGAATGTTTTTGTACAATTGGGTTACTTGAAGTGGGGACCATTCATTGGATACATTGGCTGCCATCTTTTGGGAAAATTGTTTTCATTCACCATGTTGACAAACTGAAATTCAGTGGTAAAAAAAAAATCAGAATTCAAGGCAAGAGGGAATGGGTGAAATCTGAAGCGGACTTTGAGGTACCACATTGTGGGATGCCCTTTCACATAACAACTGATTGGAAAAAATTTATTACAACTATAGATATCAAAAATCAGTTTGCTAATTATGATGTGAAATGATTGAATTGGGTTGCACATGCAAAAAAAAAAAGACACTAGCCATCTTGGGAGTAGAGAAAAAGATCATAGTAGCATACGAATTGTAAACGAAGCAAACCTTGGGGAAGAATTTGTGACATGATCATTAGACAAGATACAAGGATCAGTTTTCTTCCTTTCCCGTGAGAGTTGGGAGTATCCTTAGGAGTAGGCTTGCTCAGTCCACTTTGTCGGGTGAGACAAGTGGGATATTTGATGACTCCTATTCCAACAAATTGTTTGCTGCGAGTCGGATGATGTTGAGTCGGGGAGTGAGTTAGGTATGATGGAGACTTTGACTCCAAATGAGAGGGTGAGTGGAGTCATGGATGTGGGTGTGACCAATAGTGTTGCACATGAGACAATTATAAAGATTGGGGTTACAGGTTCGATCAACAAATTCTATCATTATATTGGTTGTCGATTGAGGTTTAAGTAGGGTGGAGATCTCATTTGCTTGTTGAGTACTCCAAGAACCGACACACTTGTGAGATTTTGGATGGTCATATACAAGATGACAGCTACAGATTGGAGGATGAGATGATCTTCTATCAGGGCAGATTGTACCTTATGTCAAATTCATGGTTGAGGATGGAGATACTACGACATGTGCATTGTTCTTCTATGACTAGACACTTGAGCTTGATGAGACTTACAGTTCATATGGGAGAGGGTCAGATGGCATGGGTTGAGGGAGGATATCCTCAACTTTATACAGGGATGTACGATTTGTCGTTATGAAAATCGAGAGCTTACAGGTTCATCATTTTCTAAGCCGACATGGGATAGCACTCCTATGTATTTTACTGCTTCTATGCCCGGTGAGCACTTCACCCATGTGCTAGTCAGTAGAGGGACGGAGTTGACTCAGTTACTTGGTTATTTAGTAGGTTCACATTCAAAGCACAAGAGGTGGACTATGTAGAGTTGATATTGTCGGTTGACTGTTTATTGGAGGCTTGGGAATTTTCCCCCACATGACACATTGAGACACATTATGAGGAGCTGGTGTCACTCGATTTCACCCTGAAATTTTGCGATTACCCTATCCAGAAAAATTTTCGTACTTTTAAAATAATGGGTCGTTTGTTGTTTTTATTGCTCGAAAGTTCTTGATTGCGTCAAGATATTCCCAAAGAGCCATATTTGTCTTTTCGCCAAATAAGATGCCCAAAGTTGTTATATTATTGCTCGGGATTTGTCTGCGGAAAATTTGTATTTAATTATTTTGAGCCCCGTATGAGGCTATTTGCGCTCTGTTTTAACTCTATTATGAGCGAATATGTTATTATTCCTATGTGCCAGAAGGATTTTAACTTATTTTAAGTTTTGGGCTTTATTTGTAACTTTTGGCAATTTTTCGTGTTTTTGTGGTGTCCCGTTTTGTTTTCTGTGAAATTTCTCTGGAGCAATTTCCTCGCCGGGTAAGCCCGATTTTTTTGGTGGAGAATTGTAAAATATATACGCACATTATGCCCGGAGGAAGTCGCCATCGGAGGTCCGGATCACCGGGAAAAAGCGAAGTCGTGGCATGAAAAGCCCCTGCGGTGTTGGGCGCATTTTGGAAAACAAAGGATTTAAGCGCAATGGGAAAAATAGAAGCCGCAGACATGATGAGAATTTATTGCACGCCTGCAGGTACTTACTTTCCCGTGATATAAAATTCACTTAAGCCTGCAAAGTGGGAAAGTTAGAGGTCAGCAGCAGGCAGAATTTATTCTCGCCTCATGGCAGGTAAAAATCCCATTGTCAGAAATTCTTAAAAATAGAATTCTATTATGCAAAAAAGTGCGACCCACCTTGGGTGAATAATAATGCATTAAATAAATATTTGTTAATATTTATTCACCCAATTTTGGCACCTAGGCTTGTGGAAAAGTCAACAAAAGCAAAGGGGAATAAATCAATTGGAAATAGAATTCCAAAATTAAATAAATTTAATTTATTTAATGCAGCCCCTTTTGAGAAGGAATTAATACTTTTTAAAGTATTAAATGATTATATTAATTCCTATTTTCAGTGGCTATGGTCAAAGCACACTGTGAAGCTTAAGTGAAGTGAAGTGTGGATGATTAAATTGGATTAATTTAATTTATTGGATGGCTGTCCTTAAACATGCTATTTTTAAAAGAGAAGAGCATGATTTTTAATTAATTAATTGCCTTTAATTGTTAGGGCAATTATTAATTATAGAATTGTGAAGGTTATATAAGCATGGGCAGCCATATGGGTGAATTATTTGATTCACAGGTAAAGAATTGCAGCCAAGAGGAAAAGTGCGCCCCCATTTGAAGAAGGATTTTGCTCAGGCAAGGTGGAAACAAGGCTAAAAGCTTCCAAATTTGGCGCATGCTTTGAAGGAGATTGATCCTTGTTTGCACAGGTGTTACAGGAGCTCAGGTGTTGTTGAAAGGATTCATGTTCTCTTTATGTGCAAATTAAACACCATTTTTTGGGGCAGCAGACTTGAAAAGTGCAGATTTTTACAATTAAAATTCACTATTCATGCTCCGGTGGCCATTTTTGTCTGGATAAATTGCAGGAATTCATTACAGGTGCTTTACAAAGGAAAAGGAGCTTTTATCAATGTCCAATACATTGCATATATCCTCCAAATCTGAAGAATTGTCCAGATCTGCACCAGTATTGAAGAATTCCAGTCAAATAAGAAGAAAAAGACATTCAGACAAAGATAGACAAAGCTATGGCGAAGAAAGATGAAAAAGAAAGCACAACGGAGTCATGCATCACTTCTAAATTTGCAGATATTGGAAACACGGATCTAGGCTCGGAACCTCTTGCTAAATTGATAGACAGATCCAGAGCAAGAAAGACTTCACTCATGCGTGCAGGAGAAACTTCACTCATGCGTGCAGATTAAAAGCAGTGGAATTATTCGAGCTGCAGCTTTTCCATCCATAGCCCATTCGAGAATTTGTTTATGCGCAGTGCAGATCCATATCCAGATGCAGATGCAGATGCAAATCCATATGCAGATCCAGATCTAGATCTCATAGTTGCAAAAGCTTCCGGCACAAAGGCTTCATCCTCTTGTTTCAAATGCAGCCCGTGAAGAAGTCAATGCGTGGAAAATTCCTTCCAAGATCCTATGCATGTGCTCTCATCTTCCAGTTGAAGCTTTCATTGAATTTTCATTCATCCAAAGTGCTTTCCAGGATTTTTAATTGCTCATATGCAATTAAAAATAAGGATGATGAGTTATCTACGGCAAACAATGCATTGATGCATGTACTGGAGAAGAACTGCAAAAGCTTCAAGGATAAAAGAGAAGACAATGCGGAGGCAAAATTCCAGCTTGCTTCCAATTCCAACTGCTTGCAATTCCAGCTTGTTTCCAGATCCAGCTGCTTCCAGATCCAGTTTGAATCAGCTGCATGCAGACATGAAAAAGGATAAAGTCAGCTTTCCTCTTCCTTCTTTCCTCCGACAAAGTCAGCTTTCCTCTTCCTTCTTCTTTCCTCCGACAAAGTAATTGAGCGATCAATTAAATTATACAACTTACGTGATTGGTTTAAAAGCCATTACTTGAAGAAGTCAATTACTTGGAGATAGGTGGCAGGCGTACAAAATAGAAGGTTCTATTTTCAGTTGCAAATCATACATGTCATGCAAAGAGGAATTCCAGGAAGGAGATTGCCAGTTGTTTCTTTTCGACTTCCACATGTGCCAGTTCAACTAAAGCTTCCAACTTGTAATTTCCCTCTACATTCTATAAGTAGAGGAAGAACCTTTGGGTTAATCATCGATCCAGAATTTGTAAGAAGCAATCTTGTGTTCTAGACTTTGTCTTTGAAGCCCCGAGAGCCACTTGTTGCAGAGGAATACAAAGAAGCGAGTTTCAGAGAACTTTGTGTCACGGCGCATCTTTGTGTTTCTTGCTTTTAAATCTTAGATCTTTAAAGTAAACTTTGTGTTATTTTAGATCCGGATCTAGAACCGCCTTTGCTTTATAATTCGTGTGTTCAAATCTATTTTCTTCTATGTGCATGCAATTAGCTCTGCTATCTACTAATGGGATGCACATCTTCCTTACTTCTTCTCTCGTAATACCTTGACTTTCTTCTTCTATAATTTTTCCTTTCTTAAAGCAAATGAGCACTTTCACTTAGAACTTCTTAGTTATGGTTCATGAACTAAGTGGTTAAAGTAAAACCCCCGATAGATAAAAACACATTTATATGACAAATCGACACGGGAGCCTCACCGAGTTAAATGAGGGAGATTTATCTCATGACCGCCTAGGTTTGATGCTATGCAGAAAATCTAGCCAACATGAGGAGCCTGTGTGGGTCATGTGAGAAAGTTGGCATGCTTAGTACTTATACGGTTGGGTGTTTCATAGGTTGATTCGGGGTTGTTATAGGATTCCGAGTGGACTTTTGTACCCGTGGGTTGACTGGAGAGGCAGTGATTGTGAGTGATCACATGATGACAAACTTCGCATCGTGGCGGGATTGGACGTATTGGTAGTCTCGATGCTACGCCTTAACTGTTGCTTGTATTAGGATATGAGTAGCCGACTTGTGGCTTACCATATCATTTTATTATATCATTTATACTTTCTCATGCTTAATAGGTCGGCCTTGGTGATGGCCATAATATGTGAATAGTGTATATAGGGCATTCAGAAAGTGTAGTTCATCATCATTTTAGCATTTGATTCTTATTATATGGTTTGGAGGTTGCCCCCTCAAGTGGCAAATCTATTCTAATTGCATATTGAGATCATTATTCGAAATATTGTGTTATTTGGTGTTCTATTGTTGCTCATAATCTGAATGGAGAGTGCGTTTGGGCATCATTCTATTTCAAGGGCAACATTGTTCTCTATACGACATGGAGGTCATGATGACTACATGAGCTGTCTTGGTTACTTCAGATCACACCGATCATTAGTTGACTATAGGGTGAGGTGGAGAAACTTATTTTTTGGTATTCAGTTTCTACAACATGGCAGGATAATGCTTGGGGTCAAGAATTTCTCGGGAGGGGAGGACCGTAATGTCCCCACGAGCGAGTGATACCTAGGAGGCTTTTCATTCGTCTTAGCCTTGGTCATACCCAAGGGCTAACGACACTGGAGGCTATTGGGTATGGATGTCTGATTACCACCTTGCTTTATGTTATATTTTGTCGTTGACATTAAGTTGGGTGACTTGGTGGTAATAATTGTTATATTTTGTCATTGGGTGACTATATGGCACTTTATTATTCTATTTCTTCGTTGGGGGTCACCTAAGTTACTTTTGGCGCATGGGGGAAAAAGTAACTTAAATCATATTATATTTATGTGGTTTCCCCAAAGGGGGTCAACTGGGATCTTTTTTTTGGGCCTCTTGTTGCATCGTGAAGTTATAAAATGAGTGTTTGAGGAGAGTTATTGATTCATTCATACACTCACCTATTTTGATATTGGAGTAACTGTTGTTTGCACTTTCTTTGCTTGTGGAGTAAGATCCCACATGAACCCTAGCTTCGGTGGTGAAAGATCCACACCTAGCTAGCAAAGCACTCTTTGGTGGTGAAAGATCCTCCCTAGTTTGCTATTTTAGAGCTTTATTCATATTTTTGGATCAGATCTAGAGAGTAATCAGAAATTCAGTTTCAAAGTAAGAGGACAACCCTTTTCATCAAGGGTTTCAATTCAGATTTGGAACAACTATTTTCTAGGGTTTTATCTACTCTCCCAGATTTGCAGCAATGTTTTTAGGGTTTCTAGGTGTCCATTTTCATATCTGGATGTTGGGATCATTTCTATATATTTAGTAGATGTTATTTCAGAAAATCAGATTTTATCAGTTGTATTCACATAGTTATGAATTTTTGAAGTTTTTAGCAGTTTAGGGCTTTCTGAAAAATACTCAGAAAAATAAAAATATATTTATCTAGTCTTTGTTTTCACCTTAGCAAGCTCTCTATAAAATTTTGTGTGATTTGGGTAAGTATTTTGCAAGATATCTATAAATTTCAAAGTTGTCAAATTTCAATTAAATTTTGTCAAATTTCAAGATTATCCCACAAGGGATATTTCATATACAACCAGCAATTCTATCTCATTTTTACAGGAATAAATCAATAATTCATCAATTACACAGTTGATAACTATGGGTCAATTAATCAGTTACACCCATTAAGGATGTAACAGTTGCAACAAAACTGAACCTGTAGAAAGCAAAAGGAATCTTAGGTAAGATACATTGAGAACTTAATCCTACCAGAGATATAAAAGGCCTTTAAACCTCAAACTAAAAATGTGTCTTTGGGCTGCAATGTTATTGAGCAAGAGCTTGTGGGAGAACAGTTTATGGGCAAGTGCATCACCCATACTGTTCTTGGATTGGGACTAAGTTGGCACCCACACCTTCTTGGGTAAAGTATCTTGTCATTTTATGTACTATGTAGAAATGTTATTTGAATTGTAATCCAGATCTATTTGAGTCTTCATATTTGCTATGTATTTTCTGAAATTTCAGAGTTTAATTATTTATTTTTTTAAATCAGCAAGAAAATTACAAACTTGCATCTCAGATATTTAAAGGGCAGAGTTAGTATAAAGAGATAGGGGCAGGTCTTGAGAGTTGTTCCCGCCCCTATATAGATATTGGGTCCCCTATCTATATATCTTGTTGGCATCCCCTTCAAGACATAGACATCCCGATAGTTGTTTCCACAAATCCCGATAGTTGTTCGCAAACTCCCGATAGCAAGTCCATATCTAGACTCGCCCTATCTAGATATGGGTTAGGTTTGCCCTATGGGATATATCTAGATAGGGTCGACCTAGCAATATCTAGACCCGATCAAAACTCGACTACACCCTTTGGCCAACCCGACTTTGGTTCTATAGACTGTAGTTCACCCTATCTGTATATATGCCTATCTAATCTATAGGCCCCCCAATCAGATCACATCCCCGGGGGAAGGTCAGAACACGGAGTGCCATATGTCCTTCCCCTAGCTATTTTTTTGTTTATTATTAATTTCCCAGATTCATGATCATAACAGTGGTATCAGAGCACTTTTCCTGACATCATGGTTGGACACCAACATAGGAAAATGTTTTGAAGAAGAAAAGAGTGTATTAACCCTCATTGATCAATATATGGGTTTATGGGAAACTTATAATAAGGAATCTACTGAAAATATTTCTTTTTTGGAATATGGTGACTTTTATGAAGATCTAACAAGATCCTCTTGGAACTTGAGGGTTCTAAAATGTAGACTACAAGCGAGGATGAAAATAGGGCAGTGAATGAATTTGTTGACAATGATCTAGAGTCTAACCTAAGTAGCCAATACATTTTGGATATGGGTACGGATATGAAGAATTCGATACATGGGTATGGTGAAATATTTTTGCCCCTAGATATATAGCATATATATATATATATATATATATATATATATATATATATATATAACCTTGATTATGATGTAATTATAAAATTTAATATTTGTCATGACATTTGTGATGTTTCATTTGGCATTATATAGATTATCACTAATGTTTTGTGGTTATTTTGTTTTTATATGCATGTTATGTGGTTAATTCCTATAGACTGATCTAGAGGAATTAACCACATAACATGCATATAAAAACAAAATAACCACAAAACATTAGTGATAATCTATATATGTGGTTAATTCCTATTTATATGCATATTATGTGGTTAATTCCTATTTATCAGTCTATATATATATATAGACTGATAAATAGGAATTAACACATTATATTCATATAAGAAACAAAATAACCACAAAACACTAGTGATAATCTATATAATGCCACAAATGTCATGATAAATATTAAATTTTATTATTACATCAAAATTAGGGTTTAATTTGTTTATGGGAGAATGCAGCAGGGTCTGAATCTTCACATGATCATTAAAACAGAAGATGCATGTACATCAAGAGCTACTGATCTTATTTTCTGGTTTTATAGCAGCACAAAACTGAAAATCAGATTTGTGGTGGGATTTAGATTTATTGTCACAATCATTCCTTGTCCAGAATTGAAAATATGCCTGTAAACGATCAGATAAAGAGTATTTGAGTTGATTGTGCTTGTTCCCTCCTGGTCAGATTTGTTCCCAAGATGGATAGGATAATCACATGAAGATTCAGACCCTGCTGTTTTTTATGGTTTCATAGTGTTTTTAAAAATAATTGGGCTATTTTACTATTGGAATTGCCCATTATATTAAATAAATATATAAGAGCTATAAGAGCATGGTCGACCGGAGTACTCGCAGTCCCACAAAAAAGCTACGAGGGCACCACAAAGTGCCCAAAGGTCCAACAGAGAACGCCACGAGGGCAAACAAGAGAACTACATAAAACTAGAGAACATTAAGCACATGTTGCCACTTAGGGAGGAGGATCATCTCGAGGAGGGATGAAGGCTCCACTTGACGGCTCGGTAGAAGGAGGATCAACCTACCATCCATCCTGGTCGGGCATTTGCATTTGCAGAGGCACCATAATTCCCCAACTAGGGGCGGAGAGCCAACAAACGTCTGAACTCCATGCAGAGGAAAGGCCCAACGCGCAGAACTTGCCACAGCCTTCCCCAAATGGAGTTGGAATCCAACTCGGCCCTGATAAGGATGGAGTTGAAGGGCAACCCTAGGGAGATGCGAAGCCATGGCGATGAGAGAGGATTTTGCGACGCGGTCCTTGCGGAGGTGGCCGGCGGGCGGAGATAGCCGAGGTGGCGGCAGCAAAGGGTCAAGAGGAACCCAACTCATCGTGCAAGGAGCACTCCCCTAGTGTGCGAGCAATTCCTACAGGTGAGCAAACTCCAAAGCAACTTTTTCGGCTTGAGCTTGAATCTATATGCACACAGAAAAACAAAATAGCCACTTTATCATTAGTGGAAAATAAAGCAACAATTTGATCACTCTGGAATATAGCAATATTACGAGCTTTCCAAATTTGAAAGAGAATACAAGCTCTAAACAAATGCCACAGAGTATCAATATAAGTAGGCCAAGAACTGAAATCTCCAAACAATGCCATATGCTAATGAAAGAATTCAAGGTGGTAGGGTTGAAATAGCATATGAATCCAAGACCAAATAGCTTGAGCACGGGAACAAGACCAAAACAAATGCTTAAATGATTTAGGTCAAGAGCAGAAGGGGCATTTAGGATTGGGAATTCCAATGTGACTAAGACGCTTGCAATAGGAAGACCCTGATAAATAAGGCACCATAGAAAATGGTTGACTTTAGGTTCCAAGCATGAGAAAGCCGACGAAGCCAAGTAGTTGGGGTAGATTGCAAACCCCAACGAGCATTGAGTTTGGAAATGGCAAGAGAAATAGGACTCAATAGTTAGTAAATGGTGCCAACATTATAGTGAAGAAAGGAAATATTATGATTCCACCGCCAATCCCGCCACCACGCATCCAGAGGTTTAAGACCCACTTTTGAAGCATTGAATTCCATGGATAGACGAAAGGTCCGAATTGGCAAGATTGAATTTCATCTTGAGCTCGGGCCAGGAAATCCAGTCTCTACAAGAAACCAAATCTTGAATGGTGTGAATCCCTTTTCGAGATAAACGGAGAGCTTTGATGCCCGGAGTTTTAGCAAGCGAGAATACTATCTTCCGTGATAATGGGAGACCACCAGATATTATGGGAATTGAAAGAGAGCTCGGTGCGAAAGCCATCACCAATCCAACACAGCAATGGTTTCACAACTTCAAAGGCCTTCCATATGCTTTTAACAACGAAAGTGCCAATAATCTTGACAGGTGCCTTGGTGATAATTAAGGTATGTAACCCTATATTATTCCAACATATTTTTCCATAAGGGAAACCTGAAGCAATGCAATGGCGAAGCAGAATTTTCTAGGCTTGATTACCCAAGAGACATCGCACCACCCATTTAGAACATAAAGCGATGCTTTGCTGTAAACATCAATAATACCCATGCCACCTTGATCACGGGCAGACAACAAACCTCCCAAGCGACCCAATGAAATCCAACTGAACCAGAACTTTTACACCAAAGGTAATCCCGGAGCAGCTTGGCAAGTTTGGCAAAGGAAGCCCAAGATGGGCACCAGCAAGCAGAATAGTAAACATGGGTGGCCGCTAGAATTTTGGTAAATTTTGTTTCTTTTTTCAACATTAAAACATAAAATGGCCCAATTGTTTATTTCTTAAATAATTGGGCCATATAATGTTTTAATGTTGAAAAAATTTAGAAAAAAATTTAAACTTGTGTTGTTTGGCCCAGATACGGCCTGGACAGTCCAGATATATGTCTGCAGATGTATCCGGACCATCCAGGCCGTATTCAGGGCTGCTGTATCTATATCAGATATGTACTGTATCCGTATCCTGCCCTGTTTTCTGTTGTATCAGTATCTTAGAGTCTAACAATAATCCTTGCAAACATGAGATTGACAATGAATATGTGGCTGAAAGCTCACGCGATTGTTGTGTACAACAGAACCTTAGAGTTGTTTCTAGGGAAGTAATTATTCCATTGATTGTTCTTGCGAAGTCTCCAAGAATTAGTGTGATGTAGAAATGAGAATAACTGCTTTGGCTAATGTTCTTCTACATGGACAGATTGGTGAAGAAGCTCTTACAGATGATACTTTTCTACCATCACCCACAGTCTTAAGAGAAGAGACCGTTAGCAGAAAGGACTATGCAACAGTAGCTAGATTAGTATGTCATAGTGTAATTGATCATGCAACAAATGTATATATCATCGTCTAATTGGTCAAGTGTTCCATTGAGATAATTCATCACTGTGGAAATTTTCTTTGTCTAGTCTCTTTTCTTTCTACCTCAAATTTGGGAGGTAAGACTAAAGCAAAGGCAGTTGAAGAACTTGACTTGTCCAAAGAAAGTGGCAATGGAGCTATGAATCACTCTCTATGAGCGGTACTTGTTAAAGCACTTTCCAGCTCTTGAAGAAAAGGAAATTAAATTGTGCCAACTTCAGCACATGTGTTATACAGGTACAAATGTGAAAATGTTGATATTCAGATCCACGGTACAAGTACTTATTACAGTAGTACATTTTTGGGAGTTGAAAGTTGAAGAAATTGTTGTTCTCATCAATGTGACCGAGGAACATGGATATATGATTATATAGTAATCGAAACTTGTTTCAAAAGGATCTACTTTGTCATTGTCTTTGTCCAATTGACCCAAGAAGCAATATTTACCAAAAGAAAAAGTTTGAAGAAGTTTTGAGAAGGCTCATGAACTCTTCAGCATTCACCTTTTCATTTGTTGCGAGGGAAAAGAAAATAAAGGATGGAGGCTTTTATGAAGTCTAAAGGAGGCACCCTTGTGTTGAACATAAGTATTCCTATACACTTGTGCTGGAATAAATCAGCTGTGCAGAAATAAATTATTTATGCAGGAATGTCAGTTGCACCGGTTGCATGGTAGCAGTTAAGCTCCTGGCAGTTGTGTAGAAACAAATTGATGCAATAGTTACACATCAGTCATGCTGCCATTAGTAATGTGTCATTTTGGCAGGAATGAATCAACAATTCATCAGTTAAATAGCCGATAATTATGGGTCAGTTACCATTATTGTCATGCCCATTAAGAGTATCTTGCTTAGAATAAAACCTGCCCTACATCTTAATGAATGAATCTTAGGTCATTTACACTAAGGCCTTAAAACCTCAAATAAAGATCTGTGTTTTGGGCTGGAATATTATTGACAAGGTGCTTACAGAAGGACTGTACGTGGTCAAGTGCGCTGCCCAATACATTTTTATCGGAGGCTTTTCAGATTTGGTGTGCATTTCCTCAATTTCTATTGCAGTTTTTTTTTTGTTTATTGTTAGTTTCCCAAATTTTAGGATATATCTCTCCTAAACAAGATAAAAATTGTGTATCATGTCTGGATCCTGAAAAGCCTACTAAATTAAGATACCGCAAAAAAACATTAAAAATGAAAAGAACAATTGCATACCTTAATTGTAATTTCTATGTAGACAGGGGATGAATATGTCATATTACGGAGACGAGCCTCAGCTGGCTTCAGTGCAAGCTTTTTTCCTTCCTTGGTGCAATAGGAAGGCTGCTCCACAGTGACCTTACCAAAAGAAATGGATGCCCGATACCATAACCCATCTGATCTCCTTTTTGTATAATCAGGTTCTACATCAAACATACCAACATCATCAAAAACTTTTTGCAACCCATGACTCATAAAATGATTGAATGAATTTAACTGATGGCTAATCAGTCCCCACTCATCAAAGAATGCTTTGGAAGCATCCCTACAGAAGGCTCCTAGTTCTTTATCAGACAATTCACATTCGATTTTGTCAAATATATCTAGTTCTTCTTCACTGCTTTCTGTTTCTTCCACAACTGTTGCTATATCTTTGTTTCTTCTTAGGTCTACCACTTCCCTTGCAATATCTATATCCATGCCCTTGCCACAATCCTCAATTTCTTTTAGAATATCTCCCAGATCCCAATCATCTGGATGGCCATCTGCATTCTCCACTTTATACTGCATATCCTCCTCAATTGCATGGGCCTCTGTATGGCCATTTGCACTCTCCACTCTATACAGCACATCTTCCTCAATTGCATGAGCCTCTGTTATGTTTGTTCCCTCCATCTGTGTTGCAGTGTCTTCTAATTGCTCAGATATTATTTGTACACCATCATTCCTTGCAGTACAATCTTCAGATCCATCTGATACATCTATAACATCAACATCCATTTTTGGGTACAAGCCTCAGTTTCTATTTCATGGTTGATCTCATTCAGGCTCCTCTTACTACCTTCAGTATCCCCTGCAGAACTCATTTTGTTTGTGGTCCTCCACAGGAAAAATGTACCATGCACAGTGAAGCATGTATAGTGTTCAATAGAGTCTCAAGAAAGCTATTGAGTATTACATATGGAGGAGAAACTATCCAGATACAATATCAATAGCAACTGGAAACTATAAACTGGTACATAAAAAAGAAAATCTGTTGTGAGAACATAAATTCTTTGAAACAAAAATATGAAAAGAGGAGAAATGCAGAATTAAAATAAAAAATTTATTGGAATGGTTGTTTGTGTGCCTACTCCCATGCAAAGAAAAATGATTTTAAACATTGTCTAGCCATGCAATGCAAAATTCTTTTCAAACCCGGCTTTAAAAAGGTTACTAGATTGCATGTTAATATAATATATTTCTTATTAAGCATATTGCTTTTACAGTTCTGTAATCTATGCAACAATTTTTGCAATTCTCTCATTAGCAAGGTTATCATGGGATTATTTGCTTGTAGCTAAATACTTCAGCAATTTTGTAAAGTTTGAAGTTTGATTTAGTATTTAGGTATCTTCCTTAAGATGACTACTCTTTGATCTTCAGTCATATACAAAGCACTCATCTAAACACCATGCTAATAAATATTTGTGAGGTTGCATGAGTGCGGGATACACAGGGTAGGGGGTATTAAGTATCCAATGGGACACCCAAAAACAAGGGTTCACAGTTAGGGGAGCAGTTGTAAGAATTATCATAAATATTTGTTAAATTTTGATTAATTTTTAAAAATAAATTGAAAAATAATATATTTAAAAATCAATCTATAAGCTACAAAAATATTTTGTTAGGGTTCAAAACCTTTATATTGTTTAACTTTTTAGTTGACATTTTTACGCCGAAAGGCATTTTTTACAATCAGTTTTTACGAGAGTGGATGCAGGCCATCTAGTCCTGTAGCTCTTCGTCAATAATCTCAGGGCCCATAATAAATGTGTGTCAATGGTGGAGATGGAGCCATGGGAATGGTGATGGTGACATGATGCATGGGACATGCCGCCTATTTCATACAAAAGAACGAATGTTCTGTCCCTGACAATGATGTTGAGGTGGTGGGCCCCATCGTGTCCTCCGTCAATCTTTTCTGGAGCCCCCACCTTTTTAGGATGCTGAGTGCCTACGTGTCCAAAGCTAGGTGTGAAAAATAGGCAGTATAGGTTGAGTGCGTTGTATGTCAAAAATAAATTTGGCGCCGCATGGAATATGTTGTTACTTGCTACTTGGAGTGGGAGCCGTTGAAACTGCATTCTGACGAGGAAGTTTCAGTTTGAATGTCATTTTTAAGAACGAAATTCCCGCTTTTTATATTCATTAAATTCTATTTTTAGGGGTTAATTTTGCTAAAGTAATACATAGCTTGTTACGGGTTTTCATTGGTTATAAAACCATTTTGTCAACAATTGTGTGGGGAGGGAAAAAAAAGTGCGAGTGTTTAAGGAAGAAAGGGTTCCCCGAAATTCTATACCCCATCCCTACGTATTTATTAATCTTTCTCGGTAAAATTATGATAGTACACACAAAAGAATGAGGAAAAAACCACTTTCCATTGAATAAACAACTGAATTGAAGCCAAAAAACATGTTCAATACATTGGTAGGTGGTGGAATAATTCCCAAAACACTGTGTTGTTGAAATCAGTTTGAACCCGAAACCTCTCATTTGCAAGAAAATGAGCCTACCCAACTGCCCTCATACGCTCGCAACTGATGACTAACATAATGGTTGATTGGTTCTAATATTTTCTCTGCATACCTCCCTACCCCTATCGGCATCTCCGTTGCGCCTTCTCGTGATGTAGTTTAAACACGGGGTGAGAGTAAATGGCGTATTAGAACATGATTGGGCTGCCACGTCATTTATTCCAGCTCCAACTAGGATCGCCACAAGCCTCCTTACCATAGCAATAATGAACGAGCCTCCTACCATTGATGACCTTGTTCTAGCACAAGTAGAATACTTAACGGAATAAAATACGAGGTTGTGGAAATGCGATTATTGGGGGTTTTATAAAAAGGTCTGAAAAAATTGGTGCCGTGTTAATGCCAAATGAATCTTACCCTTTACATTATAGACTAAATCAATTATTGTATACATACGTTTTTAATCTTTAAGTCCAAACCCATGGGATATTAGTTTTTCATTTAAAAGTGGGATATCAAAACAATCTTCAATAATGTAAATCAAGTAGGGTTCCCAATAGAATGGACGACCAGTGTGGTTATTCCTCTATTTAAAAGTGGGGATGCCAATAACCCTTCTAACTACCGCACCATTATGATCAATCCTCTGTTTGGTAAGTTGTTTGGGGGCATGATAGAGCGCCGAATCAGCAATTGGGCAGAAAGAGAGGGTAAAAGAGCAAAAGGACAGGCAGGCTTCCGACCTAAACATTCAACCATTGATCATTGCATAACTCTCAGGCATTTGATTGAAAAGGTTTGGGATTCTCAAGGTGAGGAAGCTTTTTGTTGTTTTGTTGACTTTAAAAAAGCGTTTGACACGGTCCCTCGTGACAAACTTTGGAACAGGATGGAAGAACTTGGGATTCCAGACGAGTTTAGAGCTGCAGTGCATAGGCTTTATGAGCAGGTCAGAGCTAAAATCAAAACTAGAGAAGGCATGTCGGAATGTTTTGGTAGTGACATTGGTGTCAAGCAAGGCTGCCCTCTTTCTCCCACTTTGTTTGGTCTATACATCGACAAGCTTGAAGAATGGTTACACAATACCGAGGGAGGGGGTGTTCAGTTGGCTGAATATGTGGTGAAGCTGCTCTTGTATGCTGATGACCTTATCTTAATTTCTACAACAGCTCAAGGTTTGAGAGAGCATCTAAAAGCTGTAGAACTCTTTTGCCAGGAAGTCGGGATGCAAGTGAACATTGACAAAACAAAAATCATGATTTTTTCTCTAAAAAGGAAAGGGACGCATACTAACTTTCTTTTTGAAGGGAGGCCATTGGAAATTGTTACAGAATATAAATATCTGGGGATTGATTTTCACCACAAATTGAGCTGGGAAACATGCAGAGCAAAAAGAATTCAAGGAGGTTGGAAAGCATCATACTCGCTCCAAAATAGATGTAGGAAAGCTGAGCTTTGGGACTGGAATACTAAGAAAACCCTCTTTGGTCTGTTGGTCACTCCGGTGGCCCTTTATGGGTGTGAAGTCTGGGGAAGTAATATGTCAAAACATGGGTGGAGACAGGTAGAAAGAATCCAAAAACATTTAATCACAAGCACTCTCAAGGTTAAATCAACGGTCCCTTATGAGATTTTACTGGCTGAAGCAGGTATGTTACCAATGGAAGCTTCGGCAATCACTCGGCTAATAAGCTATTTGAAAAAAGTGGAAAGCATGGACAATCATCGTTGGCCCAAAATGGTTATAGAGGATAACCTAGAGCGCAGAAAGAAAACTTGGATGAAGCAGAACACCAAATGGATGGAGAAGTGGGGCATCCACTTCCAGGAGTGCCCTAACAACAATAGGGAAATAAAAAACTATGTGGCGGAGAAGTTTAGGAACAGCATGTGGACAGAAAATATTGGTCGTAAGAAAGCACACTATATCAAATATTTCAACCCCACTTGGGCTCATGATGACAAAGCTTATTTAAGGGCGGATATCAAAGGTAAGGCTAGGATTATTTTGGCTCAGTTGAGGACCGGGTCACATCATCTTCGCTGTGAAACGGGCAGATGGACTATTCCCAAAGTAAAGTGGGAAAGGAGAACTTGTCTTTTCTGCAATACAGGGGTTGTTGAAACAGAATGGCACTTCATCATGGAATGCTCAGCATATGATGACATCCGCTTCCAGTACGAAAATGACTTACAAGTGGACAACCTAGATGAGTTATTTGAGGAAGCAAAGCTTCAAAGGATTGCTTTGTGCTCAAGATTCACAGTAGGCGAGAGGATTTGGAAAAGAACTTGGTTTCAGCTTAATGTTTCTGCTTTTCTTGGTCCCTTTGACTCTTTAGTCACGTGGACGTCATTAAAATCTTTCATTTCATTTCATTTCATTTATAAGTGTTATTTAGTTTCTTATATAGGTCATGCATTAATTTTTTTTGTGAGTATATAGTCTTGCTAAATTTTCTTTATAACTTAAAGCTTATATGGTTAAATAATAGGTTTTTAGATTAGAGTTAGAAAAATTAAATGTTATTTGTTGAATATGTTTTATGTTTTAGTTTTTATAAGTAGAGTATCATCCAAAAGAATGAAAGGACAAGAAAATTCAGCATCCGCCTGAGTAGCCTCGAGCAGAGATGTTCCTTGCTTCCGAGGGTGGGAAAAATGTGGACAACTGGGGAAATGACTTGAGGCTTCTCCACCATTCACCTATGGGTGGCCAAACTATTGTCGCATCATTTCCATTGGCTTCCCCATCCGCAACATCCTCTCCATTTGTCTAAGGCCCTCCACCTATCTTGTGAGATGGTATCTCCACTTTATATTGTTTTTGAATCTCTCAACTCATTATCAACTATTAAATTACATGGTCCCTCTCCCAATCTTTTGACCCATACAAAGCTACCATTATTCACTTCTCACAAGGAGGCACCATCGGGGTATAAATTAAGTCACTCCAAAGGTGGGAACCATAGATGGCTATGGATTTTTATGACGTAGAAGGGATGTTTCGTACAAGAAGAGCTTAATTTTTGATGGAGCAACGAACTCGAGTATCAGAATCGATAGATTTTATATCAATGACTTTCTCTTCCCATCTAACTCTTCTCCTTTTATCCCCTTCTTCATCACCCCTCTTCTCCCACCAGTGTTTCTCCTCTACTCCTCCCTTTCGGTGTATCCATTGCACTACTCAAGTGCGATTGCTATTTTAAAACTAATTTTCAAATTCATTTTTTTTGCATGGAGTGAGTGTTAAAAATAAAACTTAGCATAATTCATCATTAGTGGATATTTGAATAAATGTAATAAGTTAAAGTATTTAATTTTTTACTTTAACTTAAGTCAATAGGTGTTAGTTGTCATTAGTTGTTAGTTAACTATGAGATAGGGTCTCATCCCTATGTTTGTGGGAAACTTTCTATTGTGTGTGTACTCGGATATCTCCCGGCAATAACTAGCAGAAATTAGGGGCAATATGTTATTTTTGCATATTGCTTAGTTTAGATGATTCGATCCATTTTTATGGACTGGATAGAAGTTGTTCAATGCCTATATACATTGCAGCTCTCTCCATTGTTTTGTAATCTTCATATTTGCATATCAATAAAATTGTCAGGGCTCCGCCCTGTTCAATCAATAGCATTTGGTATCGAGCGAGGTTCCGATCCAGGAGAGTGTAGGAAGTTTTAGGGAAGGGGATATTTGTAGAAAAATATAGAGCTAGGAGGAAGCATGGCATCCCCATCCTTTTCACAGCCCCTACCCAAATCCACACCCCGAATCAAGGTTGATTTGCAACAAAAGAAGATTTGTGGATTTCAAAATTGCAGCAGCAAGGAAAAAAAATCCAGTTGAAGAGCGCAATCATAGGCCCTTGCAGACCTAGACGCAACTCCACTTTGAGATCAATAGGTGACATTGTTCATTGTTTTGAATCAATCTTGCATTCTAAAATAAATAGGTCTTTCACCTCAAGATTTAGAGATCTATTTAGCAATTATTTTTGTTAAATTTAGTGGCCTGCAATTAAAAATTTGGAAGGAATTTATTAAAAAAATACAATTTTTTTTTGTGGGGGCCCGAGCTTTTCAAGCTCCCCACATTACTCCTTCATCCTTCTATGTGATCTACATTTGCATGCATTTGGAGAGTTGTGGAGACCCACTGTTGAGTTCAAGGAGAGCTAGTCGGGTTCTTTGGGCGGGTTGAGCCCTCAAGGGGCCATTGCATTTTGCTAGTGAGTTACATAGCCCACGAGTTGGGAATTGGCGAGTTGTGCTTATCAGGAGAGTTAATCCCATGAGTTGAAGAGCTCTTTGAGCTGTCCAAACCAAGCTGTAAACGAGCCACCACCGGCGAGCTAACCATGCTTGTTGTTTTGCACTAAGGGCGAATTTTGAAACTTGAACGTGTTCTACCCCGCACCGAGATCAACCCTCTATTTTGTTGGAAAAGAATTGGGGTTTCACAAATCAAAGTTGTGCTCCAAACTACTATGAGTTGCTATGTCTAATAAGTTGGGCGCACTATTCCAGCCAAAAGCACAAGACAACCTACTCCAAGCATCCCCGAACTCCGTGAAGCACCAACAAATTAAAAAAATAGCAGCAATAAACAAATCAAAGGTAGATAAAACAATAAAAAATCGGCCAAAGATCTATGAATGGCATTCAAACCCTAAGTTGCATGCACAAGGCCTCAAAAAATTTCCATGTAGGCCTCCACCTTGCTGCCACGTCGCTCCACATCAAAGGCAAGCGGATTTGTTTTTTTTTTTTTAAAAACAATTAGTATTCTTTGAATACTTTTATTTCATTTCTATGCACATGCGCCATATGCACTTTGTTGGCTAGAGGCAACGCTTTGGGAGGGACAGGTCAAGAGGTCGACCCCCCCCAACAACCTTTTATTAAAAGATTTGGCTTTGGAGGAAAAATAGAGCACACCGCTAAATTTATCAGGTCAAACCTCCGCTAAGTAGGCTAGTTATAGCCAAACCACCCCTAAATTTAGCTGCAAAAACCTTGTTTGGACTAAAAAAATTCTTCGTTTGATCTGAAACATGATTTCAAGCAACTTTTGTAAAGGCAAGAAGGCCAAAGAGCCCAAAAACAAAAAAATTGCCTTGGGAGAGTCATGTATTGCATAATAAGCATCCTTCATTCAAAATGCCATAACTTTTTTCCGTATAAAAAAAACGTGAAACATTTTTTTTTTTTTGAAAAATCGGGATTCGATACGGAACTAATGGAGATGGTTTAGGGAGATTGTGGTGAATAGAATTTTTGTAAAAAAATTTAAAAGTTGATATAAGGTGTAAAAGAAGGTAATTTTTCAGCAAATTTGCAAATTTGTAAAATTGGCCAATAGTGCCAAATTTGTTGATTATTGTAAATCAGCCGATAGTGCCAAATATTGTAAACGGCCAAAAAAGCGAGCCCAAAATCAATAAAAAATCATTTTTGGGGGATGTATGCTTTAAGGGGGAAAAGTGTTCAATTTTTCTTCTATTTATCAGTTTTCACAATGGCCACAAATACGACACCCAAATTCTTTTTTTCCCAATTCTCAACTTTTGTGTTCGATAATTATTCAGCGTGGAAAACAAAAATTCACGCACAAAATCTATGGCCCATCGTTTTCAAGTACATTAACAAGATCGAATCGATGCTACACAACAAAGTACATTTGATCGTGCAAATCAAAAAGCAAAGTTAATAATCTTGTTTAGTGTTTCAAATGAGGTTCAACCTCATATTCGTGAGGCCACGTTAGCAAAAGAATCTTGGGACAAATTCAAAACTATATATGAATCAAAAACAAGAACACCATACTTCATCTCTAGAGTCAATCATTGAACTTGAAAATGCAACCATCATAAAAAGTTGAAATGTTTTTAGAAGAGTTGCAACTTTGCAAGCATCACTTCAAGCTTTGGAAGAAGTAACTGACACATCACTTGTGCCTATAGTGTTGAGAGCTCTTCCTCCATATAGGATTTTTGTGACCACGTTAAACATAACTGGTCAAACAACAACTTTTGAACAACTAGTGAATATGCTACAACAAGAGGAAGCTATTCACTTAACTAGTGAAACTGAAGAGCAGGCACTTGCTTCTAATTAGAAAGGAAAGAAACAAGCTAAGTATGGTAAACAGCCTCTGAAGCAATCCAACTCTCAACAAGGCCAAAAGGACCAACAAAATTGTCCTATTTGTGGTCGAAAAGGACACGAGTTAAAGGATTGTTGGTACAATACGTTCCAAAAAGGATCGTCAAGTGGCAAGAAAAGTGACAACCAACAATCAAAACCAAGCCAACAACAGAGTAAACAAGGAAAAAATAAGCAAAAGTGGAAAAATAAACCAACTTAACAAGGAAATGTAGCCGAACAGGAAGATCAATTTGATGATGATGACTTCTTCTGCACAATCAAATGAAGTGTCCAATTCTACTAGTCAAATTTGGTATGTTGAATCGGGTGTAACTCAACACATGACAGGAAGGAAAGTTGTTCTTCACAATGGGTAACACACCCACGAAAAATCATGTGTCTTTGGGTGATGATACATCATATAGTGTGAAGGCATTGGTTCCATTTCGCTACCACTTGGGAACATAATTGCAAAATTACAAATGTTCTTTATGTCCATGGTTTAACAAAATAGTGTTATCCATGAGTCAATTATTAGATCACAATCTTAAAATTGATTTTGATTGTAAAAAGGCAATAAAAAGATGTGCCTAATTCAAGATAAGTCGCAAATCTTGAAAATTGTTCAAAAAGCTTGAATGTGGGAAAAATGTTTGAGTTGGATTTTGTTCAACGAAATGATCAGAACTTGTAGCCAAGGATACAACATCAACTCAACTATGGCATCAAGACTTGGACATGTGAGTTTTGATATCTCGACACACTTCGTTGATACGACATGGTTAGGGGTTTGCCACCTCTAAAAAGGGTACAAATAAATGTCAACATTATTTGGTAGGAAAACAACATAGAGCACCATTCAAACATAGTACATTTTGAGCTAAGGCAAAACTTGACTTAGTGCATACCTATCTCTATCTGGACTGACTTATGAGACCTAGCCACTTTGGGTTTCAATACTTCATGCTCTTTGTTGATGATTTTTCAAGGAAAATGTGGATATACTATCTTCGCACAAAAGACCAAGCTTTTGAAACTTTCAAGAAGTTCAAATCCCTTATCAAAACAGAGTCTGGGTGTGAACATCAACACACTTTGCTCAAATTGAGGGGGAGAATACACCAAGTAATGAGTTCAACAATTTTTGGAAACACATGGCATTCATCGTCAAATGGCTCCTCCTCACACACCACAACAAAATGGCGTTGTTGAAATACAAAATTGTACTATCATGGATATGGTGCAATGTATGATTGATGATGCAAGTTTATCAAAAACATTTTGGGCCGAAGCAACTAAAACAACAGTCTATCTACTAAATAGAGTTCCCACTGCAGACTCTTGATGGAGTAACACCACAGAAGCATGGTCAGGGCATAAGCCATCTATTTCACACCTTAGAGTTTTTGGATGTAAAGCTAGTATGAACATTCCTAAGAAACAAAGAACTAAGCTTGATATGAAATCAGAAAAACTTAATCTTCTTGGGATACAATGATGAAGCACTTAGCTACAAACTTATGGATCCTAAAACGAGAATGGTATACACTAGCAAGGATGTTGAGTTTTTGAGAAGAAAGAAGCAAATGTTCCTTCCATACACTCACATGATGAAAAAATCAGCCCTACAGTGAAAACCAGAGGATGGTAATCACCTTGATGACGACAATGATGATGGGGAAGATGGTGAAAATAAACCACCCACAGGAACCACTAAATGTATGCCTAAATGGTATACTAGTATGATTAGAGATGCAAAATTGGATAGTTTCCCGACACATCTACCACTTGAATGAGGACTCGCAGTATGGCTCCAAATGAGGTCAATTTTGCCTTAATGAGTAAAGTTGTTGAAACTACCGATCCGTCCATAGTTTCAGAAGCCCTATAGTCTAAACCTTGGAAAGATGCTATGGATGAAGAATATAAGTCACTTATGAAGAATAATACATGGTAGCTTACAAATCTTCCACCAAGAAAAAATTCGATTGGATGCAGATGGATCTTCAAAATGAAGTACAAATCAGACAACAAGATTGATAAACACAAGGCTAGACTATTTGCTAAGGAATATGCTCAAAAATATGGGATTGACTATGAGGTGACTTTTTCTCCCACATCTAAGATAAAAACATTCGAGTTAATTTTTACTCTAGCTGCACAATTTGGTTGGAAAATCCATCAAATGGATGTGAAAAGTTTCTTTCTTAATGGTGATTTACAAGAAGAAGTTTACATGACTCAACCAAAAGGTTTTGTCATACCAGGTAAAGAAGAAAAGGTATGTAAACTCATAAAATCACTATATGGTCTAAAGCAAGTCTCCTAGGGCATGGTACATAAAAATCAACGAGCATCTCATTCAACATGGATTCAACAAGAGTCCATACGATCCTAATCTCTATCTCAAAAAGCAAGGGGGAGATAGTGATCGTTGTAGTATATGTCGATGATCTAGTCATCACTAGAGGATCAGTGAGGATGATTGAGTCAACAAAGAAAGATCTAACACAATCATTCGACATGACCAATCTCGGGCTTTTGCATTATTGTCTTGGACTTGAAGTTTGGCAAAGAGAAAATCATATCTTTGTATCACAATTGAAATACGCCAAGACAATGCTCGATAAGTTTAATATGATGGATTGTAAACCAATTGCCACACCTATGGAGACAAGACTTCAATTGTCTTGAATAGATCCATCACCACAAGTAAATGTAACTCTTTATTGGCAATTGATCGGGAGTCTCATCTACTTGACTTACACCAGGCCGGATATCAGCTATACAGTCGGCTATCTTTTACGGTTCATGTAAGAACCAAGAGTTTCTCAATGGAAAGAAGCAACGGATAATGAGATACATCAAAGGAACTATGGACTGTGGCTTAGAATACAAGAAGAATAATAAATTCTTGACAAGATATTCCGATTCAGATCATGCATGAAATATGCTTCAGGATTTGTATTCTTTTTGGGATTTGGACCGATATCATGGAGGAATAAGAAGCAGACTTGTGTTTCAAATTCCTCCACAGAATCAGAACATCACACAACAGGTGGAGTGTCATGCATGAAGAGATATGGCTCCAACGTATACTTGAAGGATTGAGAATACCACAGAAAGATCCAACTATCGTACATATTGATAATAAGTAGTAAAACTTGTTCGGAATCCAGTTTTTCATGAGCACGCCAAACACATTGAGGTGCAGGTACATTTCATTCACGAACATGTTTGAACAACAACATCTAGCTCCAATATTGCCCAACAAATATGCAACATACAGATGTCTTCACAAAGTCATTTGCTCGAGACAAATTTGAGGGTTTTCGAGAATTTCTCCCTGTTCACTTGAGACCGTGTCGAATTAAGGGGGGGAATGTTAGAAATAAAACTTAGCATAATTTATCATTAGTGGATATTTGAATAAATGTAATAAGTTAAAGTATTTAATTTTTACTTTAAGTCAATAGGTGTTAGTTGTCATTAGTTGTTAGTTAACTATGAGATAGGGTCTCATCCCTATGTTTGTGGGAAACTTCTGTCATGTTTGTTCTGGATATATCGCGACAATATATCCTAGCAAAAATCAGGGACATTATGCTATTTCTGCATATTGCTTAGTTTAGATGATTCGATCCATTTTTATGGACTGGATAGAAGTTGTTCAATGCCCATATACATTGCAGCTCTCTCCATTGTTTTTTTATCTTCATATTTACATATTAATAAAATTGTCAAGCTCTGCCCTATTCAATCAACAACAAAGTGAGCAAGTTAGGGTGGAAAAAGTTAAACCAGTGGCGCTCATGCCTACCAACCGAGGTAATTGATGTTTCACACCTCGAAACTTTCCTTGCCTAGATGGTAACATTACACACCTTCGTTTCTTTAAACTATTTTTCACAAGTACAAAGTCAATTGACTCCATTGGCTCTAATCTATGGCTTTAAGTGACTATTGTGTGACTTCCATCTTGAAGAATTTCTCCAAAAGCTAAGATTTGATTTTGGATGTCCTAAATTCCTAATAACCTAGTGGTCCCGTTGAAGGAGAATACTGAGAATTTTACAGCAAAGCACTTTCCTTACTAGCATTGTCACAAAACACTCACATCGAACATTCCCAAAGGGAATTCAGCACATCATTTTACTTGCAAATGTAAAGAGACGCTTCCATTTGACTTTAGAGGGTCTTTCATGGAAGAAAAATGAAAAAATAAATATCTAATGTGAAATTAAACCACACTTAAGATGCAATCCGACAACAAATGTGTTAGACTAGTGTCAGAACTTCCAGCCTCTGATATATGCACCCACTGAAAGCCTGGCCAAAACTAAGGCTAAGGGACACTAGACTCTTGAGAAAGTTGGCAAGATGCCTTAACCGGGTTGGTGTTAACTAACCAAACTGAGACAAATTAAAAGACAAAAATTAAGAAAAAGAATTCATGAATTCCATGTTGCTCCCCAAACAAGGGTAGTTGAAACTTGATTGCTCACATAAATAGCTTAGGCACTTCTGAATGCATCCCTTTGTGGCCAAAGACTCAAAGGCAAAAAGAATACCACAAAACGAAAATGTAAAAATGACTTTGAATTCCTCTGAGACAGTATTCATCCCTATTTTTCCGCCTCTTTTACTAACAAAGTACCTCCCAGCATAAAACTGATTTCACTTTAAAAACACATAACATGACTGATCATAGCTTTTTCGCTCAGCAGAAGAACAGTTCGTGACTGAAATCTTCGATTTTATTCCCAAAGAGAGGAAACAAATAACTGAGCACAGACTGCCACAAATTTTTACTTGGTTGTTTACTTTTTTTTAAAAATCTGGTTATCATTCTAATCCTAGATCTCAAAAAATCCATCTGCTTGGGAACAGGGTAACATTGTTTGAGCCACCCTATATACATGTATATGTGTGCGTGACTGTATATGTGTGCCATGTTGCAAGAAACGAGAAACGAGAAACTAAGAAACCTCATGGCAACTGAAATGTGAGGAGAAAAGCAATTGAAAGAGGTTGCACCAACAGAACTGGGATTTCTATAAATGCATATAACTTTTTCTGTAAAAAAATAATAAATTCAGCCATATTTAAAATTTTAACTCTTCTATTTTTACATTATTAATATTCTAGTTTTAATGTTTTTTACTGAAGATTTAAATATTTTTAAAATTAAAACTTAAAACTTCAATCTTATAAGTCTGGAAAATAAAAATTTATTTATTTTTAAATCTGCAGTAAAGGCCAGAAATGTCGTTTCCAGTCAAGTCAGCATTTTTGACCAATTTACCTGACAGGCGTAACCTACAATGGCAGCCAATGGCAGTGGGAGGAGCGAATGTAATAGCATGAGATGTCAATAAAAATGGTCAACCTTAAATTTGATGTCCATTTGATCATCATAGGGCAGTTCTAACTTTTATACTTGCTTGGAGAAGGAAATTGAAAAATCATGATATCTTGGGCGTATGGTGGAGTTTTCCTTCCTTTTTAATACCGGAAAGATATTTTCAAGTCCAGCACAGTGGTGTGGCTAGATTGAGGCCATCCATCACCAGACAACAGCAAATTTGGGGACAAGTTAATGGAGTTGTTAATCAATGTGGAACTCTTCAATGGGCAAAACCATGTGACAAATCCAAGATAAGTGCCTCGAGATTGATACATATCGGTGTTTTTCAGATAAATATATTTAAGATATTTGTACTAGTTACATGCAATGGCAGGTTGTCATTTTGTTTCATTTATTTTATATTGAGTATAGCTTACAAATATTCAAGGCTCATACAAGCAACTTATGAGACTAATACAACCTACTACATAGCTCCTTTCGAGCAACCACACTAGAAGCCAAGGATGGAAGACCAAGAGTCACAACATAGATCCTTTTGAGCAACCACACTAGAAGCCAATGAAGGAAGACCAAGAGTCACTCCACATTAGATGTCACTTTGGGGATTTGAACTCGGGTCTCCACAATGAGAACCCAATGCTTTTTAACCAATTGAGCTCACACCCTTTGACAGTCATTGTGTTTCTTGCAACAAGGTATATATGTATATACATGCATATACAAGCCTCCATATCTATACATATAACAATATATGTATTTGTATGTATATATGCATATATACACATAAATATCTATATATATATATATAGTATAGAGATCTTAAATATATCTATTTGAAAAATGGCGAGATTTATCAATCTCGAGGTGCTTATCTTGGATTTGTCAAGATAGTTGCAAGGGTTCCCCATTAATTAATAAGTCCCAACAGCTTCTCCACAAAGTGTTTTGGCCCGATGATTGGTGATAGATGGCCTCAATCCAGCTCCATCAATGCATCAAGCTCACAATTTTTTTCTAGAACAAAAAAAGAGCTCCAAACTCCACCCTATGCCCAAGATATCACAATTTTTCAATTGCCTTCTCCAAGCAAAAAGAAAAAACTGTTATCTAACAGTCAAATAGACGTCGAATTTAAGAATGGCATTTTTATAGACATCTCACACTATTAAACTCCCGCTCCCGTTCCTTATCTATCAAGGTAGTTACGCCTCTTGACGTAATAACGTATATATATATATATATATATATATATATATATATATATGGAACCCACCCCCTCTCTCTATTTCTCGGCTCTATATGGGATGGACACTGGCTATGATATGTAGATTCGCGAGGGTATTTTAGGCTCGCAAGGGTAAGGGATCGCCCGAACTCGATGCGAGGCCCATAGAGAATCCCAGCCCTTTCTCCACTCTTCAACTAATAGATAGACTCTTCTCATTACCGGATGGACGGCTATCTTCTCTACTGGAGGACCCTATATAGATATAGATGGGCACTCACACGGCCTCTCTATAGAATCTGTTTGGGGAGGCCTATATAGATCGATAGGTTGTTGAGTTCGGAGCTAAATTGTTTCACAAATAGTTGATTTACAAACTTGTTGGTTTACACAGTGAACGGCATTGGTCACTGGGAGAGACTAAAGATTGGTCGAGGAACCGACATGGGTCACTGGGAGGAACCGACAACAGCTTGACTGTGCATTTATGTTTTTATTTTAGATGTGGGATTAGATCCAACCTTTGATTTAAAGGTGATCTAAAGGTTGTAAATGCATAGCTAAGATGCCCTAAGTTTGTATAAGCTTATATAAGCTAGAAAGCTAGGGTTAGAAGGTTAGAATTGCATGTAATTGATTATTATTGCATGTGGAATCCTTGGTTGAGAGGATGAAGAAGAAGAGAAAGAAAAAGGTTACATGAAGACATAGCTTCCATGGAGAGAAGCTAGACAGAAGGAAATTGCAGGTACATCTGAATGGTGAGAAGAGGGTAATGTCTTCTATTGTATTTCCTTTGTATTGTTTTGTCTCAATGTAATGGCTTGCATAGTATGCAAAGTACATGAGTTTCTTCTTGTAGATCCACATGTTGTTGTGAGATCTTGTATGCAGTGTTATCAGCCAATTTTGACTTCGCAAAATTGTTAAACAATAATTAAAAAAATGAAAAATTAATTTTTTTAAAAGTGTTACTTTGCATGGTTCATTGGACTCATCGCGATCGTCTTATTTTTGTGATCGTTTTGGTCTTCGTTTCGTGATTTTCAGGCGAGAACTCTTCCCGCCAGGTTTAAAACGCGTTAAAATACATTAAAATAATTAATTAATATTTAATTAATTAATTGCTCCTTGTTTGATTAAATTAATTTTTAAAAATCACTTAAGGAGTATTTAATTAAATAAATATAAATTAAAGTTCATTCGACAAGTTTTAGTGCCGGGGAAGTAAGCTTTCGTTTCCAACTGTCGGGAAGCCAAACTGGCTTCCCGAACCCGGATTTCCACTTTCCTGGCAATTTCCTTCAAATTTCCCGCACGTGGGTTTTCCTCTGCCAATTGCCAAATCATGGATTGGCAAACGGGCATAAAATTCCCCAATTTCCCACATGGGGAAATTGGACGGGATGCCAACCCATTTTGCCATTCCCGTTGGCAATTGCCCATTACTTTTCCCATTTCCCCCTAGCACTTAAGCCACTACCCGGGAAGAGAGGAAGTTAGATTAATTCCCGTAACTTCCTCCATCGAACCCATTGAAAAAGTCGTGTGAAGCTTTCAATTGCTTCTTTCTTCAAGAAGACATAATATTTTGTCAGCCTTATGCAAGGGAAATTAACGCCATTGTGAAGAAGAAATACAAGAAAGTTTTGGTTTTGTTTCCAACAGCTCCACGCATTGCATTGTGAAGAAGAAAATAACAGCAAAGAAAGGAAGGACAGCAATCTCCCACGCATGGAGAAGGGAGAGAGGAACAGTTTCAAGAAGGCAAGCCGCCCAGCCCATGAGAAATTCCACACATTAAAAGAACAATTTTTAATATAAAAAAAGGAAAGGAACAGTTGTCCATGCGCCCAGCATTGAAGATACCACGTGGGAGGAAGAGAACAGTCTTCCACGCACCTGTCCACACAGGCCACGCACAACCAGGGAAAAGACAAATAAAAGCTTCTATTTTTGTCTAAAAGACCACGATGGAGGTGAAAACTAGCTCCCACGCCCAGCCAAGAGGGTAAAGACCACACATTGGTCTGAAAGAAGAAGGTTTTTTTAACAAGAAAATTAAAGGAAATAAACCTACGCCCAGCCAAGAAGATTCATTCTCCATGCATGCAGAAAGGAGCAGCTCAGGCCATGCACCAACTAGAGGAAAGAACTTTCCACGCGCCAGGGAACAGATTAAACACAGTTCAAAAAGGAAGAGAAGGCGCCAGGATAGACAAGACAGCATCCCACGCATCTGAAGGAGAAGAACACTAGAAGCTTTCCATGCATGCAAAGGATGAGAATGCAGAAAGCAATTTTAAATCCCAGGCCAGAGCACTTTCCAAATAATGAGGAGCAGCCTCCAGCAATGCCTGAATGTTTCACACCAAATTTTATCGACCATCTTCATAGGAGTTTCAATGATCCACAGCTAGCCGCAATTCAGTGGGCTGCTATGCATACAACACCTGGTACAAATGGAGTTGGGTCTGCTAGACGGCAGGAACCCTGGCCCTTCACTTTGGTGCAAGGTCCGTTGTTGTTGCAGACTCACAACACCCCTGGATGCAGATCAGGCTTCTAGGTTGATCACTCTAGCATCCAGTGTGATTGCACAACATGGAAACCTCTCTCCAAGTGTGGGGACTTGTGAAACTGAGAGAGGAATCTCCAGATTAGAGGCTGGTTCCTCAAACTCCTCTGATTTAGATCTAATGCTTGCACAACTACAGAGGTTCAGATCCTAATCCTACTCTAACTTGCAAGGAGACAGGGGTAGAAGTGCAAAAATGAAACTAACTAAAGATGGTGATGCACCAAAAGGAGTGGTGAAACATTTCTGTCAAGCAAATAGACACAGACCAAAGTTTACAACATAAAACATACACAGACTGATAAGATATAATTTAGGATTTGAAATGAAGCAAATAATACAAACAGAGGACTGAAAACCATTCACAGAGCTTGCATTATCATTTCTAGTGTCAAAATCACTGCATTACAACCTCAGAGAGGTAAAATCACATAACTGATCGAGAGGTCTGATCCTTGCATCAATCACTTGCTGGAGGTGAAAGAAGAAGTCTGCTATGCCCAAAAATGTTCCCCCTTCAGAAATGAGCCAAATCTGGCTTTTACATTGCATGGGTCGAGCCCAGGGGACAGAAAACGTACAAAAACATGAGAACCCATCCCTCCTTGACTGCAGATGCATTAAAACGGCATGGGGGACCTTACAAACCCATACCCTGTCACTTTGACCGAATTACAGGAGAATGCGACCCATTCTGCATTAAATCTGGTCGCTGGAATGTCACTTCTGGCCATGAACACGTGTCAGAGCCGTTTCTCAATTTTCTCTCCGACTACACCAAAACTCAAGATTAACCCGAAATCATGTAGAGAATTTCACAAGCTTTCCGTTGATATAAAGAACGTGCAAATCTGAGCTCTGGATCGAAAGATATGACGATCTGAAGATTTAGGGCACGAAACAGGCAAAAACAGGTCGGCGGGAAAATATTTGAACTTTCCCCGCGCTCTGCCACTTGGATGACACGTGGCAGGCTCTGATTCGCTGAGCAATTCTCTCTCCTTCCCTGCTCCACGTTCCTTGCTCCATAGGACACGTGTCCTCTTCTGATTGGCTCGGGCTGACCCTTCAAAACTCGCCCTTTGACTCTTGGACCTTTTCCCTTGTGACACGTGTCGTGATTTGATTGGTCCGCAGTCTGCCGGCTTTTCACGCCCTTCGCGTCATTTTGTCCCGGATGTCCCAGTGCTGTTTGGGACAGAATCCTCCGATCCACCCAAAATGGGCTTCCTTGTCCCTTATCTGCCGATGACACATGGCACAACTCGAGCTCTCTTGGATTTTTCAGCTATTCTGCGCCCTACGCGTCCCTTTGTCCCAACTGTCCCAATACGAAATTTCTCTGTTTCAGGCGAACCGGCCGGTTCACGTCCTTCGTGTACCTTTGTCCCACTTGCTCCTGGACTGTCTGGGACAAATTCTTCCGATTCGCCGGTTCGGCCGGTTTGCCTGTCGCCGCGTACTTCTGGCCCGAATGTCCCAAACTGTTTTGCTCAGCAGTTAGTCAATTTTGCTTCCTCCTTCGGCTGGATCGGCTTCTCGCGCCCTGCGCATCCTTCTGTCCCAGATGTCCCTTTGCTTCACGGGCCGCTTGAGGCTTTTCGGCCGATCCGCGTCTCGATGTCCCTCACGTCCCTACTATTGCGAGGACTAGGACTTAGCCAATTTTCACGATTTTTCCTGTCCCAAGCTTGTTTTCTGCAACTTTTTCGCATTTTCTCAGAGCTTGCTCTTTCCTTCTTGGGCTGGGGAGTTAGAAAAATCGAGGGGACCCTAAAACATGATTTTTCCCCGAATCAATCCATTTCCGAGACTTGAGAATTATGATGCATGTTATCAAATTAACCCGGGGTGAATTTGGATAACAGGTCCACCAGGACAGGACACACACGGTCGAGGAATGTTGAATGTTATTCATCTTGTTCAATATCGCACTATTATGGTGCATCGCTTAAGAAACTTGCTCGAAAGCTACAGCAATCCTATAATAATGCAAAAGATTGATAGTATTGCACGGGATCAATCGATGATGTTCTTCGAGTATGGATCGCACACTGTTCCGTGTGCTTCCTAAACTTTGCCCTAAACCACGAATGCTTGTTTGCGCTCCATCAAATGCTACAACTGATGAATTGATACAGTGTGTTCTGGATCGTGGATTCACTGATGGTGAAATGAAGGTCTATCACTTGATGTGGCGAGGGTGGGTGTGGATTCTCAAAATCGTGCTGCACAGGCAGTATTAGTGGAGCGTATAACTGAAATTCTCCTAAGAAAGTGCCGTGAGGAAGTAGTTGGCTATATGCAGCAGCTATAGGGAAGAAGAAGTCAGTTTCAACGAATTTGCAGGGATTGGATAAGACAAATAGAGCTTGTATTTTGTCTAAAAGACCACGTAAGGAGCACAGATCTCCACGCAGGCCCAAGCACAAGAAGATTCCACACGTGAAGAGAGAGAGCCCACACCAAGGTAGAAGCAAAACTGCCAAGGATAATTTAAAAACGGAGATTGTGGATTGTTGTATTGGGATACCCGTATATTTCACGGATCTTGAGCGTAGGGCAGTTCTGGATGCAGATGCAAGTTTGTGTCACCGCTTTCAAGAAGGGCGAGCTTAAGGTTTTGGCTCATGCTTTTGACAGATCTCTCGGAGGAAGAGATTTTGACGAGGCCCTCTTTAGGCATTTTGCGGCAATTTTCAAGCAGCAGTATAATATTGACGTGCCTTCTAATGTTCGCGCCAGCCAGAGGCCGAGAACTGCCTGCGAGAAACTGAAGAAGGTTTTAAATGCCAATCCGGAGGCGCCACTTAATATTGAGTGCCTAATCGATTAAGTGACAGTGAGAGTGTTACTAGGAGACCTGATGAAATTTATTACAAAGATTCTCTAATGAGACCTTACTTGTTAACGATGTAACTCGTGGAAGAGAATCTCATAGAGGTGGGTCTGTTTCATATCAGAATATTCATGAAGCACAATTTGCTTTGCAATTATATGAGCATCTTCAACGAGTCACTAAGTCGGGCATCTGAGAAACCCAGGGATGCATGGCAACAATCTTTGGGAAGAGGAGATAGGATGGCGCCAGAAGATCAACGAGGGATGATAATCGGGTGTCAATGCGACCCGACCGAACCATGGGCAAGTATGTTTAAAAAAATGAATTGTTTTTGTGACTTGTTATATTCTGCATTTTCATCGGCCTTCAGAAAGAACGCGTAATGCATATGGATGGATCTGGGGCCCTGATAAAGCTTACAGTTTAATTGCTAAAAGCTGCAACAAATGAAAGTCACAAGTAGCAAACATAATGCAGCTGTAAGCTTATCCTTATTCTGAACTCAGATCCATGGCAGCTGCAGGAAACAAATATTCACTGCCGTGTACAATGGCTTGGGAGAAAACATTCAAAGCTTCATCTGACCAGAGACTAGTTGCTGAAATGGGGGCATTGAAATCAAGTGAAAGTGAATCAGCTTTTGGATTGGTAGGAGGTTCAAGTGCAGCTAACAGTGAAGATTGTTTGGACGCTACAGGAGATTCAAAGGCAGTGGCAGTCGTACTTCCATCATTTCAAACAAGGAAAATGTTATTTTTGGTGATTATTGGTGATGTTAAGTGAACCAATAAAAGATAGGCTGTGCAGTGAGATGGAAGAGTCAGGTTATTCAATTTGTAGAAAGTGTTTGCAAAACTAGACAATGTTTTCGACTTCATCAAATCAGATGTATAGTGCAAATAACTAGTTATATTTATTCATGGGGTGTTTGTTAAAGCCATGTTTTGTAATACCATTGGAGGTGAATTGCAATTTTGGCTCTTGGAGATCTTCTCAATGGCGAAAGACCAGAAGTTGGATTCTGATAAACCAAGGTGGCGTAACGACTACGGTCTCGCGACAAATGAATAATTCACCATGGAAAGGTACTCGGAGCATGTGGATGAATTGCTCAAGTTTCAAGCTCAGCGCTCTTGTCATTTGGAGGATTGCAGAGCACAGTCAATGAGTTCATTCCCGTACGATCGGGATAGGCGGACTCTTGGCCCAATGGATAAGGCACTGATCCTAGGTGTCTTGATCTGGGTGGCACATTGCTGACTAGGATGTCTACGTGTGCATACAAGTCATTTAAGTGGGGTCCACATGTACCCATTTTCTTTTATTTATGTATTTTTCCTTAAATGACCTTTTAACTTAAGTGGTTTCTATTTTTAGTCACTTTTTAAAAGTTGGTTGAAAAAGTCAAAGTCACTTAAGTGCCCTATTTAATGTGCATTTAAAACCCTAACTACTTCGTAACCAACTTTTGGGTTATAAAAGGAAGTGAGGGGCTCATTTGTAAGGGTGACTTTGAGAGAGGAGAAGAAAATACTTTTGTGCAAGCTTTGTTTCAAGAAGAAACTTTGTGTTCTTTGTGAAAAACATTTTGGAGTTAATAGAATAAGAACTTTGTGTCTCATTCATTGTCTCTTGTAACATTTGGTGTTCTTATGTTCATTAGATGTTAGGTGTTTGAATCTTGCATGCAAATATTATCTTTGATCTTATTGTCAACATTAGTAATCAGTTGTTCTAGTTCACAGTGATCAAGCTCTGACTATCTACTTGCTCATGTGTGTTCCCTTTTGCATGTTCTTGTTTGGCTAACTCAAACTCCGTTTTATTTGTGTTGGTTATTCATCTTTCCTCTTCATGCAATATTAGGCTCTGTTTTTACCTAACTCTTGCATGTTCTTTCAGTTCATTCCATTCCACTCCTTTCCTTCTTTCTATTCCATTTCCTTCATTCACTTTTCTTCCATTGATGTTCCAAAACACCCCCCACATACAATTTTGAATGTACAGATGTAAATACAGTTTTGGTTTTCAATAAAGGCAGCCTCACCTTCATTGAGGAGGGACTTCGTTCCCACACTATTGCATGTCATTTGCATGCGTGCAAATCCATATGCTAACATACAAGTAAATCCATGAGATCATGTTGTATTGTTGGTCCATAGAGATCTAGTATTGTAGCTCATTGGATAGCTTGTGGGTACGTGATAGTATCCAAATATTGTAGAGGAGGTTGTCTTCTTGTTTGCACAGTTGATGCAGTGATGGAGGAGAGACTTACTTCTTGGTGCACAGATTTATGGTTGCACATTGGTAGACCCATTTGAGAGGTCTTGTTTGCAGATTCACAGGAGAGCTTGGTTGCACAGTTTAGAGATGTAGTAGTTCTTGGTTATGTGAGATCTGGTGGTGGTTTGGAGGCATGGTTGTAGTGCACTCATGTAGATCCGTTTAGAGATCTGGAGGAGGAGATACTCAGGGAGAGATGCATTGTACTCTTGTATGGAAGAGTTGATTTGTACTCTTGTTCATTATATATATTGAGATCTCTATCTTTGGTGGACGTAGCCCACATTGGGTGAACCACGATACATGTTGTGTTATGTGTGTAATTTGTTTTGATTTGGATTTTCTAGTATATGCTTCCACTGCTATAGATTTTGGGGAATTGTTTACTTCCGTATTTGCATGATTTGGTTTGTTATTGAATCATAGCACTATTCCGCAGTCAAGTATTCCCAACATAGGTGTGCTTTCGCCTTCAAGACTTTGTGGGTAGCCTATATAGATCAAGTATTTGTTCTTTCGCCTTCCCGCTATGAATTTGAGCCCTAAACTAGTTATATCCTATCTATCGTCCCTCCATTCTCTATAGATGGGCCCAATTGTAAATGCACCATCCAAAGAATAGAGTGAGCAATAACGCCCTCTCCCAACTCACTCACCTTATCAACTAACCACTATTCTCAATCATATCTATCTTCTTCAGAAATAGAAATTTTCCACCGGATTTTTCAATTCAGAAAACTAGCTCACAATAGAATTCATTTCATCCGATCGTCCGAATACGGATATAGATACCCTTTATTGATAAATGACCGATATGATATATTCTTTTCATGAGGGACGGATGAGCGCGGAATAGTTGATTAGGGCCCTCTCGCCTCTATCTATATGGATATGGAGCCGGTTATGTGTATATAGGTAGGTGGGCACGGAGGGGTGGGTGGGGCGCCGTACCCATGATGGGCCATAGATAGATAGATAGGGAAAAGGGCGTGGGCTAATAGCTTCACTCCCTTATCTTATTCGATGGATGAAGCCGAACCCAACCCGGTTGTTATTGTTAGCCAACCCTCTATCTCTAGATCGACCAAAATTGTTGGTTTCTCGCCTTTCCAACCCCCCGTTGATTCTAGTATATAGATAAATTGCAAATACAGTCCACGTAATTAATGCCCAAGTCTCTTTTGGATCCCAGCTCCAATAAGATCCCCATGCTTCATTGGCCCATACCGCCCCGTAAAGAATACCTACGGTTAAAAGAGAAAATCCTAGACCAATGACACGATAACTCCAATTATCTAATTGGATAGCCTATCGCCCCTCTTAGTATATGGCGTGGCAAGGGGAGACTTTTCCCTTGTCCTTGTCCGGCTCCCCCTCGGGCCTGGAACTCAATGTGGAAAGAGAATAACATTCTAGGTGGGGCGTCGGGAATTCCGGAAGGGAGGGGTCGGAGGATCTCTAACAATCAAAACACCCATTGATTGTTATATCCCCGTGGGGGACTATAACAATTGAAGGTGAGTTGCAAAGAAAGTTGTTCCAAATCTGCAACTCTGCTTCTCCACTCCTTTATCACATTTTCTCAACTCTACAACTTTGATGCCACCCCTACCCTACCGAGTTGAAGAACTATTGAGAGGGGCCACACTCCCTCACATCCAATGTCGCTTAACCCAATCACAGCCGCTCCACCCCATACATAGATATGGCACCCCCCAATTCCTAGTCGCCCCCATATTCGATTTCATGTATTCACTCATAGTATCATCGCCCTTGCCCCGTCGGACCTCTAAATTCTCATAGGACCGTCCCGGAATTACTTCTAGGGCTTGTCTAATTATTCTTATAGCAAATCATACTATTCTATCTGAGAAAGACTTTCAGATAGATAGGAAGGAAGTTTGATCAAAATCAATCAAAATTTTTTTTTATGAGTGAACAGGATAAACATCAACAACTTCGAATTGGATTAGTTTCTCCCGAGCAGATTCTTGCTTGGTCTGAAAGAATTTTACCTAATGGAGAAGGGGTGGGCAAACTATCTGGAGTAGGGGGGGCCATAAGAGATAGTGGGTTCACGAGGGCCAGCCCAGCCAGAAGAGATAGTGGGAGATAGTGGGTTCACGAGCCATTGGGATTGGGAGATATAGATCCGGTGGGATTGGTATCTATCAAGGAATCCATAGTTTGGATAGGGGGCCCCCCTAGATTGAATAGAGAGAGCTTGGTTATATTTAATCTCTTTAACAAGTTTAATGATAAGCATAGCAGTCTTATTATTTCAATGGAGAGAAGAACCTATAATCAGTTTTTTTGGTAATTTCCAAACGAATAATTTCAACAAAATATTTCGATTTCTCATTTTACTATGTTCAACTTTATGTATTCCTCTATCTGTGGAATATATTAAATGCACAAAAATGGCTGTAACAGAATTTTTTAGCCCCAACTGCCATATATAGATAGGGGGGGCCGCCCCTCTATATCCAACCTAGCACGAAGCTCACTATGGAATGCAGGAGGATCTATCAATCCATATAGGGAGGGGGGTCGCATTCCGGCTCAGCGGGGCCATCTCCCTATCTCCCGGGGCAGCAGACCAGCCGCTCCCTCCTCTCGCCACTCGGCCCTCTATACTATATAGATTGCCGGGGCGGAGTAGAGTATAATTCCACTCGACAGCTACCCGATAGAGATAGGTTCATATTAAACACTTGGCTAGACCCCCACCTCTTTTGATTCCCTTACAAAAGGCACCAGAGCAGGACCCGAACTCCCCCTATCTAACTATATGGGAGCCATCCAATCTCAGTAACAGATATAGAGAAACGGCACTCCCAACTCTGGCAACTCCCGAAGCGGCAGCTACTCCCTCCCTCCAATAAGGAGACCCCATCCCCAGAGGGCCTGCCAGCACAAGGTGAGGGGGTTTGGTTATTAGGGAGAGGGACGGGCCTGCCCAAGTCGCACGCCATGGCATACGCAATTCCATAGGGTAGGGTTACATAGCCGCACAAGAGGAAGTGAACCCAGGCAGTACGCCCTTGCACCCTGGACTTCCCTTTTGAGATTTAGAAAATACTTGGGATACGTAAGTTTACTTTGTATAATAGCTTTTCTTATCTTATAGGGAAGTGATCCACTATAAAAGTCGTAATTGGCAAATGCCCACCTTGATAGCTCTTACCTCTCTGTCGTCGCCATATCTGAGAAGGTACCCTCTATCTATATGGGGGCAGTCGAGAGCGGCTATATATAAATCCCCCCAAATCTCTATAGAGCACAATTTAGAGGGCAGCCCAAATAGAATATGGATAGGGAGCCGAGATATAGAGGGGGAGTCCTATAGAGTAGCTATTTCTAGGGGCGCCTATATTCATCAGTCATATCACGTACATAATAGATGCCATATATAGGGGACCCCTCCATATAGATAGTTATAGATAGGGCCGCCCATCTATAGATGAGAATAAAGAGATATTCTCTCCGGGTTCTCTCTAGATCTGGACAGTTGGGTTCTCTCCGGATGATCTTCCCCCTATCAGCCGGATATAGAAGATAAGATAGTTCGGGATGGGGGACTCGCCCCCACCCCCTCTCTATATCTCGGCTCTATATCCTATCTATCTGGCAAGGGGCAGCCTATACTATAGATATCTAACGGCCCCTATATATATATATGCAATCTTCTGAAATTTATACAATCTACAGAAACACAGAATATATATATGTGTGTGTACGGATATAAAATTATAATAGCTTAGATATCTAAAATGCACGCATCTAAAAAATATGAGTTCCTGCTGAATGATGACGTATGGCCTTAATCTAGCTCCAACAACACGTCCGGCTCGAAAATAATGTTTCAATTGACAATCACGCTCCAAAATCCATTATACACCCAAAATAATGCATATAAATATGTGGATATTTCTATACATATAGATTATTTAACTTTCACAGAAAAATATTAGACTCCAAAATCCACCGATTGGCCAAAATAATATATATAATTATATTCACATAAATTTATATAAATAATACACATGTACACATATGTATATGTACGGTATATAGAGGGTGTATACACATGTACATATGTATATAGGGTGTCTCACACAAGGGAATACACATACTTGGAGTGTTCTTGTATTTAAGGGTGGCTCAAGGTCACACAATGCTGCCCTCTTCTAAGGGTACAGTCCCATGGAGGGTTTCTGCTGCAAAAACATGCAGCCACAGATCTCCCGTGAAGTATTTTCCAACCCATTAAAGGAAGAACAAAAAAACTCCCCTTTAAAATAGTAGACCCCAAAAAATTTCCCACTGATTTTCAGAGGTTGTTCATGTGCCACCCTGGCATGTAGACTCTACATTGTAGTTGGCTGCCGCACTCTGCATTCCTATGATTTCTGACTTAAATTTTATCAGTTATGCTCTTCTAAAAAAATAATGCAGTCCATGGACCACTTGCATGAAAAAGGCTCCTAAATCTTCTCAGCAGCACCTGCTGAAAAATTTCAAGTAGCCTCCGACTGTGGGACTACAGCATAAGAATTTAAAGATCCAATATAGTGTGGCTTCAGACTCGCAAAATGCTACCCTATTCTCATATTTTTGAGATCTAACATAGGGTGGCTCGGGCTTTCACAATGTTATCCTGTTTTCAGATTTTGACATTTAACAGAGGGGGATCAGGCTCACACAATGCTACCATGTTCTCTGATTTTTAAGGCCTAACATAGGTCGTCTCGTGCTCATATGGTGCTACCCTGTTCTCAAATTTATGAGATCTAACATAGGTGACCCAGGTTCCATACAATGATACCCTGTTCTCAGATTTATGAGACCTAACATAGGGGGCTAGGGCTCACATAATGCTACTTTGTTCTCAGATTTATAAGACTTAACATAAGGCAGCTGGGGTTCACACAATTGTACCCTACTCTCATAAGGCACCTGGGGTTCACACAATTGTACCCTATTCTCAGATTTTCAAGACCCAACATAGGGCTGCTTGGGCACACACAATTCTACCCTATTCTCATATTTTTGATACCCAAGATAAAGCTAACTCACACGATGCTACCATGTTCTCATATTTTTAAACCTAACCTAGGGTGGTTCTGGCTCACACAATGCTAGCATGTTCTCAGATTTTGATATCTAGGATTAGAATGATAGCATTTCAGAAAGAGGCATACACATACACATACTATAGAAAAGATTTTGGCAAAGAACCTGGTTGTGATACTCCAACTGCATCTGCAAATTGAGGGCAAGTGTTGTGGAAATATGTGTGATGGGGACTTGTCTTTTCAGGAATTGATGGAGGGGCATGGGAAATTGCAAGCAAAGACAACTACAAGCATGGCTCTCAGCCTAATATCAAACACAAAAGCTCTGAGTGAAAAAGGGAAGCGGACGTTCAAGTCCAGACGATACATTTGGTTGCAATAAAAAAGCGAAGTAAACAAACTGTCTATTTCTTGCATGAACTTGAAGATGAGAAAGGCAAATTTTGGGTCAACAAAAGATACCAACAAAGAAAGAGCTACAAAATCTCTAATTCAATGACTTGAATTCTCCAGGATCCTACATTGGATGCAAGCTTTCTTCCTCTTTGGTGGATGGAATTCTCAACTATATAAGCGGAACAAATATTAATTCAAACTAAGATGTCTCTAAGCCCCAAGGGGAAAAGGTTGTTTGCAACGATAATGGTGGGTTATGAAGGCAAAAATTCTGGCAAGATACAACCTTTTTCTGAGAAAATAGTGTTGGGTAGGTAAATATGCCGAAAAGAAATACTTCCCTTTTTGGCAGGCTCCATAACAAATGGAAAGTTCGCATGAATTGAGAAAAATTATGTAAACTCCGTCAATGGAGTTTTGCTTTATTAGCTTAAAAATAGTACATTTAAGCGGAACCTGCAGCATTGCCCCTTCCATGGAACCATTAGGTGACTCGTACCACTTCATAATAAGGAGGTCCTTCAAAATATGAACTATTTCACCATTAAAACAACAATGTGAACGTCTTTACAAGTGAAGCCGTTAAAATATATTTAAACAATTGACTAGAAAACAAACTGAAAAAACTTAACCAGCAAAACGTAAATAAATATGCAAGAAACACCACTCTTTTTATGAGGTCTGCGACGAAAGAAAATTTACAGGCCCAAACCAAAAAAATCCATATTCATAGGAATTTGAAAGCGAGGTTTTAACAAAATTCACTAAAAACAATGTAGCAACAACAATGTGGACGGCTTTACCAGCAGAGATTGACAGAACAGCAAATACCATGAACAGAAATTGCATTACCAGCTGAATTTGAAGGAAGGAGTATGTTATCGTCAGCTTACCAGCAAGTTAATTGAGCTGAGCTCTGGTGCCGGGAAGGAGCTGACACAGTTTGGAGCGTGTTGATTTTCATCTTCACCACCTCAGCGGTGTACTTAAAAGCATCTGGATTTCTCGTAAAACCCACTTTAATTAGACTGGATGATGGTCGCGGTGTCCACGGCACTACGTCATAAAACATAAACACGTACATGGAGGAGGAATGTCTTGTTAAAATTGGTACCCGATTTCTATTTTGTTTTAAAACTTAATTATACTTTGCTAAGTATATGTGTCATTTTTCTATATACTGAAATTATGAAGATATTGTGATTTGTTATGGTTGATTTAGATACATTATTGCAATGATGACAATGAGTGTCATTTTCGGTGGGATGAAGAGAATGGTTTCATGAATGCTCTTGTATTGTATAATAATTGTTGAATCACACAATGGATTTTCAATTGAATTGTGATTGTGAATTGGAATCATACTACAATTAGTTTAAATCAAATTGATTATAAGTGGCTTATAGTCTTAAGGGTTTATATTAGATTTGGGATATAAGTGGAATAGGCGTTTTGAGAATAATACCTTTCGGCATTATTATATTGAGAGTCATTCCTACCATACCGAGATAAGACTATAATGGAATGTGTTGTTCAATTTTATGCTCAACATTAAATTTGACGTTCATTTGACCGTTATGTGACAATTCATTCATAAATTTGACTTCTATTGGATTGTCACTTAAATAATTTTGTTTCTTTTTTCTTGGATAAGTCAATAAAAAAATAGTAATATCTTGGTCATGTAGTAATGTTTGGGTCTTTTTCTTGAATAAATGTTTTTGACACCGACAGGATCACGTAGCTAAATGATTCCATTTGCCACAAATCAATGGAAAATTGATATCTATTAGTGTATTTCATATAGATACATTTATTATAATATACTTATTATATTTATTTTTAATTGTTATTTTTTTGGTATACTTATATTACCCTTGCATAGTTAGATACATGCCTCGTGATTGATATCTCTTGGCATATTTTAGATAGATTTATTTAAGATATTTATACTAGTTTACATAGATTTATGTAAAATAGGCATGTTAGTTGATATTTTCTTTGTTGTTCTTCATTTTTCTTCATTTTAAATATAATGTTGATCGAGTCTTGTAATGTGTTTAAAAGAAACATAATTTTTGAAATTAGGTACATCTATCTCAAACTTAATAATTACATTTACAAACATTTCATAACTATTTACTTGGCAAACGTTTTTCAATATACATATATTAACTCTATTTTAATTACAATTTTAAAATACATATATAACATTAAATTTTATGCGTTCTTATGTATACAAGGAAAAGCTGAAACAAATGAAAGAAAACATCCATACCAATGCAACGCAAACCTTTCTTTAAGTTCTCTGCAACCTCGGATGAGATAGTTGAAGCACGGAATGGAGTACCACACTTGTTGGATCTATTTGGATGATTTGGTTATGGATGCTCCAAACTTGGTTTCAAATGAAAGAAGAATGTGCTACAAGCAATGGATAATCAAATGGGCAGCCTCATGACGTGCAAATTCAAATGGCAAATTGATGAGTGTTGTTGCAAATTCTTTAAGCTTTGAAGAGATGATTTGTGAAGGGATGGGCCTCTTATTTATAGTGAAGGAGAGGCCATGGATTGTGGATCAAACTTTGAATAAGTTGCAGGTGAATGAATGCATTTTCCTAATTTAGCAAGTTGATTTGGTCTATGTAGTTGATTGATTTGAATAAGAATTTAAGGGCAATAAATTTGAGTAGTTGGCTCTTGAATTCTTACAGTGCAATTTTGCTTCCACCTTTATAGGGTTCTAGAACTTGAGTGGAGTGAGCTAGTGAAGTGGAGTTGAGTGGGAGTTGAGTGGATAAATAGATTTTATTTAATTTAAATAGCTAATTAAATTAGCTAAGGAGTGTAAGTGTATAGTTTATGCATGATAGAATTAATTAAATTAATTATAATGGGATGTGGGTGAATTCTAATGGAATGTGGGAGGATAATGGTCTAGGATGCATTCTAGCAATTGATTTGGCACATTGTGCAAGTAATAGGGATGACTAGGAATAGGTATGTATTTTTAGGGTGTCTACATTTGCCCCTCTTTAAAGTGTTATTACAAAGTAATAGCATTTTAAAGATAGTAGACACATGTAGATCAATGAGCAGATGATAGGGAAGTGTGGTGGACTTGCTTGATTTGCCCCGATGAAGCATTTAGATGCCCAAACGAGTATGGATGTTTGATTTAGCCTTGATGAAGTATTTAGATGCCCCAGTGAGCATGAATAATGCTAAGGGATCGCCCCCTCAAGTGAATGGGTGATGCGATAAAGCAATGGACAATTGCTTGATAGGAAGAAGGATAAGGCATGTAATTTGAGAGGATTAGAAAGATGATGGGAGTGATTTTCTCGTAGCTTGAGCTTCCATTTAGAGATTATATTTTAGAGCAACCTTATTTTTTTGTTGCACAATAGAGTTGGCACCATGATTATGAAAGAAATTGTGATGTTTAACCCATTATGTGCATAAACAAACACACACACAATAAACAAAAGATAAAACATAAAACAAACCCAATATATAGAGTAAATGTATACACCATGGCTATAAATGAACCAAGATGATAACAAAATACTTGTAATTGGTCCAAGGAAAACAAAAGATAAAAAACAAAGCAAACCCAATATACACAATAAAAGTATGCACCATGGTTATAAATGAACCAAGATGATAACGAAATACTTGTAATTGGTCAAGAAAGAATAGCAACAATGCAACACAACCGTAAATAAAGACAATTAATTATGCCCTTAATGTGTTCCACAGTGATGTTTGAGTAGATTTGGATGCCCCAAGCAAGGATATATGCAAGGGGATTAGATTGGATGAAAGAGTGGGGTCAAGTGACACTATTTGTTAGATCCACATTGAAGATTAATCGAGATTGAATGGGTCATTTCCCCCAAGAAAGGATGCATGCAAGGGAGAAAATAAGAGTTGTTATTTCCCCGAGTGAGGATACACGCAAGGGATAAGATTGATTTGACTTTCCCCAAGCAAGGATACATGCGAGGGGTAAGATGATTTTTTTATAGTCGTGGGATGGTTGGAACAACCACTAGGATAGAAGTTAAAAGATTAATTTTGTTGAGTTGTGTTAATTTTTGTGGGATATTTGTTGTTTTTGTATATTTTTTAGGATTTTTATTATTTGAATGTTTTTAGATTTTGATTATTTGATTTTTTAAATTTTTTTATTATTTGATTATTTGATTTTTTTATCTAACTGTAATAACCAGTGAGATTTAATTAGGTGATCCAGGACCCACCCAAGCATACACAAGCATGTAAAGGCTTATGAAGATCAAGGGATGGATGTGAGTGAAAATGGATGGGATGAAAGATAGTGCGGTCCTAAATACAAGAAACACGCGACATAAATCGATTTGGAATGAAACAGTAAGATGTTTAGGATGGAGGAACTATAGAAGTGAATGTGCTAAAATGTCTCCAACACAAGAGGTATGTATATATGGCTCAGGAATAGAATCTCTTCACATGAATTACATTTGTGGGTTCTTTAAGCTCTTTTTCATCTTGAGTGGGTAAGTTGTATGTGCCTTATCCAAATTTTGCAGTAATAAGGTAAGGACCTAGCCAATTAGGCTCAAATTTTCCTTTTTTATCCCGATTTTTGGTTGTATTCTTTTAAAAAGGTTGTTGATCTCAAATTGTCTTGGCTTGATCTTCTTGTTGTAGTTGCAAAGAATTTGGTTTTGTTACACTTTGAGATGATTTAAAGTGTTGAGCCACTTTTCATCTAGGAGATCAAGCTCATAAAGATGATCCTGTCGATATTCATTTTCATTGATCAAATATTGGAGGGATACATAGAGTGATAGGATCTCGACCTCTATAGGTAATACAACTTCAAATCCATATACAAGTGAAAATGGAGTGGATCCGGGTCGAAGTAAGGAAGGATGTACGATAAGCCTAGAGGGCATGATATACTTGTGTATGCCAATTGCGACCATGCTTATCAACAATATTTTCCATGATGGATTTAAATGATTTTTTGAAGCTTTATCTTGGCCATTACATTAGGGATAGTAAGGGGTAGACCAATGAAGGCGGATATTTAAGCATTTGGCTAATGCTTTAATGGTTTTATTTTTAAATGACTTATCATTATCGTTAATAAGAGAGGATGGAATGTCAAAGAGACAAATAAGGTGATTGAATATGAATTTGGATATATTAATACCATTGAAATTTAGGAGAGGCATGTCCTTTGCTCATTTGGTAAAATAATTTGTGGCAATGATAATGAACTTATGGCCATTGATGAGGTGGGGTTGTTTTTTCCTATAAGGTCAAGCCCCATCGGGAAAAAGGTGAAGGTGTAGTGATTGTTTGTAAGGCTTGTGAAGGTGCATGAATGAGGTTCCCATGTGTTTGGAAAGCCACGTATTTCTTAATAAATTTACATGCATCAAACTCCATGGTAGGCCAATACTAATGTGTAATATCTTCTTTACTAAAACCATGCCGCTTGTACGTGCTCTGTAGATATTATCATGGTACCTCTTCTAGGGTTTGGAGCACTTCGTCTCGGTTGAGACATATTAATAATGTTCCATCATAGCCTCCTCAATAAAGTGTATCTACAAGTATGGTATAGTGTGAAGCACGTTGTGATAAAGCTTGTTAATTCGGAAATTCAAGTGTTCAAGATAAGTGTGGTCATAGATGAAAGTATAAATGTCATGATACCAAGGATTGTCTAGGACCAACTATCTCATAGACCATAGTTGACTTAGGAAAATCATAGGCTAGAACCAAAATATGTTCAACGAGAAACTCGATATGTGTTTGATGGGAGTTAAACTCAAGAAGAGATCGATAGTCGCCATAGCATTTGTTAATTTGTTTTGAAGGTGAGGAACTTGTTCAAATGTGATCAACTGAAAGTAACCTCTAAGGCTATCCACCATGAGTTTGTAAGGAATGATCTTGTCATCTTTTACCTAGTATTCATTTATGACTTTGATAATCAGAAGTGAATCACCAAACACTGCCAACTCTTTGAGGTTCCATGAGATAGCCAATTTCAAACCAATTATGAGGGCTTCGTATTCTGCAATATTGTTTGTGCAGGGGAAGGCCAAGCGGAAATATTTTGGAATAACATTACCATTTGGTGTGATGAGTAAAATACCAGCTCATGATCCATAAATATTACAAGATCCATCAAAATATAGGGTCTAAGAAGGCATTGTATCCACATACAAAAAAATTTTCATTTGGAAATTTGAAATGAAGAGGTTTTGATCCTGGTAGAGGTGTCGCAGTGAGTTTATCTACAAGAGATTTTCTTTGATTGCCTTTTGACTAACAAACTCGATATCAAACTCACTAAGTAGAATGACCCAACTTGACATTCTACTTGTGAGAATGGGTCTAGATAGTAGATATTTGAGGGGATATACTTTTGCAATGAGTTTGGTTGTGTGATTGAGCAAATAGTGTCGTAGTTTGTGAAATGTGAAAGCTACTGCTAAACACACTTTCTCAACTTATGAATATTTTAGCTCATGATCAATAAGTGTTCTACTAAGATAATAGACTACTTGCTCTTGCCCTTGATCATTATGTTGTGCTAAAAATTCCCTATTACATATTCTATATAGCAAATGTGTAGAGAAGCATTGGTTTATCTGATATTGGTGGCATGAGAACCGGTGGACTTGATAGATACTCTTTTAACTTAGCAAAAGAATCTTGACATTCTTGGTTCCACCAAAACTGGACATTTTTTTAGTAATTGATTGAAGTGATGACACTTATCTGCCAATTATGAAATGAACCTTTTGATTGATTGGATATTTCCTTGAAGACCTCGTAGTTGCCTGAAATTTTGAGGAGGAATTTCCATGATAGCCTTGACCATTTCAGGGTCTACTTCTATGCCTCTCCATGAAACAATAAATCATAGTAATTTTCCTGATGTTACGTCGAACACACATTTCTTCGGATTAAGTCTGACTTTGTATTCTTGTAATCTTTTAAAGATACGTACGTCGCAATATTGTCGGATGATCTACTCATGTTTTAGACTTTGTTAGGATGTCATCTACATAGTCTTCCATGATATCATGTAGCATATCATGAAAGATGACTGTCATCGCTCTTTAATATGTAGCACCTGCATTTTTAAGGCCAAAATGCATGACCTTGTAATAGAACATGCCCCATGGTGTAGTAAATGTTATTTTATGTTGATCCTCTTCGCAATTTGCATATGATTATATCCCAAAAAACCATCCATTAGGGAAATAATTTCATGACTTGCTGAATCCACAATCATATAATTATTGGGTAAAAGAAAGTCATCTTTTGGAGAAGGCTTATTGATGTCATGAAATTTGGTACATATTCTAATGCTCAGCTTTTTCTTTGCCACAGGTACTATGTTTGAAATCCATGTAGAATAGTCTATGGGTTGAATGAAGCTTGCTTCCAAATTTTTAAAGTTCGACTTTCAAAAGCAATGCAACTTTGGGATGATATTTTTTTGCAATTTTTTCTTGACAGGTTTTTCATCCGGATGTACCACAAGGTGGTGTACCATGAGAGATGAATCTAATACTAACATATCTTGGTAAGTCCATGTGAAAATATCTTAAAATTCTATAAGGAGTGTCGTGAACTCTATTTTTATTTATCTTAAAAATTAGCTCCAAGTTGTAAAATCTCCCAGTTGATCCCACGTAGTGATAGAATTTAGTGTCGCACCATGTACCACTACAACACTTTACCTTTAAAAGAGGCTGCAAATAATATATCTGCAATGTTGTCTTGAGTAACATGATAAATAGATCATATATTGGCCACATCTTTAATGTGTTCTATGGGTGTAACTTGATTTTCCTAGTAAAAAATGGGATGCTCTTAAGAGTGGAAACGAGATATCATCATGTTGAGCTAGCAATAGTGGTCTGCCATCATTGAAGGAAATAAAGGTGTGATTTCTTGGGAGGTCCATATTCAGATTGGGACTGGGTATGGAAAATTTGAGGAATAAACTTGGTTTTTGTGGAGTGGGAAAATATTTAGGATATGGCTTGGAACTCAAAAATCTGCTCCTCTTAATTGAATTCAAAGGTAACTCAATGAAATAAAATGGAATACCTTTTGTAAATGATCTGGTTGAAACATTTAGCATGAAATACGTGTTAATCTACTACTTAGGATGTATTTTGAACTTATGGAGTCGCTTAGATGACGGATGAATGTGTCTCAGTAACACCGATATTTGCCAAGAATAACATAAAGTTTTGAAAAATTCTTCACTCTACTCCCACCAAGTTTTCGAGAAAATGTTGTGCCATTTGGAGGCGTCAAGGTGGATAAAATGTTTGTAATGGAACACTTAGAAATTATATAAAAATATAAACAAAGCATCCCATCGGGAGTGCGAAATTGTTGTCACTTTGAAATGCACCCTTGGAGAATGGTGTGATAACTCTCCTTTTAATTGACAAAATGGAAACACTCCTAGGTTGTGGGTGACTGTATGTTGGAGTGAGTCTCCATAGAGGGCTAGTTTCCCTAGTGCAACACCTAAACTATTTCTATCTCTAAGACTACTCTATTCTACCAAAACCAACAAGGAAAAGGGAGAAGGAAAGAAGAGAAAAACTGGAAAATATGGTGATACACTAGAATGTTTTGAGGATCTCAGACTTATTGGAATCACATAGATGAAGCACGGGAGCCACACACACCATACACTAACTACAAGTGTGTATCAAAGCAAAAGTGTTTCATATGAAGGTTCAAACTTGAGTTGTGACAAGATAGGGAAGGGGAACATAGTGGTTCCACAACAAAATCATGCATACAACCTATTAAACACAATCTATGACCTGTAAATTGACATAAAACTGCATGAAGGCATGAAGATTAAACTGATAAACCAAGGATAAACATGTATCCTGATGAAAAAAATAGCTTAAAACAAAAGATGCACCGAACGCATACCGTAAAAAGGTAAAAAAAAGGTAATTTTTTTGCTCAAGAGGTGGAATAAGAACAAAGAATCACTCATGCCCCTTACTTTCTCACCCCAAAAATTGAATTTCTCGAGAGAAAATGAATGAAGAGACAATTTTTTTACAATGTGTTTTGGAGTTTTACAAAAATCAGAGAGAGAGAAAGAAGAAGAAAGCGCAATATTTTAAGTCGAGTTCTAAAAATAAGAAAAGTGTATGCACCATGTTCTTACGCTCCCAAAATAGCCTCTACGTGTGAAAAATGTGCCTCCTTCTTTTCGCTTCTTAAAAATAGGCTTCATGCTTGATTTTAATCTAAATCTGCGTAAAATAAAATTTGCATTTCCATAAATAGGAAAAATAGATTTTCTTTCACTTTTGCATTTTTAGAGCTTCTAGATGATGAGATAAACCGCCCTCAAATGATTTTCATCTATTTTTAACTTGACATGCATCGTTTGCAACAATTGTGCTAAAAATAACATTTCATGTTTTAAAAAAAAAAAAGCGAGAATGTGATTCACAGGTCACGTGAAACTTCTTTCCTTTTGACTTCCCTTGTTGTGCGGATTTTTGCATGTCTTTAAGCGTCCGTGATGCACCTTTGTATTTCTCGGCTTTTTGCGCTTGAGTCCACGCCTTTATCACATAGGTTTCATTTTCCTCTAATGTGTGACCTTTCGTGTGGATCTTTCTTTTGTTGCACTTGAGATCTTTGTGCTTCGATGGACCTTTGTCTTTGACGCACTCTCATGCAAGTTTCTCTTTCTTTATCGTGAGAATTTATTTTCTTCCGTTTGGTGCACAACTTTCTATGGTTTAGTGTGTGGGCCTTCTTTGCTTTGTTGCCTAGGTATGCACACGGATTGTCTTCTGTGTTGTGCGGGTTTCATTTTCCCTGGTTACCTTTGCGGCTTTTTATTCTTCCATTTGGCGTGTAACTTTTTGTGGGTTAGTATTTTCTCCTTGGCAACATGTTCTAGATCTATGGCTCTCACACGAATTTACGCATTGGTTTGTCTTTTGTTGAAGCATGCCAAAAGTTGTCTCTTCATACTTTGATCCTTTTGTCTCGATTCAAAATTATTTAAGTCACATCATCTAGACAAGTGATCCGAATAAGCATGAAGCTTATTTGGATAACAAGAAGCACAATCAATGCTTTTATTGATTGAATAACAAGTAGCCTACAAAATTGTCATCAAACACGGTCTCAAATAAGGACACCTCTTGCACGCTAAAGATGATTATTCAAGGTACATCTAGTATAAGTAAGTCTTACTTGATTGGTTGCATTAAAAAGGCATTTTGAGCACTCTCGGGCAAAAGTAAGTCTCCCCTTCTCCTCACTCCAACTAGAGTTGTTGCATTTAGCATTAATGTGTCAATTATACCTTCTATGCTTTAAATTCCTAGACACGAAATGAAGTCCCTTGAGTGACATGCTCTAGCAATGTTCTAAGAAAATATGCAACACATTGAATACATACTCAAGTAAAATAAATTTTGTAGGCCCGAAAATGTCATCGATAATAAAGCAATTCAAGTTGTGTGAGTCCTTTCTTCAACATATAAAGATTTTGTGGGTTGCTCTATTACACTTATAGGCAACTTAGGGTAGCTTCCTCCTGTCGAGGACATACCAATGTATGTGAGAATTTTATTTTGTTGCACACTATGGAAAACATTTGACATGATTATAACATTCAACAACTTCTTTTAACAACAAGGATTTAACACACAACAATTGCAATTCAAATTTATTGTCAACATAAAAATGCAAAACCATCAATGGAGGATTAGAATCTTCTAATGTCAAGAATAGACTCAAACATGTCTTTAAAAGAACACAAATGAAAACTTTAAAGGCTTTAATTATCTATATACAACAAAAAATTTAGCAATGAGACCATCATACTAAATAGATGTTGTGGTCATTGCGTATTCATGTTGCAATAAGAAAAACATAACAACTTAGTGCAAGTCAAGGCTCGTTGAACCTCAACCACACTCAACTAGAGCCATTTATGTTTTTGTGTGAAAAACAAAACTTACGTTGACCTCCAAACTATGGGTGCAAAAATTTTAGTTAATGGAGTTGTCGACAATATTGTTCCCATTGTCTACACTCCAAAAATAGAACCCCATGACTTGCCATTTTTTTAGTTGTCTATTTCAAATAATGCTCGATCATCCTTGAGACATCATCAACCCCACACATTTTCCTATACCTTGTCTAACACGAGGGAATTTTTGATAAATTTCACTCAAAATGGCATGGGCAATCACAATTCATTAATCATAAGGTATGACACTAAATAAGGCAATAATAAACATTGGTAACAATGAGCATCAAGGATTAATGTTCACAACAATGTCAAGAGTTTGCTCATTGTCACACTTATACATCTCCCACATTTAGATATATGAATGTCATACACGCATGAATAATGCAAAATATGTTAATTCAAGAAAAAATAAAGAGGCAATGCTTTCTTCCAAATTAACTTTTCGCATTTTGAGAACTTGTAGATTTTCTATATTTTCCGGTCTCACCTTGTAAGAACTTAGACACACACTCTTGTATTGCTTTTATTTCCTAATTTTGTGTTGGTTGTAAATGTTGATTCCTTCCGTGGTCCTTACAACCCTTGCGTAATTCTTTGGCACTATAGACCATAGTTACAAAATATGGTGGATTTCATGAAAAATTCCGTATTTTTGTGATTTTTCCAATCAAGCGTATCAAACAACATATTTTCCAAGGTTTAAACAATTATAATATAGAAAAAATAAAAAAATTCAAAAAATATAACACTAAAGAAAACGGATCTCATACTTTTGTTATTATTAGTATTATTTATCATTAATTAAAAGCATGCCTTTTAATATTTTATAACACATTACATAGTACACGTGGAGCACAAGCAAGGTAAGATATTAAGTAGTAAGAACTGTAATTTGCTATGGACATACACAAGTTCTTCATAGTTCGTAATTTTGAATATGTTGTATAGAACTATGTTTTAAATTATTAAAATTATCATATTTTTTAAATATATAATTTGTCGTATTTTTTTCCGTATTTATTGTATTTTCCTATAGATTGTTTTTTTCCATGCATTTAAAGTCCATCGTTCAATACTCTTTCGCGAAAGTTGCTACCTTGCTATATATTACAAAAATTGGTTAACCCTTTTAAGATTTTAATTGATGACAAAATAGCGTAGCAGTCTTTGGATTTTGACATTCAATGTTACACGTCACAATAAAATTATTTGATGGTCTAAAAAATTATATGGATGTCATTTGGCGTTCAAAATTTAATATGCACGTCAAATTTGTTTTTATAACAAATTACAAAACACATAAATTAAGTTAAATTTTATATGGATGTTGTTGATCTTTATAATATTCTCCCATAGTTATGTGACTTTTATTTAATTCTGGATAATATATTGGACTAATCAATTTCATAGTTTTTCACATATTCATATTTTTCTCATAAAATTTAATGTTGCACTAATTAATTTGAAGATCCATAAATATCATTAAAGTTTATGAGAATTTTAAAATAAAATTTCAAATTACAATTTTAAAATAAATTATTGAAGAAAATGATAGAAATGACTCACTTACAATTCTGTAGAAAATGAGAACTTCCAACTTCTAGGCAAGTTCAATCTTCAAATTTCACCGTTCTTGCAAAATCCCAAATCCAATTTCATCGTTCTTACAAAATCTCAAATCCAATGCATCTAGTCCACTATCCAATATTTATTTGTAATAATCAAACAAATAAAAAAACCAATTACAAATCAAAATCAATAAATAAAACATATACAACTAAAAATAAATCAAACAAAACTAATTAAAAATCAAAATTAATAGATGTTTCTATTTTATCAATGAGATATGAATATGTTTATATTTCAGTAATAAGATATTAAGATAATTTTATTATTATTATTTTAATTTACATTCTAAAGTTTCTATTTTATTTATGTTATATTTGTCATGAATCTCACAAATTTATAATGTATAGTGTATGTGTTAATATTTAATTTATTATTATTTTTAATTATTTTATATATATGACGGTCAAATTTTAAATATACATATAAACTAGCAATCACATGTGTACAATGCAATGTGAACGCTGAACGGTATATGTTATTTGATTTAGAGGGATAGTTATTATTTTTGTAGTTGATGTTGATAAGGGGTGTGATTAATTTTGTAAGTGTAGAAATTTACAAAACTTAATTTACTCATTCACAAGGACTTTACATTAGGGAGCAGCCTCTTCATGTTAATCACTCCATTATAGGGGAAAATTGAGTTGCTCTCAAGTAAATCACAGTAATAAGCTCACAATATTTCTACATTCAATAGCCTTACATACTTATAGGCAATGAGCTTTCCCATATCCAAGGAATCATGCCTTATCAAAAACCCAACCATCTACCCTATTATCTCTCACACGCTCCTCCAATTTCGATTTGTATTCCCAAATCACTATTTACATACAATCATATTATAATTTTCTCACATTGAAACACTAATTTGTAACAGGTCTTGTTGTCAAGAATGCACATTTAATTGGGTGTACTTTTCCTTGGATTTGGGGATGTGAGCACAACACAAACAAGTAGCATTTCAAATTGTTAAGAAAATATATGTTGACCATAAGTTCTAATTGAAAACGGACCTTAAATACACAACCTCCAAATAATGGTTGGGCTCTAGAATATATATGTTTGTATTGAAACAAAATGTGTGCTTTCCTATTGTAAATTTGTTGAACTCTTTCTAATTTGTTGACCAGAAGCTATTTTGTATCCATTTTCTAAAAGAAGAGATGATCACAAATCGGTTATGCAAGAGTTTATGCTTTGTTTACAGTTTTTAGCATTGTTGGAACATCTCATTCTAGGGGATTCATTTTTAGTCAAAGGAAACAACATTTTAGGAAATAGTGAATTATCTTATAATGAGAAAACATTGGAATCAGGTTGTCTGAAATGACTTTGTAGTCGAAAAAATAACAGAACACTTGAAAATGATACAACTAAAAAGACATTACATAGCTGGTAAAAGACTCAGAGAAAATTTGGTTATCAAAAATTCTTAAATCAAAAATAGGAACAACCGAAGCCAAAAACAATGGTTCGTCTCAAGCTACCAAATTGGGGATAAACACTAAAAACAACTCTGATAAAAGTGTTCCATGAAAAGTCAAGATTATGTACTTTCATCTCCATGAATATAAATTGTTCCAGAAATATTATGATTAGTACCTAAACAAAAAAAAACCTAGCAACTTGAGGATAAACAAATAAAAAATCTATGATAAAAGTGTTCCCTTGTTACAAAAAAAACGTATCGAAAGGGCCTTGCAAAGAGTAATCGTGGAAATATCAAGGCTACAACACGCTACAAAAGCTGAGAAATGGAGTTCTCTGCATGAACTAGAACCGACCCTAATACTTTATAAAATTCAAGATCAAAACACTGGAAGTCGTATATGTTGCCAAATCCAGATGATTCAAACACAAGGTCATATTTCCTGTATAATTTGGGCGGGGGTGGAAATTGTGAACCTAAATTCTATAAAATTTAAACAAAACAGTTTCAAGACTTTGCCTGAATTTAACAAGATTTTCTATATGTGTATTACTTGGAAAATTGTGCTTCAACAAACAATGAAAAAAAAGTTCCCTCGCAGCAATCACGTTACCTTGGGAGATTGGGTCGTTGGCTGTAAAAAAAATCTTTGGCATTGGATGCATGCTGAAGAATGAAATTATGGCTGCAAAATTGTTAGAAAAGCAAAAAACAAAATTGTTAAAAATAGTAAAAGCAAAATTGTTAAAAATAGCAAAACCGTCATTTAAGCCGTCTAATTTGACACGGTCCCATGAATGTCCGCAAAGCCCTTCCCGAGAGGGGTAACGCCTTCAGCATAGTTATATATTTATCTGTCAATCATGACGGTCATATTTCAAAAATGACTTGTATTTTGATATCTAAAATGACTTAAAACGTCTAAATGCCTTGCAAAATCCAACACATGTGCAATGTATATACAATTTTGTTTTGAGAGTTGACTAAACTAGTTTTGAACCCTCCGAAAACACTGAAAATCCGACCCAAGACCGTGAGAAGATTCAAATTGCCGGTGCCATTACAGAGAAGTAGGGAAAATCCAGGGCAAAGTTTTAAAACTGCACAGACAAGACAAGCCTGTAAGAATAGGATCACGGTAACAGGGTTTTACAATATTTCTGAGGAAACAGGGTTTTAACAAGATTTCTCCATCCTTCTCCGTCATTCGGGATGAAGCAATTATGTTTTTCGTTTACGATTTTTTTCTTTCAATTCATGAAAGAATTGAATGATTAACTCTTTTGTTTGGACCCATAAGTTGATAAGTTGCTTAACTAGTTATAATTCAGAAATAGCCTCAGCAACAAAAGTTTTCCACTTCATCATGGACCATGCAACACTTACCACAAACATGACAGTCAGAGGAGCCATGGTTACAATGCTGCAACTGATCAATCACAGAGGACTCGCCTTCAATGGAGTCAACTAAAGTACGAGGGCGCTTGACATTGATCTTTGTAAGTGCACATTCCTCCAAATAAGTATCTTTCCCATACTTAGATTCTGATTTAGAGCCGTAAACAGAGGGAGTGGGAGCAGAGGATCCCCGGTGAAATCTGTAAAACAAGCATCATCTAGCATGGCAGTAGTGTGCTTTGAAGACTTGACAACAATCCAGTGACCATCTGTGCTTGGAGATGGACGACTTTCTGAAACACCATTTTCCGAAAAGGCAAGAATTCTCTGGGCTGGTGAAGACCGCTGCAACATTTTATCTCTAATGTTTTCCTCTGCTTCTAGGTTGAATGTGTTCATCTTAGTGAGCAGAGACAACAGAGGAGCATCCTGAGATAGCATTTTTGAATCCCACACTTCATGGAAATCCAAAGTGCTTGTTGGGGATTGGGATTGGGATTGGGATCCATAATTCTTTTGATGATCATGAACCTCAGAACATTCACTGACAAATGGATGATTCAACAATTGAGAACTGTTCCATCTCTGTTGAGACTCCTCCTGAAGCATTTGTCGAGAAAATCTAGGCCTGTAGGGGAAAGGGACTGAGGCAACTCCGGTAGCTCATCAGTGCAACCAATCCTATACATGGCCACAAGAGGATGTGAGATATTACTCCACGGAGCCTTCCCAGTGGCCATTTCCACCACAGTGCAGCCCAGAGACCAGATATCAGAAGGCCTGCCCTGAGACTCCTGCCTCACAACCTCCGGTGCCATCCACAGAGGAGTGCCCCTCAACTGTACATTACTCGCAATCGGGTCATCAGCAATTCTCTTGGCTGACCCAAAGTCGGCAAGCTTTACTACCCCAGAAGAGCCTAGAAGAACATTCTTACCCTTGATATCACAATGAACAATACCTTCCTGTGCAAATAATCAAGGCCTTGAAGAATGCCTCTGGTGTATGTTCTAATCACAGACTCGTCCAATCTTCCTCCAAATTTCTTCAAAATGTCAGCAACGCTCCCACCTGCCATGTACTCCATAAACACATTCCGCATCCTGACCCCATTCTCCTCTGTAAAATCATGGCCGAGGAACCTAACAATCCAGTGAGAGTCCAGTTCCTTCAGGATTCGAGCTTCGTTCTCGAATGCCACCATATCTTTCTTGGCATCCGCTCTGAACTCTATTGATTTTACTGCAAAGAGCTCGCCATTGGCCTTGTTCATGGCCAGGCTCACAGTCCCAGAGGCACCGGCTCCGACCAGATTTCCCCTCACCCATTCTCTGGGTGTCACACAACAATAATCATACATTATATTGAAATGAAGTGAATAAAAACAAGGCTACAAGAATGCTTTTAAGCCCTACTGTGCTTCTGCAAAATTGAAAAACATCCGTGCAGAGTGCATGGGAGGCAAAATGCCTGGGAATCCCATGTACAAACCGAATTGAGGAAAACCCAATTCAGAAAATGCATACTCCTCGCCGCCTAAGTGCATGAATGCCGTCCAATTTCTGGCTAATGGGCAGTACCCAATTCAAGTAGTGCGAGTGCACAGAAGAACCAAATCAGTTGGCTAGGGAGGTGGATTCATTGTATACATTTCTTTAAAAAAAACAGAGGATAAAAATGGGAGAAGCAAAGGAAGATATGAATCCGATTACTGATTAAGTCCTGCTACGTATTCTCGCGTCCTCCTCCACATCTAGTTCATCCATTTGATAATCGAACGGTTCATACATTGTGGTGTGGAAGTGGCCGTTAGTCCGTTGTGAGGGCATTCATGTCTGTTTGTTCGCCTGGGTTGTCGTTTACCTGATTCCCGGCATGGGAGTGTGAGCGGGGAATCGGGATGGCACGGCGTCCTGCTTCCTATTCCTCAATCGCAGTTGGGGGTACCCTCGAATCTCGATACAGATTATAAATGCGATTGTCATAAGTACCTACATCAAATTGAAGTAGCAGAGGCCGCCTGGACTGTGGATGGGGACATAAATATTTTGTGGGACAAGTGAAAATTGCGTTCAAATTTCATTATTCATACCCTGACATTGACGGTCCGTAGGCTGTTTTATTTGGTTGGTGTTTTTTATTGTGTTCGTATTGTGTAGGGGGTAGGGTATGTATGTCTTGTATTTGAGGCACAGGGTATGTAGACTTAAAAACAAGTCACCCGGCATATGAACCATAAATTATTATTATTATTATTATTATTATTATTACTACATCTAGCCTCGTACAATTATTTTATTTGTAGTGGATGAAGTGAAGTTTCAATCTAGCTCTTTCGAGCTAATGTAAGTATAGGAGAGAAACATTCAGATCCTTCTCTTGAAGGAGACCATTTGTTGAGATCCTTAACTTCAAGGGTGCATATAACAATATTAAATATAATGATACACTCTAAAAAACATGTCCACATAACTTAACTTCTAAATACTCTAAAGAATAGTTTTTTTCCCAAAATTTTAATAAGATTAAATTATATTGATTTGTGTTATCCTAGTAACTATCTATTTTATCCCCCTTTTAACATTAAGCGAAAATGAGTAAACAAAAATGCACCTTTGTTGAAGATAAAATTGCCATACATGTTACAAAATGTTTGGCGCCTAATGTTGTGTATTGGGCTATACAACAAAAGGTGGCATGTGTATTAATTTCTACCTTCAACACCTTGAATGTGGTGGTAGTTGCCATCAGCTATAGTAAACGAGCCCGCTATTTACATTTTCTCCCCCATTTTCTAGCATTGTCAACATCCTACTCGTTTATGCAAACTTGAGCTTTGCAAAACACATGGACTTTGCAAAATGTCTCGTCATTGCAAAACATTGGAATGCCTATTTGTGGACATAATGTCAATTTGACTATCACCATGCTAGCACCATGTTATGAGTTTTGACATATAAGGTGAGGTTTTTAAAATCTTCATTTAGTTTATGATCCATTTCGTATTTTCAATGTTGGTACTTGTCAATATTTCATGTTTTATTGCTAAAATAGCACAATTTCTATTTGGATCGTATATACCCATATTGAACAATAAATATTAATATGAACATGCACTATGAATAGTTAAAATTCCTTACCTTATACATTTGTTTTTTGCCTCTTAATGGTTTGTACTGCAAGAATGTAGCAAAGAACATCGAATATGAAATACAAAAATGGAAAATGCCCAAAATAACACATTTCACAAATGTAAAGGGTCGAGAAAACAAATTTCATCGGTTATGATATGTTACAAACCACAATGAGATATTGTGCCTTATTACGGTGAAATAGGGCGATGGGAGATGAAATTGCATTCAAAATCCACCGTCCAATCGTTTTGTAGAGTCAAAGCTTAACAAACACGGAAATTTAAAACTTGCACAAACATTTAAAATAGGAAATCCTAACAAGCACCACATTTAAAATAGAAAACCCTAACAAACACCAACATTTAAAATGCTAGAATGCCTATTTGTGGATGTAGTGCTGACGACTATCATTGCCCTATCATGTGTTTCACCATATAAGGTGAGAGTTTTTAAATCTTCACCGTATTTACAATCCATTTCTAGTTTTAAATGTTGTTTCTTGTCATGGGTAGAGCATGTTTTACTACTAAAATAACATGATTTTGTTTGGTTCATCTACGTTCGTATCCAACATATTTGAATTTGGGTAAGCTATTATCATATTCAACTATGAATTTAATGAGTATATATGACATAAAACTAGACAATGTTATTTCAACAAAAAAATACAGACCTCAATTCTAACATTTTATTGGAATCTTACAACTCTATCCTAGAGCAAGCAATGTACCATTTAAGAATCTAACAACACAAACATGTATATGTATTCTTTGTAACATTAAAGTATGCACATTCTACTAAGCGGGACTATAAGAAAAAATCGATGGAATATGCATTGAAAAGTGGCAAGTGTATTAACTTCCACAAGTAATGCCTTAAATGTGGTTGTAGGTGCCAACAAATGTAGTAAATGAGCCCATACTTTAATAATATTTCTCACCTTTTTCTCCCCATTTTCTAGCACTATTGATAGCCTATTCATTTTTGAGCTTGGAATTTGCAAAACATTTAGGCTTTCAGAAAACATTTGGGGACAAAAGAGAGAACTCCATCTTGATTGGGGTCACTTATGTTGAAATGCCACAATAAGGCACAATATCTCACTATTTTTAACACATCAAAGGCGATGAAATCAACTCACCCATGTAAGGGAAAATGAAGATGGTGAAGAGCATATGAGATGACAATTTTTGAATCTTTATTTAGTTTGGACTCTATAAAATGCTTGGGTGTGCAAATAATGGGTACAAATGAATCTAGAAGCCATATTATTGTTAAAAGCTTAGAATTTATTAATACAAACTTGTCTCGTAGTTGTATTTGAGGAGTAACGGATTTTTGTGTTTAAAATATTTCTATGAAATGATCAAGTTCTAGTTAGACAAATGTGTCTACTTCTTGAAGTTTATGCAATGTATACGTTCAAAGGCGATTATGCAAGAATGGACATACATCCTTATTGATAAATTAGAATAGTTATATAGGCGGGTTTTTCATTGTAAATTCTCAAATTGTAAACCAATTTCCCTATGATCTACAAGATGAAGGTAGTAAAGTAGAAAGAGATCATTTTATAGAATCAACATATGACACAAAATAACTATTACCATATTAGAATGACTACACGGGAAAGTTTGTGACATGATCAAATTGTATTGAATTTTTTTGTTCTCGCTAAAAAATACGTCTCACAACCAAAACTTGACCAAAAACGTAGGAAATGATTAAACATGCATTTGAAATAGCTTAAATATACTAAGGCACAATGCATCCGTAATTATCTGAATATATTAAGTTTTAAAAATATTTTTAAAGACTTATTTACTAGTCCATTTTTAAAAAATGGCCATTCGAAGCAAGCACACTTGTATGCTTTGACCCAAGAATAAATGCATAAGCTATAAACTACTTGTGCTTTATGATTTATAAGATGAAAATAGTTAAGGAGAAAGAGTTGCGTAAGATTCAAATAAATTATTTTAAACGAGGCTTGTGGTTTTTCCGCCTATCATCCATGGCATGCCTACAAACTTACACACCGCATAAACTTTGAAGTGTGTACACATTTTGCTATCATCTATTGACATGGATTGAAATGTTTATTTGAATTTTATATGATTGGGTGCTAAATGTTTTATATTGATGGAAATTTTATTTTTAGTATTAATATTTATTTATTCATATTCAATTAATATAAAGAAGGGGATGAAATACACATTCATTAGAATAATGCAAATTAATGTATTTTTGGTTGGTTAAAAAATTTAAAAAAACTACTTTTTAAAAATATCATAAAATTAAACTATGTTAACATTGTTTTAACTATGACCAAGCTCACAAAATGCAAACATTACATATTGCGCAGTTTGAAATTGTAACATTTGAAAGTATGTAGTTAAAAGAAAATGAAATAAATACATGTATTATGATAGTTTTGTACTCAATATTTTAGAGAAAAGTCTCATTTCTTTGAATTTTTAAACTTATAAAATGACATTTGCATTCAAATCAAGAGTGGCTCTCTTTCATGCTCTTTATTAGTACTGTCACGAAGATTGTTTTTCATTGTTGCACATTAATTACGCCGAAAGGCGTGTTCTCTGGTAGAAAGCCGGAGCCCCTCTGACAAAATCCAATGGTGCATATCGACTGCATCATCAACCATCGGAAGGCGATATTCTCTGCAGTGGAGTCACGCACTGGTTATGCTCAGGGCTCACAAATTCCAAACGTGATCTGTCGGTGTCAAAATGCAACACGTGTATGGCAGTGGCCGTGTGCTTGTAAGTCTGATTTGACGACGGCTATAAGCGAGAGCTGCGGTTAGCACAGCTCTCCGTAACGTTCGGTTATGTAGAGAAGCGGTTTTATTGGGTGGTATTACATAGAAGCGGGTTTCCTCTACTTTTTTTCCCACTATAGAGAAGCGATCCACACAGGTTTCTACAGTGAACTACCCTCCTCCATGGTGGTGCACACCTCTAAATCTGTAACCCTCATATCTCCTCATTTTACTATATAGAAATGAATTGATGTGGATTTCTATCTGTATTTGAAGCAGGTTCAATTGTCTCTGAGAAGAAACTACTGCCTGCCGCTGTTTTGATTGTTGTGTGCAGAAGAAGGAGAAGAAAATTGAGGATTAGGAGACGCTTCATTAGGGCGCAAGGTCTAGCTGTATTGATTATGCTTCTTCTGCTTCTGAGCACTTGTCCTACGTGCACTGTAACCTTTGCCACACAATGAATGCTGGATAAAATTCCCGTAACAAATAAGCTTGTCTCCTGGTTCATCTCCCATGCATTGATCCTCCATAGCCATCCTCCTGCCACTTTATTAACTCGTGTTCTGTAAAGAAGATGCCATTTCCACTTCCAGATAAAGGTCTCATAGTTCTTTGCGCAGTCCTCCCGATCATTATCCTTTACGCGCAATCCTTGCACAATACCCATGTCATTTTATCTTCCCCCACTTCATAAGTGTATTGTCCCCTTTGTCGTCCCTTCACGCAGTTACTCAATAACTGCAAATTCGTCTTCTTCTATTATCTTTTATACGATCTCCTCGTTGAAGGATTTGTGTTTCTTTTGCATCAGATCAAGCTGGTCATTCAAGGGAATATTGTCTCCAATGACGAATGCTCTGAGAATAATTGTGATCTGCTATATTATTTCTTTTCATCTACGGTTCTCATAATAATATTTTTATCCCTTGAGGTCTTGCCACATTATAGTGGAGGAAAGTGATGACAGAGTCTTGCTAAGATTGATTGGAATTGTGTCATGCCTTCTCTCCTTCCACATGGAACAGACCATGGCAGACACCTCTTCTCTGCTTTGGTCTATGTTACACATTGTTGCGTTGTCTTCCTGCCAAATTTGTTGTGGCTTGATAATAGAGAGACACTTGTAGAACCAAAGATATCTCCTTGTAACAATAACTCCCCCAAAGTAATGCATAGAAGCTCAAAGCAATGCCATTTTAGAAACCATTTAAGTATGCTTTTGGCATTTAATTTTTGTTGTGCAGTCTTTGACATTAAATCGGTGCCTTCGCGGCTTGTGTAATAAACGGTCGCACCATTCTTACTTCAAATCATTCCATCGTGTCTAGCTTTGTAAATACTACTTACTGTTAAAATAAAAAATTATGGGGAATAACATACACTTGTGTAAGAATATTCCATGTTCAAATTTTCTTATTGTCACTTTCATCCAATTCAATTGATTAAAATCCATGCTTCACCAAGTTCTCTCTTCCGTATTTTATGGAGTGTTCTTTTGTAAGCTCACCATATCCATCACGCACGTTCGTGATGGAGGGAAGAAAAATCGAACCCTAACCTCCTCCAAACTATTCTCGCCACCCACCAATGCGCCACAACTAAATTTAGTGTATGAAAGTCAAAAACTTAGTTTTATCATTGATTACAAATGTGTGTGATCTTTAGGGTGGTCGGTTAACATAGGCCACGCTAAGACGAAGAACATTTAATTATGCCGAAAGCGTATTCCATTTTATATAAGGGGGAGAGCTATCGCTTGGGTTTGACATGGTCGTACAACCATATCGTTGAAAAATCGAACGGCCCAAGTACTTTTGAATCCATTGGCCCAAAATCAGGGTTCGATATAATTACCCCAAAGGAAAGGTTAAATTTGATGCTCGTTTAGTAGTGTAATGGTCATGCCTTCTCTCCTTTCACATGGAACAGACCATGGCAAATACCTCTTCTCTGCTTTGGTCTATGTTACACATTGTTGTGTTGTCTTCCTGCCAAATTTTTCGTGGCTTGATAATAGAGAGACACTTGTAGAACCAAAGATATCTCCTTGTAACAATAACTCCCCCAAAGCAATGCATAGAAGCTCAAAGCAATGCCATTTTAGAAACCATTTAAGTATGCTTTTGGCATTTAATTTTTGTTGTGGAGTATTTGACATTAAATCGGTGCCTTCGCGGCTTGTGTAATAAACGGTCGCATCATTCTTACTTCAAATCATTCCATCATTTCTAGCTGTATAAATACTACTTATATTGTTAAAATAAAAAAATTTGGGGAATAACATACACTTGTGTAAGAATATTCCATGTTCAAATTTTCTTATTGTCACTTTCATCCAATTCAATTGATTAAAATCCATGCTTCACCAAGTTCTCTCTTCCGCATTTTATGAAGTGTTCTTTTGTAAGCTCACCATATCCATCACGCACGTTCGTGATGGAGGGAAGGAAAAATCGAACCCCTAACCTCCTCCAAACTATTCTCGCCACCCACCAATGCGCCACAACTAAATTTAGTGTATGAAAGTCAAAAACTTAGTTTTATCATTGATTGCAAACGTGTGTGATCTTTAGGGTGGTCGGTTAACATAGGCCACACTAAGATGAAGAACATTTAATTATGCCAAAATCCTATTCCATTTTATAATAGGGGAGAGCTATCGCTTGGGTTTGACATGGCCGCACAACCATATCATTGAAAAATCGAACGGCCTAAGTACTTTCCAATCCATTGGCCCAAAAAGAGGGTTCGATATAATTACCCCAAAGGAAAGGTTAAATTTGATGCTCGTTTAGTAGTTTAATGGTCATGCCTTCTCTCCTTTCACATGGAAGAGACCATCACAAGCAAATACTCTCTTCTACTGCTTTGGTCATATGTTACACATTGTTGTGTTGTCTTCTGAAAATTTTCGTGGCTTGATAATAGAGAGACACTTGTAGGCAAAGATATCTCCTTGTACAATAACTCCCCCAAAGCAATGCATAGAAGCTCAAAGCAATGCCATTTTAGAAACCATTTAAGTATGCTTTTGGCATTTAATTTTTGTTGTGGAGTATTTGACATTAAATCGGTGCCTTACGTGTACATTGTGTAATAAACGTCGCATCATTCTTACTTCAAATCATTCCATCATTTCTAGAATTGGTGATATAAATACTACTTCTGTTAAAATAAAAAAATTTGGGGAATAACATACACTTGTGTAAGAATATTCCATGTTCAAATTTTCTTATTGTCACTTTCATCAATTCAATTGATTAAAATCCATGCTTCACCAAGTTCTCTCTTCCGCATTTTATGAAGTGTTCTTTTGTAAGCTCACCATATCCATCACGCACGTTCGTGATGGATAGGGAAAAATCGAACCCCTAACCTCCTCCAAACTATTCTCGCCACCCACCAATGTCACTAAATTTAGTGTATGAAAGTCAAAAACTTAGTTTTATCATTGATTACAAACGTGTGTGATCTCTAGGGTGGTCGGTTAACATAGGCCACACTAAGATGAAGAACATTTAATTATGCCAAAATCCTATTCCATTTTATAATAGGGGGAGAGCTATCGCTTGGGTTTGACATGGCCGTACAACCATATCATTGAAAAATTGAACGACCCAAGTACTTTTGAATCCATTGGCCTAGAAAACAGGGTTCGATATAATTACCCCAAAGCAGAGGTTAAATTTGATGCTCGTTTAGTAGTGTAATGGTCATCATATAACAATATAATCAATATCTTTTGTAGTGTTAAAAATAAAAGAGACCAATCACAAGACTAGATACTCATCCTAGGCCACCAGAATTCATTGTTTTAAATTTTTGTTTTTCGAAAATGTTGGGTGGTATTGCAGAGAATTTTGTGGTTTTTTAGTGTTTAGATTTCGTAGTCAAGTGTGTGGGGGCAGACGATTTGGTTTTTAAAACCAGTGGGCGGTAAGCGGAATGGAGATATAACTGCATTGTTGGGCGTACATTTTCTAATGTTCAACATCATATAGTGTGTACATTTTCTCATGTTCGACATCATTATTGCTGGAAATGGTTGCAACCAGGGAATTGGTGATCTCAGATGGGCCTACTCTCCAAATATCAACACAAATTCCAAAGAAGGGAAAAAATTAACGAGTTTAGTCTCAAGTACCACCATTTCTTCCACTAGCGCCCCTTAAACAAGACTAAGGGATAGTTTATGCATATAATTACTCCTACATCTAATTAAGCATCATAAAATATAGTTAAATATAGTAAATAATGTTGATTACCTACTCAATCAAACATGTAAGGAAATAGGAGGAAGAGAACACATGTTACCGTGTTTATATGTTGTCACTATATATGTCATCGTAATTTGGGCACAAAAAGACGTATCCAAAATCAAGTCGCAATAGATATTTTGACTAAGTTGTGACACTTTTAACATCAAAATAAAAGAAAAATAACACTAAATTTTTAAACTTACAGTTATGAAGTAAATCATACCTGCCCCATTTGCAATGACCGATATATTTCCTATGTTATGTTTCAAGTCCATGATCCTACAGAGTTCTTCAACCGTGAACTTCACCTACGCAACATAATTTGCAATCATGTATTATCATTCCTACTAATTTATATTTAGTTTGAATCTCTTTTAAAATAGATAAATTTTATCTTGAGACATATTGATCCAAAGATATTTAAATGTTGAAATATTTAAATCTTAAAATATCAACTTTTATATTATAATCCTATGCTTATTACACCAAATCTCATTGGGAGAATTTATGACCATCAAGAAAGGAGTAATGGTGATTTCTTCAACAAGAAATGAAGGGCCCTCACGTAAAATTGTCGTAAATGTTGCGGTTTGGATTTTTAATATCGTTTGAGAGACTACCGATAGGGATTATGCCATCACCTTTAAGTTGGGTAATGAAAGTATTGTTGTTAAGGCGTCATATTTCTTCCTTGATGAGGGAGACACATTCGCATCGATATCCCAGGATTTTCTACTTCATTGATATGGGGACTTTGCCTATGCCAAAGAAGAGGGACTTTGTTTGTTGTAAGGTGAAAAGCGCATAGTTTGAATTGTGTTATTAAAGTTTTGTTGTGGAAGATATATTGCAAGTTCTTTGTGATTGGCTATTGAATGGGCCTTACAGTTGTGAGTTTCAATAACATATAGTGAGAAATAAAGTTTTCATAATGGATCAACATTACAAGATACAATTTGATGCTTTTATTAGTTCAAATCTCTCTTTCAAATGGAAAATAAGAGCCTCCTTTCTCTCATTTGGCCAACTACTTGAAGGACTTGAATATTGATTACTTTATGCAAAGAATGAAAAATGTGTCTTGCTAAATCTTGAAAATCATGAGGGATTTTTGGGGTTTTCTTATCTTCCTTGAACATTCCTTTAATGTGTCCTTGCTGCCTAATCCTTCAGAATTAATTTCAGCTATTAGCTTGCCATCTTGACACACACTTCCAAGGTGTGCTTCACCTACATCATTCACATCTACAAAAACTACGTGCCTCACAGCTAGATGCAAACAATATTTGTTTTTCCGAGAGCTATATAGAAACCCTAATCACATTTTTTATGAAACCCTTGCCCTTGGGTTTTAGGTCCAACCGACATATCCTTGTCTCTAAATTATCCATTAAAACATGCGAGTGTATACTCCTTGCAAGGGTGTTTTTACCAACTCATGGAGTAGGCATGGGACATGTAGGTATTTAATTCTAGGGTGTCCTTCACCTACATTGTCCACACGTGTAAAAACTATGTGTCTCATGGCTAGAGATCATAAACCTTGTTCTTTTCCTTTAAAGCTACATAAAAATCCTTATCCCTACTTCGTAAGAAACCTCTAATTACAATTACGAATAGAACCCTTTTTGCATTTGTGTATATAAAGTAGAGCACATAACATATATTATTTGGGTAGGAATGATCTAAACTAAGGAATAGGTGTGGGACATGAAAGCACTTAATTCCCATAGTTTTACCAACTCATGGAATAGCCATGAGACATGCAGGTATTTATTTTAAAATACCTCTTTTGAATGAGAAATACAATACACCTTTTGCTCATATGTCTAGCCGTTAGAGTGGCTCAGTTATAAATGATTATTCAAGAATCACCTATTCCCCTAAACATAATCAATCTTGAAATTGAATAAAAATGTTTTTGCGTTGTCCTCATTATTTTAAATTTTTGTCCATTTAAATGCAAATTGCATTCATGTGCATAATACGTGTGATAAAGAGATGAAAAATGGATCACATAAATACTTTTAGATTTTAACCTTCAATTCATGTCTTTTCCTTCCTTGAACATTCCTTTTACAAAACCTTTATGCCTGATTTGAAGGGAGTAGTGTCATCTATCAGGTTGCAATCTCTACAGTCCTCCCTCCTTATTGCAAGCATCGCCCTAACCAGAAGCGCATTGCATCGCCCTTCATGTTTCTTGGTGTTCTTCACCACCATCGCCCACACCTAGATAACATGCGTGCCGCACGAGTATAGACAAATATTGTTCATTTCCTTAATAGCTACTAAAGAAACACGAAAATTGTAATTGTTTATGCAACCCCTAACCTAGAATTTTTGCTTCTTTGTTTTATCCCTTTCGGCGTTCACATCGTACATTTCACGTACGATTGCTAGTTCTAATGCGGTGGGGCAGTGGGCTGCTAATGGCTGATTCATTTGCATATGATGGCTTTTTCTAAAGTAAGAAACCCAGTTTCATGCAGACTATAGTTTACCTTTGGCAAATATTTTATTTCCTTGGCTTTTTATTGGTGCGTGTTGTTCCCTTCATTTCCAGGGCTCGTATTTTATTGTGATTTATTGTATTTCTATGTTTGACTGTTGTTGTGATCTAGAGTGTCCACCTGCCTTGATCCATGCAGGATGGTCGTGCAACTGGTTGGTTTTATTTTTGTCACTGTTGTTGATAGAAGGCGTTGACAACTTAGCTTCATGCATGAAGCTTCTGTGGATGGCAACGCGTATGTGGAGAAAGAAAAGCAAAACCGTATGTTGTGTGGATGATGGTGTGCATGGGAGGAGAAAAACAGAACCGCAAGAGCCTGCTGCGAGAGCTTTGCAGTTGGAAGATTGAGTGGAAATAGGATGTGGCACTGTGCTAAGGCAGGGTATCAAGGCGTGAGTAAAATTTTAGCTGCTCTTTTTTTTGGCGCTAGCCAAAAGCCTCAGCATTGATTTCATTTTCTTTTCCCTTTCACTCAGTTTTTGTGTCATAAGAATGTCATTCACTGCCCTCTGTTGTTCTTCCCATTGCTACATGGCTGTTTGTTTCATAACGGTTGGGAGAAGAATCATACTGCATGGTAAGAAATGTAGCCTTTACAAAATTGAAGTCTTTCAATTTTATTTCGCAAGGGGAGATTAGGCATTGCAGCTTTGAACAAAACCATGTGACTTTCTTTCAATAACATGGAAACCTTATTTTGAATAAGGCAATGCGTATTTCTCTTTTTATTTGGATTCATTGACTGCGCTAGGGCCTATTTCTGATACTCTTTTTTAGTTTCTTACTCCATTAGAAGTGGTTCAAGCATACATAACAATAAGTTAGAACGTAATCTGTTTGCAAAGTTTCTACAAGAATAAGTCTTCCCTTTTGCTTCTTTTTGCATCTTAGTTGTCTTGCTATGTTGGGATATCTTGGACTCTCTGAATGCTACTGACTTAATAATTTTCTCTCCTCATATAGATTGCATTATGTACATAATCTGAATCTTTTCATTTTTCCTGTTGATCTCTTGTTTTGTATATGATTATGTTTGCCCTCTTATAGTTTGTTAAGAGGCTACCTCTCCTCTTCCTTTCTCTCTCGCCCACTGTGCTTGGAGACTAATGTTTTGTAAAGCCTATGTTTTATCAATATTATTATCTTTTATCCCAAAAAACAAAGGTTAATAATGAAGGACGTCTACATGTTTCAGGACCAGACCAAAAGGGTCGTCTTTGTACTACATGTAAAATCTGCCACTATAATAAAATCCAAACCTTATTTTAGCTTTTAAAACATGTTATTAGAAGTATTCCAAAAGGGCTGTAATGTAGGTCAGTTGATGCTTTCGGTACAGAAATAGGTCATGTGTCGCTGGCTTAATATTAGAGCAAACATGCATGGATGGAAAGCACACATTTATACAGTATGTAACTGATATCCACTCTAACTCTAGAATCCTTGAGCAGTGGACTGTCTTGACATATAAATGTCTGCCCAATGTCCAAACTCCAAATAGATATTCTTCTCTGCGTGGACATTCTATTCTTCCCGAAGGATGCTTGTAGCAGTTATTAATTATATCACAGATCAATTTCCTTCTTATTCATATTGATTTTCAGTATCATTTCCAATCAATGAACAACATAGGAATTTGTGTGAATTATAGCAAGCATAGCTTGACTAGTTTACAGATCATTATATGAAAGCAAACCCTATGCCTCAGTCCGCAACTGTGAGTATGCAATGAAGTTGTGACAAAAAGGAGGGTGATGTGGAGCAACACAAAAAGGATAAATCAAATATGGTAACATCTCAAATATTACAGCCTCATAATTTCTTGGACTTATGATAAAGATTATTATTTGATGAGGCCAATTGTATGAGTAGATATTTATAATATTATGACTTGGAAAAGCCTCTTTTAGTGTATTGCTTGCATAAAATTGTTTCTTACACAATTGCAACAGTGTTGCGATATTTTGCTTGATTTAATTGTGGGATAGTCTTGAACATATGTGGTTAACCAAAAATCGTTTGACTATATGCACCTGCAAAACAAAAGAGCTACAAACTCATCTCCTTAAATATCTAAACTTCCATTTCCTGTTCATCATCTATCGAATGCCTTCCCAGCTTAGCGAAAAGAGGTGGCAACATTCTTATGGCTTAAAATCTTACACCTTAGATACAATGGTTAAGGTGATTGCATACCAATATTTTTCATGCATGTAGAGATCATGGTTTCTTGTTTCAGATTCTTGAATTATCAAAATTAATGATTATAAGATCAGTCTTGTGCATGTCATCATTTGTCTCTTGCTTGCCATTATTTATCTATGATATTTTTGTATGCATGTAACCACTTCGCAACAAGTGAGCATTCTAGGATTGAAATGATGCAAATGTTAGTCTCTTCAAAAATTCCCACTGCAAAATGCCTAACTTCTTCTTTGTTGGGAAATTCATTTTTATTGCTTCGGGCAATATGATAATATGGTGCGGCCGTTTGCCTTAACTACATGCAAATGATAGTAATTTATGTTTTGTTCAGTTTAATTACATATTCTTGGCATTCTTTATGCCTGCTGCAGTCGCAGACCTTATCAATTATCACTTCACTGGCTTTTAAATTGTTTCAAATGGTATGATTAATCTTAAAGCACTACAAGAGTAACATGTCTACAAGAGGATTAGATATGCATTTCCACAAAATGCTTTGTTTTTGTAGTATTTGGTTGGAGTCTTATTCCATGTTAGCCGGTGCAAGTTCATGGTAAATTGCGTAGTTCAAAGGTGATTACCCTTCTTTCACATTTTGCCTCCTATGCATTTCAAACTTCCAAAAGACTTGAAAAGCAATGAGTTTGGAAACTACATCTAACAAATTTAAAGATGGCTCTCCTTTTTTTTGTGACGTATATCTCTGCACACCTGCAAGGACATTTTCCTATGAAAGAGCCACGTTCAATTAAGTATTTTCGCTTACCATATTTGTAGGAGCATATCTCTTTCATATGAGCTTCAGAGGCAAATTTAATGAGTTATTATTTGGTTTTAAATAATAACGTCTAATTATGTTAACCTATCTGTACTTTTAAGGAAATACATACTTTGTAACCTCACAAAACCCACTACATTAAACTGAGAATACTACAATTGGACAGCAAAGATAACATCATTCACAGACTCATGTTTTTTCCTCACCTCCATATTCAGCAATTGCAAGAAAACAACAACGGCAGCTACTGCTGCTGCACCGCAGCCCTTGTTGAGGAAGCAATGTGTGCACATTATTAGTTTTACACAAGTTTTCAACACTCCTTAAAACCAAACAATAAATCAAATTATTTTCTATTTCAATTACTAGTTTTTAAGACGTGTAAGGTATGGTTTGACTATGTTTGTTAAAATTTTTAGAAGTTTCTAAGATATTTGCAATTATCCAAAGCCTTAAGCTTCGTGTATTCACCATTCCCTTTTATGGAGAATCAGACCATAGCTAAGGAAATCGATGATTAAAATTATCATGGATGGGGGTGGCGAGTGGCCTGAACTTTCAACAAAACACTGTTTGTCAATTCCAAATCTGTTAACAACTTGCTCTTTTAGGTGGCTATAAAAAATTAATACGCTTCTTGAATTCAAATACTAACAAAAATTTATTTTCTACAAATTATATATGTTTTTTTGGAATTCTCAAATTTTTTTGGAATTCTCAAATTTAAATAAAATAAGGAAAAAAACACGTCTACGGCCACCGGATAAGCCAATATAAGAAGAAATGTTGTTGATATCACTTCTTCCAATTGTCATCTATTTAATTATTTTAATAGTAATTTTTTATTTTCCTATTATTTTTATTAAAATTATTTAATATTTGTTGTGACCGCCACAAGAATAAGGCACAATTTAATAGTAATCTTTTTCATAACTAGTACAAGAATGATGACAATAGTAAGGCACATTAATGGAGAGACTCACAAAGATATAAGTTTTTAGACTAAACAATGAAATTCATTAATGAGAAGGAATGTACTACATTGTTTGTACTTCATTTATATTGTCGTACTATCAATCTCGAATATATTCCTGCAATCATGGCTTGCTTTTGAAATTAACTATTCATTTAGTGCGTTAAATCATCACTCACTTTCGGGGTTAAATTTGGCCTATTTGTTTAGACGTTTTTCGTGATTTTAGACATAAAATATTTGTAAATATTTTATCTAACCGTCACACGCGATTTGCACATTTAAAATGTATTTATCAATTTTATATAGGTTTGTATATAAATTATAAAAATATATGTAAATATATATATAAAAGATATAATAAATATAGAATAATTAATAAAAAATAAACATTATTTTGTGTTTTGAAGAGCGAGTATTGAAAAATTACCGTCACTGAAAATTGTTTGTGAGGCATAGGTGGGCATCAAATTTAACCCTGCTCACTTTGCCCTTTGGGTGGCATTTGGAAAACCTCTTTATTAAAGTCCACCTCCACGACACATGCATTATTTGATGGAGGAAACGCTGGTGGAGATATAGAGAACAATGACATTGAAACACTCCCATATGTTTTTACCAAAAGTCTTCCACGAGGAAATTGTTCTCACCCTTCTACCCCTCTTCTAGATGTAGTATTAGATTTACCTAAATTTGATAAAGTCTGTAACTTATTCGAAAAATTCTTCGTGGTTGGTTATTTTGTTGGTCGAGTCCCCTTTGAAGGAGCGTTCATACAATGGGTTCAAAACCAATGGAAACCCCACATCGTTAGCTCGAAGGGGTGAAAAATATGACCAAGGTTCTTTTTCTTTTCTATTCTACAAACTATTAACACTATAAATCCATTGTTAACAAGGGTCCATGGTTCATTAGAACACACTAGTGGTGTTTTCCTTTGGACCAAGAACTTCTAGGTTTCTAAGAAGGATAGGCATAATCTCCATTTGGGTGAAAATTTTAAGGCAACCTATCTTCCTTTGCGACTTCATTGTAGGGAAAATTTTAAGACACTCCTTCAAAAAAAAAAAAACCCGTAGATATTACTTGGCGAATGTGTGAAAACGATTTTCGAAATCACGGTGAATCGGAAGGAAATGAGTTTTGTATGGCTAGCGAATTATTTGACAATGGGTAAGTGCATGGAAATGGGGGACCAAAAAGGGGTCAAAAGTGAACACATTTTTCCTAAAATAAGTGAAACCTAAACTTCATCTAATAATTTGGCATGTATATGCTCAAAATTTAACAAAGTGATAAGAATAAGTACCGTAGAGCTCGGAATCTAGTTTCTAAACTACTATTTTTTTGAAAATGGTGGAGATTAAGAGGGTCAAATGTGGTGCACACACAAAGTATGTCTATTTTTGTGTAAAAAAAACCTATTGTGTGTGCGCCTCCGCCCAACACCCCCCGCCCCCACCCCCAACATTTTTGAGTTCTATAAATTAATTTTCAACTTTGGTAGAAAGTTAGCTAAGACCATGTACGAAGTCCCACTAATTTTTCATAATTTTTGGATGAAAATAATTTTTAATTAATTTTCAAAGTGCACATAACACGAAAATGAAATATTTGTGTGTACACCCCATAACTTTGGAAAAAAAAGTCATTTTTTGTTTTTTTAGTGCGTGTAGAATGGAGTTTAAAAAAAATTGTATGAAAAAATCATAAATTGTGCACCAAAATGTATGCATAGGTTTTGACAAGAAAAGAAGGTACGTAGTAGAAGAAATTATGGATGAAAGCCTTAAACTAATCAAATTTTAGAAAGAATTATATCATCGCCAAGGTAAAACCCAACTTGACATCGTAGTGTATTTTTTTAATATTATGTTATAATGCATGAGATATTGGGGTGTACATGTGAGATTTTGATGTTTTACCGTCAAACAAAAATTTATTCACGTTACATAGTCGAACCTTAAGTTTGGATATCGAGAAAATCAATCCTATGGATTGGGTATTTCAAACCCCAAGAAGATGAAATGCGCTCACATTATAACGCGCTTAAAACTGAAATTCAAACACAAAACGCGAGTCAAAACATTATAAGCGTGTTTTATGATAGTCAAAACATCGGCATGTTATAACGAGAGTGCGTTATGGTTGATAAAATCAAACTATAACAAGCTCAAGTTATAACGTAACTTCATTTTTTTTGTGTTGCGTGAGCACTGAGCCATAATGCACGGCGTGTTATGAAAAAATTGACCAAAAAGTATATTTTTGGCCGCTTTTTGGTCCCCAATATTTGTGCACTTGCCCGATGTTGTTGGATGGTAGAACTATTGGCCGACAACATGACCGATAGCATATGAAATATCTGGAAATCATTTTTGAAAATAATATTTAAAATGAGTGTCTCGGCGAGAAATATTTCCTTATGAAATATGACACAAGCAAAAAAGCAAAAAAAGTGTTTTTTTGCGAAAATTGTTGATTTCACCAGTTTTGTATGGGAAATATCATTTATTAATTTTTTATGTTAGCAATTTAAAACAATTGTCTTGATGATAAATATGTCCTTAAAAATGTGGTACGAGTAAAAAAACTTATGTTGTCGACCGCAAAAAAAAATGTTGTATGTCGCCACCAATTTCTTTACTAGCCATAAAAATATGCTACCGAATAGCTTCCAAAAAACAAAAAAATGCTATCGGGAGGTAACATATATTTATGCTTCGAGTGTAGCATATGTTTATGCTACTAACCCATAGCGTATATCTATGCTGATCTACTAACATATATATGCTACCAACCCTATTATCGGTGGAAGTTAAAATACTCGATGCTTTATACGATAACAATATCTTTCTTACCGGTCAATTTTGCAGTATGTTTTTGTAGGGTTGAAAACTTTTAACCTATAGTCAATTGTCAATGCCTTCGGGTATATGAATTATAAGTGGAATTTTATGTTTAATATCAAAATCATAATTAGTATTATATATATGAAGGCGAATCTAGAAAATTTCAATTTCTTGCTAAAGGAAATTTGAATTAAAACAATCAATTATTGGAGTAAATGCTAGGTGAACCAACTAAAAATGTAACTTGTACCCAATAAATTTAAGCGACTTGGTCCTAATCCCTTTGCCTAAAAAATTGCCAAATGTAAATTTTGAAAACCAAAATATTTGTGAATTAATGAATATTCCCACTAAAATTTACCCTTCTTCATTATGGATCTCATTAAGCATCTTGGGTGTCTTATCTTCCACGAGAAGCCCAAGTTTTCTGATTCTCGGCTACAAAAGAGGATATGTGTGGATATAGAATTAGCCAAAGCATTGAAAGAGACTATTGATATCCAAGTGGCAATACCTACTTCTCACAACGGGTGCTCTACATCAGCCTTTCCAAATACCTATTTCTATTGCCAATCCTAAAGTCACATGATTAGGGAATTCCCTTTGATAATTTAGTTACAACAAACACCACATGTGAAACTTGTTATAGATACGAGCCACCAACACCTTTGGTGGTGGTTAGAATATAGTCTCTAACAAGTAAAACTTGGTGGATTTTTCATGATGTGACCAAGTACTAACTACTATATACATACCCATAGTTGGGTCTAGAAAAATGTTTGATTAATATCAACAAACCATTTGTCCAACCATCGCCTCCATGTGTTCCTTGTGTCCCACTAGCTATTTATTCCATCACACACTCGCAAAGCCACAAATTTTCCTCACAACAATTACACCCTCACTATGAGGTAGCCCTTTAGAATTCCTTTGATATCCTAGTGAATGTTGACTACAAAACCATCCTCCACTTGGACCCATAATCCCTCGACATTTGGAAACAAGGATTATGTTTAAGGAAAATGGCGCCTATGCAACTCGTGGATTTTATGGAGTGCAATAATGTTTTTTCTAATCACTTTACAACCCTATAAGACCTATATGATGGGTATAGTGTGCACCTTAATAATATCCAATGCTTGTAAATTCTTGGAATGTTTGGGGTCACTCAACTGACCAATAGGTATATGGTGAGGGATAATTGTCAATATTTCATAAACATGCAAATTGTTTGCTTATAAGAAGTTAAAATCACATATTTTCTTCCAATTTGTGGCCTACACTATTTAGATGGGTGTTATTTTCTAGATGTCTAGTCATGACCCTAGAAGAAGAGATGTCATCACGTTGATTTCACAAGATCTTTCTCAGAACATTATTTATTAGTGATTTGATCCTACCCATTGATTCGTGTGGACAATTTTTAATTTTGATACCCGTATTCTTGGTATTTCCAACCTTTATGCCTCTAATGATTCTATGGGAGCGAGCTCAACTATGGAGATGGCTGGAAAAATATCTCTTTGATGCACATTGATTATATGTAGGGATTTCAATATGGTGGAATAATATGAAGACATGGAAGGTCGTCTCCTAATGTGTAGAGGAACCAATGAAAGGGAAGATTGTTGTCGTATGTGTTACAATATTGGGATCTTTGATCCTAACCATCGTTGAAAAAATACTTTACCTTGTCTTGGTTCACTTGGTCCAGTTTCAAAGGGGGTGAAGACAAAGTAGTAGAGAGATTGGGTGGTGTTGTTGTCTAGCAAGATATCTTCTTGTTTTATTGTGATAATGGCCCCCTTAGTTTTTACATTTATGGGTTCCTCTTTCTAATCACTCACCTATTTTAATTTGCATTGAATGTACCACTTCTTAGCCTAAAAGTGTAAATACCACTTTTATCTCAACACAAATCATCTCAAACATGAGAAGACCATGGAGCATATTGAAAGAGTTTGGAACTTAGTCTTGTTCCCACAATGAGAATATGGTTGGATTGATCGGTGGGTTGACACCATTACCCACACCACCACCTTTCTTAGAATTTATGAAAAACAAGTTGTAATGTATAAACATTGCACAGATGGCCCGACATATTATGAATTTCAAATAGTTTCATAGGAGCTTGACCATTCTCCCATCAATATTTAGTTTTAAACACAATCTACCTTTTGGTGGCATAATATTAAGATAAAAGAGGCATATAGGGCTTGAGGTGCCCAAATTTGAGTTCAAATGTATTGGTTAAAAGTGGGGGATAGATTCACTAAAGAGTTATTTTCTCTCCTCGACTCCAATTTGGATGCCAACATAATCGGGGCAATTAATGAGTCTAATGAAAAAATTACCTAAAATCATGTGTTCCCTTTTCCATCTCTCTGATGATGTTTTTACTTTTCAAGTATCTCTCTCCTTGCTCATGAGAATGCTCTTGCTAAATGTGTTCAATTTGTCCCTTACAAATTCTAAAAATCCTAGAGAGTGGAATGTGACATACTTCTCACTATGAATGATCTTAAGGAAGCTACCTTGCAGATGGACAATAAGAAATATCCTAGTCTTGATGGATTTCCATGTGAAATATATCAAGCCCTCTAGATATATGTGGCGCGATCTCAAAAAGTCTACTTGGAATCCCTATAAACCAACGTTATAGATGAGCTTATCACTCCAGGCAATATAAAATTCATTCATAAGATTAAAGATCTAGAGTAGATTACCAATTGGTGGCCCATCACCCTACTTAATGTTTCATTTAAGATCATCATTAACACATTGGATAGTAGGCGAGGAATTTACTTCCCCTCATTGTCGGAACCAAACAAATAGGTTTCATTCAACACATGTATATTCTCAAAAACATCCTTATAGTTTGGGAATTTATGGAATGCACTAGACTCTATAATAAAAATATCTCTTCCTTAAAATTTATTTTGAGAAGGCTTATGATTGGATTGAATGGACTTTCATCATTTTTATGCTCTGATCCCTAGAATTTGGCCCCAAAAGTGTGCAAAATTTCAATATGCTATTCCAACATGTTATTGCTTTCATCACCATTAATGGATCTCAATCTCATATATTTGGTCTATTCATATCGACCAAATAAGGTTGCCATTTAGTGCCTTCTCTTTATGTGTTTACGAATAAAGGTTTTATCTATCTTATCACCAATTATTCTTCAGAGGCTCGGTTAAAGGTATTTCTCTACCTCAAAATGACCAAATTACTAATAGTCATGTACAGATGGCTAGTTTATTTGTCTACTTGAAGAAGAGAAAACTATGGCCAATGAAATGGAATGTCTTGAAAATTTCGCTTGGCTTCTAGATTTCCCATCCAAAGTGGTGAAAAACCTAGTGTTATAGACAAAAATGTCCCATATGCCGAGTTGACTTGAGAAATACCAATGAAACTTTATTCAATTTGTGAGTGAAGTTAAAATTCATTTGTATTCCTTTTCCCTTTAAAGCTTTCCCTGTCAAGATATGGTCTTATCTTTGTGTAGAGATTGGAGAAGAAAATATATTTCTAGATCACAAAACCCTTCTCTTTGGTAGGTAAGTTTCAAATATTCTCTAAAGTGTTGAATGTCACTCATGTGTACTATTACTCTTGTTGGACACCTTCAAAACATTCTTATGAAAAACTTGAGAAACATTTGAGGGATATTTTATGGATTATCTCTAAAGGAAACAACGTCTTCCACAACATTTCTTGGATTTTTTCGTAGAACTAAAAAGGCTAGGGGGCTTGGGCTTATTGATATCAAAATACAAGGATAAGATATCGAGTTCTAAATGGATTATTAGAGGTTTGGAAAGCTCAGAATCCTAGAAAATTATTCTAATAAATTACATCCTTTAGGGAACCCCTTAGGAATAAAGATTAGAGAGGATTAGACCTTAAAATATCATACTCACTCCAGTGTTTTTATTGCATTTTATTGCATTGTCTTTTTATTTAATAATGTGCAACATGTGCACTCTAGTTTAGTGACTTGCATTCAATATTGTTATGTTGGATAACATTCAATATTGGTATTACTAGTAATTACATGTGCATGTGAGATGGGTCTTATCATCTTGTAGTTGGTGCTTGATAGGGTGTCATATCTATCCATATGAGGTTGTCTAATATCTATAAATATTACAGACTCTTGCATTGTTATGTAATATGATTTTATGATCGATAATATTTATGAGGCTTCCGTCCCTCCTTGGTCATTACAATCTAATTATATTCTATCATTTGGTATTAGAATTATACCATTGTTATCATTTGGTATCGTAGTAGGTTCTATCTAAGCAAGGTTCAAGAGGAGCATTATTGGAGAGGATCCATTGGAGAAGAATATCTATATCAAAGGAGAGCCATTGAAGCATCCTGCAACCTCCATTCCTTCCAAGCATCCCTCAACTAGAATTTGACTTATCCAATTATTTGGAAGGTAATTTTTTTTTATTAGTCATTGGCATAGCCAATTGATCCAACATATTGGCAGAATATTTCAGATTTGGAGATCTTTAAAAAAAAAAGATCTTGAGAAAAAAAAAAAGATTTGTGAAAAAAAAAAATCTTTAAAAAAAAGGAGAAAGATCTTGAAAAAAAATTATAGATCTAAAAAAGAGTGAAAAAAAAAGATCAGATCTAAAAAAAAAAATCAGATCTGAAAGTGGAGGTGTGAAGAATTCGGGAGCAAAGGTTGAAGCAGTCCCGTCAACAAAATTCCAGCAGATAGCTCTTAGAAAAAAGGACGTAACTTTTTCATACAATGTTGGATTGATGTGCCATTTTTTTCTTGCTGGAAATATAAGAAGGAGGTACACAACTTTACAGTTTACATTATCTTCAAATTCAGCCTCTACATGTGACGAAAAGTCTGTACAAGTCGGATTATTTTTTCTAAAAAAATCAGATCTAGTTCGTAAATTGGTAAGATCTCAAAAAAAGATTTTGATTCTTCTAAAATTTTGTGGGTTTTAAAAAAAATATTGTATGATGCTGCTGTCAAAATTTTAGAAAAACCTAGATCACGGTTTGTGAGAAAAGGTGAAAACAATATTCAGATTGTTTGTTTGGATCTTGGGAACAAACAGGTCAACGGTTCAATTCCCACTCTCTCCATATTTTTTATTAAATTATTTTTTTGGAAAATTTGGAGAAATTACTAAATTTTGGGAGATTTCCAAATTTAGAAGCTCACCAAACACATTTAGAGCCACCGCTAAATTTAGCGGAAAAACACCTATTGGGGGGTAAAAAATATTTTTGGCCTAAATTGTGTATTTTGTGATTCTAGACCCTTTTTTCTAAAGAGGGGGACACAAAAACTTCATTTTGATGTACTTTTGGAGCATTTTGTACTAATATTGGTGTATAAAGTGCAAAAAAAAAGAAGTATAATTTTTTTATTTTATGTTTGGTTCTATCACACGAGATCTTTGATCTCATAAAGAAGATTCGGTATATACGGTGCCTCGAGAAACACTTACGGGTGATGACATCGTGACTACTACTGCACTTAATGCCTAACATAGCTGCCTAAATGTCATCTGGGCATCGACCCTATAAAATCGACGAGGAGTAATAAGAACATAATACACACACATTTGAGCCCTCCCATCTGTTTATGCTTTCTGCACAAACCCCTCTTCATACTATCTACGTACCACGTACTAAATTTTTTCACGTGCATTAACACCTCTTTCCATACTGATGGGTATTTTGAAAGGGTGATCTTCTTCCATGTACCGACGAGATATCGGAAGGGAGCGTATATAGAAAGGTTTGGTATATCGGCTGACGGTATATTGAGAGGGAGACCATAAACACTGGAGTGATAAGAGCCTTACCCTTTGTCGAAATTCGAGTTTCAAAATTTGATTGTAGAAATGGATGCACAAGCACCAAAGTTCTTCTTTCCGATTCACAACTACTTAGAGGAGACAACTATGTTGCATGGAAACCAAAGATCAAGGTGTTACTTGAGTTTGAAGACCTATGGACGAGTTGTAGATGGAAAACAACAAGATCACTTGATGATGGAAGACAACAAATTCAATTTGACAGGGCCAATCAAAAGGCCAAGTTGATCATCTTGTTTGGTGTAAGGGAAGATGTGCAACCCCACATTAGAGATGCCACATCGGCCAAGGATGCATGGGATAAGTTGAGCATAGTCTATGAGGCAAAGAACAAGAATGCCATCCTCAACCTACTATCACAATCGCATATACTCTCAAGTTCAAGCACTATGAGAAGGTTGAAGTTTTTTTGAGACGAGTTGCTACTTTGAGGGCATCTTTATTGGCATTGGGAAAAGAGATAAGTGATGAAGACCTCATACCAATTGTGTTGCGAGTACTTCCTCCTTCCTACAGAATCTTTGTGACAACTATCAATATGAGTGAACACACAGTCACCTTTGAGAAGTTGGTCAATCTACTCCAACAAAAAAGAGACAATGAACAAAAAGATCATGAAGATGAGAAAGCACTATCTTCCAATCATAAAGGAAAGGGGAAATTTCAGTCCAATCACAAGAAGTCCCAACAAAATCAAAGTCAACAAAGGGACCAAAGTCAATGAGACAACACCAAGAAGTGTCCCATTTGCACAATAGAGGGGACATGAAATCAAATATTGTTGGTACAATTCATCAAAAAGGGTTCATTAAGCAATTCAAAACCCAATACATGTGGGGTAACAACAATTCAAATCAGGAAGTTCAACAACAATAACAATCAAGGGTAGAAAAATGGTAATTGGAAAAGAAAACCCAAACAACAAGGGTACATTGCGAACATGAAGATGATTGGATGAAGGACACCACATGTGGTTCGCTCAATTTGATGAAGAAACCAAGTCCACAAAAGATATATGGTATGTTGACTCGGGTGCAAACTCGACACATTTTTGACGTTGAGGATTGGTTCTACACACTATGTGACTCACCTAACAAGAATCATTTGTCATTATGTGATGACTCATCATACGATGTTAAGGGATTGGAAACATTTCACTACCTCTTAGAAAGCATGACAACAAAATCATAGATGTATTGTATGTACCTAGGTTGACCAAGAATTTTCTATCGGTTAGTCAACTCCTTAATCACAACTTGAAGTTGATTTTGATAGTAATAATGGAGAAAAGGTGTGCTTGATAAGAGATAAGTCAAGCAATTCCAAGATTTTAGCAAGAGCTTCCAATGTGGGACGCATGTTCCAACTTGATTTTATCCACAAGGATGATCAAGCTCTAGTGGCCAAAGATACATAATTTGCGAGCTATGGCATCGCAGATATGGTCACATCGGTTTTGGCTATCTCTAAACACTTCAAAAGGTCAACATGGTGAAAGGATTGCCTACACTCAAGCACAACAACGAAAAGTGTCATAATTACCTAGCTGGAAAGCAACACAGAGTACCCTTCCGAGAAGAATACATATAGAGCTAAGGAAAACTTGATTTGGTGCACACCGATCTTTGTGGGCCCATGCAACCAAGTCATTCTGGATGTCAATAATTCATGCTTTGTGTTGATGACTACTCAAGAAAGATGTGGATATATTGTCTAAGAAACAAGAGTCAAGCCCTACGAGACATTTCAGAATTTCAAAGCACTTGTTGAGAATGAAGTTGGTCGCAAGATCAAAACTCTCCGCTCAGATCGAGGGGGGGAATTCAAAAGCAATGAGTTCAAGACTTACTTGGAAGCTCATGGGATTCATCGACAAATGCCTCCTACTCACACACCACAACAGAATGGTATAGTTGAGAGAAGGAATCGTACTATCATGGAAATGGTGCGATGTATGATTGACGATTCAAGTTTAACAAAGACATTTTGGGCAGAAGCTGCAAGAACTGCAGTCTATTTGTTGAACAGAGTGCTCACAGTAGCTCTTGAAGGAGTGACACCTCAAGAAGCATGGTCAAATTGGAAACCATCAATTGCACACTGTCGACACTAAAATTTTCCTTCGTAATTTCTATTTCATTAATGTATGTATTAGGAATAGGATGTTGTTAAGTATAATTAGTAGTAGCGTCGATAGAAGATAAGCATTCGCGCGTGTCGAGTACATGTCGCCAATAATGTGGAGTACGGTAATAGTCAAAGTACAATAGGAATGTTGTTAAAAGTAAATATTTGTCGTAAGTGGTCCGGTAATGTTAAAATGTCAAAGTTTGGGTAATTAGAGAAGTAGGGTCTACATGATTAGGAATTAGAAATATTATATTGGTAATAAGGACAAGGAGTGAGGTCATAAATATTTTGTGTATTTTATTTGTAAAAAGTCTAAAAATGTGGAACCCATGTAAAATGATAAGGTTTATCTTATCTTAAAAGATAAGCTTACATGTACAGATAAGAGTTAAGGTATGGAATATGATTCATCAGAGTGGATTTCTTATCCTATCTTAGAGATAAGATGGATAAGCCTGGAAGTTCTATAAATAGAGAGGCCACCCCCCTCATTTAGCATAGAAGGAAGTAGTGAGAAATATTGTAGGAAGTGTGCAAAGGAAGCCATCAGTTTAAAGGTGTGTTGAAGAAGCCATTAAGAGGTGTAATTGTAAAGTTTCTCCCATAGTCTTGGTGAAAGGCAAGTGAAGTCAATAACACTTGAAGTACTCGATGGGTGAGATTGTAAGATTTCATGTTAATATTATAATTTACTTTGATATTTCAGATTTGTCATCATTCCGTCTTATCATAGTCGATGGTATTCTTGTGTTATGTTGTTGTTTTGTTTCCAGATTACATCCACCAAACTAAAGGCTATGCATTAGTAAATAATCATAGCACAAGGATTTCTGGTGAAGAATTATCATAGTGCCGGATTGGTGATGAAATTTTGGTTCCATTGTCAGGACCATTCCTCGTTGGTGGATTTTCTAGAGAGATATTCCCACTTAGTCAAAAATCAATTGGAGGGTAACCTTATTTTTATTGTGCATAGTAGTTACCATGGTAAAGTCATTTTTACCGTGAATAGTAGTTACCATGATAAAGTCATTTTTGCTGTGAATAGTATTTATCACAGTAAAGTCACTTTTTACCGTGAATAGTATTTACCACAATAACTTCACTTTTTACCGTGAATAGTGTTTACCATAGTAAAGTCAGTTTTTACCGCAGTAAGTCAAGTTTTACCATAGTTTACCGTGGTCATTTCTATTTTATTGTAGAAAGGTGTAAAGTCACTTTCTAGTATAGTGATTCCAATTATTTGTGCACATAAGTCTTGTTGATTGTACTTGTGGGTTGGTATTTCACGGTGGTTACTTTTGAAAATGGGAAAGATTCTGTTTTTTCAGCTCAATCTAATGAAGATGCTTCTTCTTTCATTCAAGAGTTTAAATGATCTTGTATTTGTAATGGCCTCATAAGAAGGGAACAATGGATTGAATTTTTTCCTACCTTTTTGGATGGTTCAACACTTAGGTGGTTTGAAACACTAGGTGATAATGTGAAAAATTCATGGGATTTATTAACTGAAAGTTTTCTTGAAGAATTTGGTGAACAACAAAAATATGCAGATCTCATGATCGAGATTATAAAGCTATCCCAAGGAGAGAAGGATAAGATAAGGGATTATCATGCTCGTGTTCTAGAGCTAAGGAGGAAGCTCGATGCCCAGATCCGGAAGGAAGGATTAGCGGATGGGTTGATGAATGGCGTGGATAATCTCCTCTGTAAGCACTTCATTCTTGGGATGAAGCCGAGATCGACAACGAGTGAAGTATGACGCTTGCCCACTACCATTGAACAAGCAAAGGAGATTGCAAGAAGGCAAGAAGAAAGCATGGAAGAGGAGCCCAAATAAATTGTTGCTAAAGTAGAGCCTACACCAAAGCACCTTTGGTCAGAATCCACAACCACTCCCCGGTGAGCACAAATATTTCTCCTAGTACATCTACCGAGTATGAAGATCTGCTAAAAAAAGATGGGTCGAGTTAACTATTAATCTTCTTCAAGGAAAAGAATTTAGTTCTCGGGGAGGAGATAGAGGTCCAAAAGAAATATTTCTAAAGTTGTATGTTATGGTTGTTATAAAAGGGTCATTATAAGTATAATTGTCTAGATAGAGCTTCTACATCGGTAAAGGGGATAATGATAAAGGAAAAGCACACTATGAATACTTTTGATGTTGTAGATAAGAGCAGAAATAATGAACTAGATGTGTTTGTAACAAAAAGAAAGAAAGAAAAAGATAATCAAGATGGAAATGATCCTAAGAAGATGAAAGGAGAAACTAGTAAGAAACATAGGAGAAGAAAGTTGGGTGTGCAGGATTTTACGATTTCACGGGGGCAAGGACCATACTCCATCTTGGAAGATCATCCAAAAGGCTGCAAATATTACATATGGTCAACTCTTGGCTATGTCTTCGGAGAGAAGAGGCGGGAGCTGCGAAGTGGACTCAATGTTCGGCGAAGAAAGGAGGTTGAGGTCCCTGTTTTGGAGGCGCAGAGGTGGATCCCTATGCTCCAAAGGTGAGGTATTATGTAATGGTATTTCAATTCATGATGTCTTAGTTGATGGAGGTGTTGCGAGTTAATGTAATGATCGAGTCTATAATGAATATGTTGGGTTTAAAATTGATTGCCCTTCAACACTTATGTTAAGGTCATTAAATAAAGGAAAAACTAAACCGAGAAGGTGTAGTTTCAAATGTGGCAATATCTGTTATGGGTGTTGTATGTGTGGTAGACTTTCGGGTGATGAAAAATGGTACTGTTGCGTACCCAATATTTGTTGGGAAGACCATGGATAAGGAGAGTTCATGCAAGAAACTATTGGAATGAAGGCTTCATGACACTTAGACGTGGTAGAGAGAGGGTGAAGATAAACGTGATCCCTCGACATCATAAGGTAGAACATGTGGATTCAAGTGATGAAACTGATGATTGGACATCCTCTGATTACTCTAGTACCAATGAAGTGGACACTAAAGATGAAGAAAGTGAGGTTGATGTTTCAGTCATGGATATCCTTCTAGTCACACCAACTCATGACCCCATAAAATTATCTGAAGAAGAAGTTGATGATCATCTCCAACAAATAAAGATTGGTGATGCTGTGATGGAGAGTGAGAAGGAATCCTACCTCCAGCTCTTTCGAAGGTACATACACCTATTCACTTTTGATTACAAGGAACTTCGTCAAGTAAGTTGGGTAGAACATTTTATTGAGCTGGTAGATGGTGCTAAGCCCATAAAGCAAATGCCATATAGAATGAATCCTAATTTTTCCAAGAATGTAAAAGAAGAAATAGATAAGTTGCTTGATGCGGGATTCATGATTTGCTATGGAAAATTCGAGAATGGGTTTCTCCCATTGTGATCTCAATAAAAAAAATGGGAAGCTACGCATTTGTATTGATTACTGAGAAGCTCAATAAGGCAACAAAGAAGGATCATTACCCTCTTCCATTTTCAGATCAGATCTTGGGACGAAGTAGTGGCAGAGTGCTATAGTTTTTTGATGGATATAATGGCTACAACCAAGTTTGTATAGAGAGAAAGATCATTTGAAGACCACGTTCACCACTCCTTGGGAATGTTTGCTTATAGAGTTATGCCTTTTGGGTTGTGTAATGCTCCAACAACATTCCAGCGTTTGATGAATAGGGTTTGAACCCTACATTGGGACCTTCATCGAGTATTTACGGATGATTTTTGCATCTATGGGAGCAAGTTGGACCACCTGCACCAGATGGAGACAACATTTCAAAGGTTAGATGAAGCACAAGCCTCACTAAACCCTATAAAGTGTGTCTTTGGATGTTCTAAAGGCGTTTTGTTAGGGCATGTTGTATCTAGAGATGGTATTGGTACTGATCCTGATAAAGTTTCAAAAATCAAAGATTTACCATTTCCTATGAATAGAAGTAAGTTGAGATCATTTTTAGGCCATGTGGGTTACTATAGAAGGTTCATCAAGAATTTCTCAAAGATTACACAACCACTAACCCAGTTCTTGAAGAAGGATGTTACTTATGAACCAGGAAATAAGGCGCATGAAGCTTTTGGACAATTGAAGGAAGCCCTGGTGTCTTCACCTGTTTTGAAGAATCCAGATTAGAGCAAGCCATTCATTGTGTACACTGATGCCTCAGATGCAGCACTAGGAAGTACTTTGAGCCAAAAGGATGAAAATGGGAATGAACATCCAATTTACTTTGGGAGCAGACAAATGAGCAGTGCTGAGGTAAATTATACTGTAACTGAAAAAGAGGCTCTGGCTATCATTTTTCTTTGTAAAGAAGTTTAGAAATTACTTGCTAGAGTAAAAATTTCTAGTTGTATGCAGATCATCGGGCTCTAAAATATATTGTAAATAAGCCTAACCCATCAGGGAGGATAGCAAGATGGATAATTTTGCTACAAGAATTTGAATTTGATATTATAGATAGGCCAGGAAAGAAGCATGTCAATGAAGATGCACTCTCTCGAGCCTATGATGGTTTAGGATCATCTTGTGATGATGATGATTTCCCGATGCAAACATTGTTATCCCTTGACACAATCCCTAGTGAATACATAGATATTTAGAATTATCTCGAATGAATTCAAGTTTCCGATGGTGCCAATGCAAAGACTAAGAGAAAGATTACTCAAGCGATCGTCCATATTCTATTATGCATGGAGTATTATTTCAAATAGGACACGATGGACAATATAAGAGAGGCGAGTTGGACGTGATCAAGGGAAGGAAGCTGCTAGAAGAATTCCACAATGGTACATGTGGAGGGCACTTCTGGACAACTTACAACAAGAAGGATCTTGGATACGAGTTATCACCTTTGGCCCACTCTTTTTAAAGATTGTTATAATTATTGTAAGACATGTGATATTTGTCAAACACATGGTAACCGTAAGACTTCATCACTCCATTATGCCCTATTCTTCCACTTGGTCCCTTTGAAAAGTGGGGAATAGACATTGAGAGTCCACTTCTAACTACCTCACATCAAAATAAGTATATTGTAGTTGCCACATTATTTAACCAAGTGGGTTGAAGCTAGGACATTGAAAACAACTTCCATGGATGAAGTGGTAAGGTTCATATATGAACAGCATTGTCACCAGATTTGGTTGTCCATTAGAAATTGTAATGCAGATCAAGGAAGCCATTCATTAATGAGGTGGTAGAAGCCCTAGTCAATAAGTTTTCTATTAAGCACGGGGAAGGCAACAACATATAAGCCAAGCACAAATGGGAGGTGGAACGAACAAATTTTGTGTTGTGTCAAATTCTAGCAAAAGATGCGGCCTTGCAGTACATAAATGGGATAAAAGGATTCATGTAGCATTGTGGGCATATAGGGTAACATCAAAGTCAGCAACAGGATACTCTCCATTTCGGTTGGCCTATGGCATTGATCCGCTTCTTCCTATTGAGTTTGATATTCCCCTTTGTGAGAGTTATGAAAAATGAAAGGATGGATGAAAGTGATTCGAGAAAAGAAAGGTTGGTACATCTTCATTTGCTAGAGGAAATGAGGGAAATAGCAAAGGATACAAGCCATAAGAAGAAAATGAAGCGAAGGAATACTTTGATCAAAAGATCCGTTGGTCTCCATTTCATGTGAATGACTTGGTTCTAGTATATGATTCCGAGATACAAAAAAGAAGACAGAGAAAATTTCTTCCAAAATGGATGGGGCCCTACAAAATAGCAGTTGTGAATGAAAATGGTATGTACCGATTGGAGGAATTGGATGGCACTCCCATTATGAAATGGGTCAACCACGACAAGTTGAAGATTTTCCAAGCACCAGAATAGTCTACTCCGGGACGGAGTAGAAGCTAGAAGGGGAAGATGTCGACACTAAAATTTTCCTCCGTAATTTCTATTTCATTAATGTATGTATTAGGAATAGGATGTTGTTAAGTATAATTAGTAGTAGCGTCTGATAGAAGATAACGGCGCCATCAGTACAGTGTCGCCAATAATGTGGAGTACGGTAACAGTCAAAGTACAATAGGAATGTTGTTAAAAGTAAATATTTGTCGTAAGTGGTCCGGTAATGTTAAAATGTCAAAGTTTGGGTAATTAGAGAAGTAGGGTCTACATGATTAGGAATTAGAAATATTATATTGGTAATAAGGACAAGGAGTGAGGTCATAAATATTTTGCGTATTTTATTTGTAAAAAGTCTAAAAATGTGGAACCCATGTAAAATGATAAGGTTTATCTTATCTTAAAAGATAAGCTTACATGTACGAGATAAGAGTTAAGGTATGGAATATGATTCATAGAGTGGATTTCTTATCCTATCTTAGAGATAAGATGGATAAGCCTGGAAGTTCTATAAAGAGAGGCCACCCCCTCATTTAGCATAGAAGGAAGTAGTGAGAAATATTGAAGGAAGTGTGCAAAGGAAGCCATCGGTTTAAAAAGGTGTGTTGAAGAAGCCATTAAGAGGTGTAATTGTAAAGTTTCTCCCATAGTCTTGGTGAAAGGCAAGTGAAGTCAATAACACTTGAAGTACTGATGGGTGAGATTATGTGATTTCATGTTAATATTATAATTTACTTTGATATTTCAGATTTGTCATCATTCCGTCTTATCATAGTCGATGGTATTCTTGTGTTATGTTGTTGTTTTGTTTCCAGATTACATCCACCAAACTAAAGGCTGTGCATTAGTAAATAATCATAGCACGAGGAGTTCCTGGTGAAGAATTATCATAGTGCCGGATTGGTGATGACAACACCTAAGAGTATTTGGGTGTAAAGCTAGCATGCACATACCCAAGAAAGCAGAACAAGTTGGATATGAAAGTGAGAAAATGATATTCATTGGATACAATGAAGAAGCACTTGGGTATAGATTATGGGATCCGAAAGTAAAGAAAGTATACACAAGTAAGGATGTTGAGTTCTTTGAGAAGAAACAAGCGAGATGCTCCACTCAATGACTCAACAAACGTGCAAAATACACCTCTTGTGAAGACAAAATTTGATGTTCCCACTGAAGATGACAGTGATGAATTGGATGATGGTGAAAACTTGGATCCACCACAAGCCAATGGAATAGCTAAGAAGTTACCTAAATGGTATACTCAATTAATAAGAGATGCAAATTTGGATGAAGCACCTAGCACATCATCCAATCCTGGACCTAGAACTCGCAGTCAAGCTCGTGAAGAGGTCAATTATGCCCTAATGAGAAGAGTTGTTGAAACAGTTGAGCCATCTATAGTTCAGGAATCCCTACAATCAAAAGCTTGGAAAGATGCCATGGATTCAGAGTATCAGTCAGTGATGAAGAACAACACATGGCAACTTGTCGACCTTCCACTAGGGAAGAAACCCATTGGATGCAGATGGATATTCAAGACTAAGTACAAATCAGATGGGACTATTGACAAGTATAAAGCAAGGCTTGTAGCAAAGGGGTATGCACAACAAGAAGGCATTGATTATGAGGAGACATTTTCTCCCACAGCCAAGATCAAGACAATCAGGATGATCTTTGCTCTAGTTGCACAATTTGGTTGGAAAGTCCACCAAATGGATGTGAAAAGTGCCTTTCTTAATGGAGATTTGCAAGAAGAAGTCTATATGACTTAGCCAGAGGGTTATGTAATACCAGGAAAAGAGATGATGGTATGCAGACTCATAAAATCTCTATATGGCCTAAAACAGGCACCCGGGCATGGTACATCAAAATTGATGAGCATCTCATAAGTCATGGATTCAAAAGGAATCCTTATGACCCCAATCTCTACCTCAAAAAGTAAGGGGGGGAGATTGTCATTGTGGTTGTTTATGTCGATGATCTAGTCATTACAGGTAGTTCTGTGAAGATGATCGATGCAACAAAGAAGGATTTTAATCTATCGTTTGACATGACAGATCTCGGGCTCATGCACTATTATCTTGGGTTGGAAGTATGACAAAAATAAAATCATATATTTGTGTCATAGTTGAAATACACCAAGACAACGCTCGAGAAATTCAAGATTATGGACTACACTCCTATTGCTACACCTATAGAAGCGAGACTTCGGCTTATCTCATTCCAATCCATCACCACCAGGTGAATGCAACTCTCTATCGGCAGTTGATTGGGAGTCTCATTTACCTGACATATACTAGACCAAATATCATCTTTGCAGTCAGCTATTTATCACGCTTTAGAAAGCAAATAGGCAAAGAGAATACTGAGATATCTAAAGGGTACATTTGACCTTGGTCTAGAGTACAAGAAGAATGACAACTTCTTCTTGACAGGATATTCAGATTCAGATCATGCAGGAAACATGGATGATAGGAAGTCAACATCAGGCTTCATCTTCTTTATGGGATCTGGACCGATATCATGGGGAAGCAAGAAACAAAACTTTGTTTCTCACTCTTCTACAAAAGTAGAGTATCGAGCTGCAGGTGAAGCTGTTTGTGAAGTAATATGGCTACATCGAATACTGGAAGGAATTGGTCTACCACAACAGAAATCTACTCTAGTATATGTTGATAATGAAGGAGTTCTGAAGCTTGTTCGCAATCCAGTATTTCATGAGAGAACCAAGCATATTGAAGTACAGGTTCATTTCATACGCGAGCATTTCTTAAAGGACAACATACAGACTCCGATTCTGTCCTATAGCTGAACAGAAGGTAGATGTTTTCACTAAGTCACTTGCACGTGACAAATTCACATTTTTCAAAGAGTTCCTCTCCAATTCATTGGAAACTATGCAAAATTAAGGGGGAATGTTATCATAATTTAACACGAGCATATTTATTGCATTGTCTTTTATTTAATAATGTGCAACATGTGCACTCTAGTCTAGTGACTTGCATTCAATATTGATATGTTGGATAACATTCAATATTGGTATTAGTAAGTAATTACATGTGCATGTGAGATGGGTCTTGTCATCTCATAGTTGGTGCCACGATAGGGTGTCATGTCTATCCATATGAGGTTGTCTAATATCTATAAATATTACAGCTTCTTGCATTGTTATGTAATCGATTTCATGATCAATAATATTTATGAGGCTTCTATCCCTCTTTGGTCATTGCAATCTAATTCTATTCTATCATTTGGTATCGAGCTAATACTATTGTTATCGGGGCTTGGGCTTATTGATATCAAAATACAAGGATAAGATATCAGTTCTAAATGGATTATTAGAGGTTTGGAAAGCTCGAATCCTAGAAAATTATTCTAATAAATTACATCCTTTAGGGAACCCCTTAGGAATAAATATTAGAGAGGATTAGACCTTAAAAATATCATACTCACTCCCATGTTTTTCAAAATTGAGGCACTATTTACCAAAAGAATTTGGAAATATTGGGAGATGCTCAAACCCCATCTTATCTAGGTTGAAAATGAATTTAGAAATGGTCTCTCTATCAATTCTCATTCAATTTGGTGGTCTCCCATTATCCAATTACATAATATTCCCCTTGGCATGATTCCCAAAATTAAAGGTCTCTAACTCTTTATAAAGGGGGTAAACACTCTTAATGACATTGTGTGCAAGAGGAAAATAGAGACTGTATTCCTTGGGACAATGTTAAGGAAAAATTACGTCTAAGAAATGAATATGCCATTAATATTATTGAAATTTAGAGTGCTATCTCATATGATCACCTCCACAAAATTACGGTTTTTCATGGGTTTTTTTGGAGAGATTGGACTTGGTTGATCACCACTCCTTTATACTAATATAGACCCTAGATTGGTTACCACACACTTTTGACAATGAAATTCTTGTGGATTCCTTAAATCATTGGTGGAACCTCACTTTTTCCCACAAAGTTTGGGTGAAGTGATTTGAGAAGCTATAAAAAAACTCCCACCGAACCCAAGAGGCTTAATTCCTCTAGTTCATTCATTACCATAGATTCCTAGTTGGGGAAAGGATTAATCTCATGATAGATACACATTGAATTTTCCCACATGCAACCATGATAAATCTACCACACACCCGTATTAATTTTTTGCTTTTTCCTAATCCATTTTGAAATGGATTCAATCCTTGTTTTAACCCTTTCTTCCAAATTTATTTACTTATAAAATGGTCTTACTCATAGACTTAACCATAATTTCTGCAAAATACAACCAAATTTGGAAATTATTTTGAGCTAATATAATTTTTCATAGCTAAAAAGATAACAATTATTGGTTTATAATCAATAGGAAATGGACATATTTTATTTGTATTTTTAATCAACTTTTTTCATTGCTGATGTGTTAATCCAGATCCAAGTCCTAGAAAAAAAGTCCACTTGGAGGTGGAGCATATGCAGACTCTCATTGATGATTGGGGCAATGCACATTGCACAACTATCCATAAGCTACTATTTTTGCGACAACACTCTCATTCTCAAGATTGCGAGTTATTTTCTTCCTCATCACTTCTCAAAGAGAAGACAAAGAAGTTTCATACCTCACTCTTGACCACCTTCTCCCTTTCATGGGGGTAGTGGAAGGAGGAGCTTTGGTGGTGGTGGTGGTGGAGCTAGTGGTAGTGGCTAGGACATTCCTAATTTTGGTGGCGATGGTGGTAAGGTGGTTTTGGAGGTGATACTTGGGGTACCCCCTTACGAGAAAATTCACTAGTCTTGTCTTTGGAAATTTCCCCCATGTAGGAAGACAAAGCTAATACTCAAGATGGCTAAAATGTGTACTAAATCGAAGCATTCTAGTATTGGTGGGTGGGCTAGAAAATCTAAAAGCCGTCAACTACCACCTCCACCAACTATCATATTTTCTTCCATCACATAATACTTTTTGTGCTATTTGTTTATTTTCCCTTTTTATATTGATCAAATATATATTAATATGTTGCAAATGTTAATTACCTAGCCCATGTGTGTGAGTCAAAATATCTCGATACTTTTTATTGATGTGGAATTCTGGGTTGTGTTACCATAGTGCCCACTTTTTTGTATGACCAACAATGTACTATACCTTTTTTATTAATAGAGAATTTATTTTCAATCAAAAAATCATAGCCGTAAAATTTAACTCGTAGAATATATTTTTGAATATTCCTTAAAAATTATTTATAACATTTGAAAAACATATAAAACTTGTTAGTATTGATGAAAAGTAAGATACTATCACCATATAGATTTGTATATAATTTTTTTACAATTTACAACAACCTAAAATAGATAAGTGTCAACATAATTTGAATTACCAAGTAATATCAAGTTGAATTAATTCCATGCTTGGTGGGGATTCTCTAAGTATGCACACAACATGGGTGAAATTCCTAGTAAGTAGGGTTTAATTTGATGATGGTTTGCATGTTTTTCATGTTTTTAGCCATATAATACTTTCAAGTTTTTAAAATCACCATCTTGTCTAAATCACATATTTAAAAATGACCATTTTATTTATAAATACTTATATATAAATTATGTTGATGTTAGAGGAAACGAAGGAGAAAGGAAGGGAAGGCGGATGGATAAAATGTAGACCTAACCTTGTGAGTGAATCATCTTTGCCTTGGCCATCATTAGAGAGGAATTTAAAGGAGGGAGAGAAAATGTTACCTTTTCCCCATTCAATGTTCTTTGAATTTATGGAGGAAATGGAAGGTGACTTCCATTTGGATGAAGATGGATTAAAAAATAGATAAGGAGTGGATGCGGGAGGTTTTGGAAGATCATAAACCTATGAAGAGAACCGATCCAATAAACAAATAAACAAGATGCTATAATTAATAGAATGTTCAAGATAAACAAAGATACGAAAATGACATACACAAGATTTATCTTAGGGAGTCCTTTCAAGAAAAACCTAGCATGGTAGCTTCTCTCTTTTATTGCATCAATTAACTTCTCTCTCTTATTGCATTAATCGAAACATTTACAATATAATAATGTACTTCCAAGTTCTATTCTTCCCTATTTCATATCCAACTATATAAGCACATCAATAGGAAACTGTTAAAGTGATTTTACAATACAATGGGTACCAAAACCATGTGATAACAAGAAAACCCACAATGGTTCCCCAAAATTCATAGGTTTTGACACTACCCATATACACATATAGATAAATAATCACATATCTATACTCTTGGGAAAATAGGGATCCCAAAATATACAACATAGTCAGTATGGGTATACAGTGGAGGTGTACAATACTCCTAAGTATACAATTTACAAAATATACACTATGTTCTAACATTTGGATGAAGATGGATTAATAAAATAAATAGGAGTGGATGCGAGAAGGTTTTGGAAGATTCTATACCGAGCTAGATCTAGGGAAGGGCCATATAGAGGACTTTGAGGACTTGAAGGAAGGAATTTTTGGGGTCTTGTTTCATATTATAGTTATAAAGCTAATTTTGAAAGCAATAAATATACACTATATTCAATGGTAGTTGATATCGACCCTCATATCATGGTTTTGATTTGGAGACATTGAAGCTTGATTCCAAAAATCCTAGTTCGACTACTTTGGAAAAGAAGACAAATTTTCAATACTCTAGGATGGCTAATAATAGTGGCCTTGATATGCATCTAAATATAGATATAAATTATTCTCTTCGGATGGATTTAGTTTCTAAGTCACTAATGCTAGATCCGGAAGAAAAGTAGGGAGAATTTCCATATTTTATGTAAAGAATGGTTTTGTGGATTTGGATGCATGCCAAATATTTGAGGAAGGTTAAGACTACTTCATATTATATGTCTCAAATTATTGGTACTTTAGGGTATTGTTGTAAATATCTCCCCGGGTTGATATAGACAAACAGGAGAATATAGAAATCAAAGAAGCTCAAATCCCTAACATGCCCAAGGTGCACAAAGTGGCACACACGACAATGGATGTCGACAGAGGGTAAGCAGTACGCCCAAGGTGCACGAGAAGGGCACGACAATGGATCGGCGGGGCAAACGATGCGCCAAGGCGCGCATGAAGTGGTGCACGAAAATGGATGTCGATAGGGCAAATGGTGCGCCCAAGGCACACAGAAGTGGCGCACGAAAATGGATGTCGATAGGGTAAATAGTGCGCCCAAGGTGCACAGAAGTGGCACACGACAATGGATGTCGGCAGAGGCAAGCAGTGCGCCCAAGGCGCACAAAAGTGGTGCATGACAATGAATGTCGGCGAGGGGAAAGCGGTGTGCCCAAGGTGCATGAAGTGGCGCACGACAATGGATGTCGCAGGGGAAAAGCGGTGCACCCAAGGTGCATGAAGTGGCGCACGACAATGAATGTCAACACACACATGGATGTGCCAAGGCGCACCTTCGGAGGCGCTTGACATTTTGAGCGCCGACAGAAGCAACCCTGGCATAGATATTGACGGCCATAACTTTTGACTGGGAGCTCAGATTCATGTAAGGTTGGAATTTTCTGAAAGCTTACGAGGTCCTCTATCCAACTATGACTGGATATATTTAATTGGGTGAGAAAAAATTCTTAAAAATGCAAAATATAGTTCACCACTTTTGGGTTCGTTGGGGTTCTCACCTACCATCATAATGAGATGAATTAAATGTAGTCTGGAGGTGGTTGGGGTAGATTTCGAATTCCTCTCTTCTCCCTCTCTCATTCTTCCTATAAATTGTAAGGAGGGGCTTCTTTCTGTGGTGGTTCATCTTTTCAGCTCTACCCTCCCTTCTTTTTCTTCTCCAGGTTTAAAAAATGGAGTTCGAACCTCCTCTCCTGCTCTGTAATGGCGTTTTTGCCTTTTACTATTGAAATGATGTTCGTGCAAACTTCAAGCAAAAAAATGTGTTTTGTGATACATCTATCCATCCTTGCTCGTTTTTGCTTGTTTTCCTCTTGCCTCTCTTCATTCATGGAGGTATTTGTGCATGTTTGAATGTTCATTACAGGTTTGGAGCTGTGTTCATGGAGTTTTGGGACATTTTCTATGTGAAATCTATCCTTGGGCTTGTGATGCATCTATCCATCCTTCCCATTGCTCACCTCTCTTTGTTCCATGGCAGTTTTGATAGATGTCCAACATTCTCCTTCTTTGGTGTATCACCGTTTTAGTGTAGGCTTTTACTTGTTTTCCCCTTTTCTCTCTCTCTCTCTCTCTCTGTCTCCTTGGCATGGTTAGATTAGGATTAGATTAGCTTTCCTGCACTGGAATAGCTCGTGGCAGGTAGTTTAGGAGTAGGAACTAGCCTTCTCTGGAGATTCCTCTCTCATTTTACAAGTCCCACACTTATAGAGAGGTTTCAATGTTGTGCAATCACACTGGATGCTAGAGTGATCAACCTAGAAGCCTGATCTGCATCCAGGGTGCTGTGAGTCTGCAACAACAGTTTTGGCACGCCGGTGGGACCTTAGAGGTCTTCCACTTCATCTTTTGTAGGTTGGTGTGTTCCTGTGAAGATTTCAGCCTTTGGAGGCACTTACAAACACATCTGGCGACTCCATCTGATCAATAACTCATTCTCTGAGTTGCAGACCTATTTTTCATCCATTCCCACCCATCTTTCTTTCCATCTCTTTCATTCTTTTCCATTCCATGAAGTTGTGCAATCATGACTTCATTTCCATCATGGAACTCACATTTACAACAAGAAGCAATATATCACACCTCCAACATGTTTTTAAATCCTCCAAATCAGCATTTTGAACAAATTCAAAATCAGCATGCATACCCATATGAGCAGCAATGCCAAAATCAGTTTGGCTATGGAGCTTTCCAAGAGCAAGAGTATGCAGACAATCAGATGCAAGATGCTGGTCTGTTGGAGAAAATCCAAAAGATGGAGGTAAAGATGGTGCAGTCCAGAGCAACAGCTCAAATGAGAGCTTTCAGAATTGGTTGCAGGACTCCTTGTCCATGGGGAGGCCCTTTTCCAAGACACTTCAGCCCTCAGGAGAAGCTGGACTTCATGATGAAGATGCTGCCCCAACTTGCACAATGGACAGCAGAGATAGAGGCCTATACACTTGTTGTTGAACAACCTTGTCAATGGGTAAGTTCTACACCATCATCTGGTTTTTCTCTTCCCATTACTCAAGCAGCACCATCTCATTTGGAATTGCAAATTCTAAATTCTCCATCTGCTGTCCCAAGTGTTGAATCCATTTCTCCACCTCTCAGTCTCCCACCACACCTCAATTCTTCCTTCCTTTTTTCTTCCAAACAGTCATCCCCTCCACAAGAGCTAAAAGAAATACCCCCTCCTCCAAAGAAACAAGAGTTTCTACCACCACAAAAAATTGCCAAATCAATTGAGTTACAACCCATCCCTCCTCTTGCATTCCCAATTCCATGTGGGGAAGAAGAAATTGCAAAAATCAGTCATCAAGGCCAGCAAGAGGAAGAGCCAAGAAGAAAAGAAATGACAGACAACTTGAGGGTTTGGGCTGCCAAATTTGGGATGACAAAGATCCCCTTGATGGTTAAGCCTTCAGAAGAGATGGGAGTTGGAGAACAAATGGTGGTCAGGACTGATTTTGTTGCAACAGAAGAAAAAGATCTTGCAGTCCCAACTTGTCCTCTAGAGCAGCAGATTGAAGAGTTTGACTTGGCAAACTTCATGCTGGAGGAAGAGTTTGATCAAGAGCAAGATTTCCTTCAAACATTGGAGGAAGGAGAAGCTGCTCCAAATCCAAAAGAAGAGGAGCACATCCCAGCTGTGGACGAGAAAAGTGCAGATCCAAGGGTTTTGAGCACAAAGCAGGCTACAGGAGAACCTTCATTTCTTCTTTCTACTTCACCTCTCTCAAGTTCTAGTACTGAAGAGGAGTTTGATCTCTCAAACTCAATGTTGGAGGGAGAAAGAAACTAGGGTGGTCAAGTTGCAGATCAAGAGAACACCATGGGAGAGATTGAACATTTGCAGCAGGACAACCATGAGGCAGTTTATCTATCAGATTTGGAGGACTGTTTTGATGGAGAAGAGCCGGTTGAGTTTCCACCATTCTCTCTTTCATCATCCACATTCCAAACACAAGAGTCTGCTATCATGAAGGAGAACATTCAATTGCAGCAGCCTGCATCTTATAACTGCTCTTCGGAATCAAGATTGGAAGATTTTAATCTTTCATGTTCTTCATTGGAGGAGTTCATTCAAGAGCAAGATTGTCTTCGAACATTGGAGAAAGGACAAAGGAATTTCACCATTGCTTCCACACCATCCATTCAAGAGGGTCTGCAAGAAGACTCCATACCCTTTCATAGTGAAATGTCCTACCATAACTAGGAGAGGAATTGGAAGCACATGTGTTGAAGGAGAAAGAGAAAAAATATCAAATGCGGAGTGATCCTTACCTTCCTCAAATATTTGGTGTTGATCCAAATCCACATTGACCAAGTAGCATCTACTCATGAACTTTAGATCTTGGTGGAGGAAATGGTAACACGTAGATCGAAGGAGAAAGAGAGGAAACATACATGTTGTTGCGAGACTCAAGCACCCCTGGATGCGAGATCGGGCTTCTAGGTTGATCACTCTAGCATCCGGTGTGATTGCACAACATGGAAACCTCTCTCCAAGAGTGGGGAATTGTTAAAGCGAGAGAGGAATCTCTAGATTAGATGATGGTTCCTCAAACTCCTCGATTTAGATCTATATTTGCAAAACTACAGAGGTTTGAAATCTAATCCTACTCTAAAATCCAAGGAGACAGAGATAGAAAGTGCAGAAATTAAACTAAACTAACGGGTGATACACCAAAGGAGGAGTGGTGAACACTTCTTGTTGCGAGATAGACACAGATCATAAAAAAGCAACAGAAACTTCAGCACAAGGACAAGTGGGACAAAGGGACGCGCGGGATGCGGATAGCCGAAGGAGCCGAAAGCCAATCAGATCATGCCACGTGTCACCGACAGAAAAGGGATGAGGAAGCCCATTTCGGGTGGATTGGAGGATTCTGTCCCCAAAGCACTGGGACATCTGGGACAAAAAGACGCGGTGGACGCGAAAATATGGCAGGCCCATGGACGAATCATAGCATGACACGTGTCGCCAAGGAAAAAGGTCCAAAAAGTCAAAGGGGCAAGGTTTGAAGCGCTGGCCCGAGCCAATCAGTACAGGACACGTGTCCAATGGAGTAGAGAAGTGCGGAGCTAGGGAAAGATTTGGGAAATTTGGCTAAGTTCAGCCAAAGAGCTAAAAGCGCAAGTCTACTCCACGTCTGTGTCGACCAATCAATGCATGCCACGTGTCCCAAGTGGCGGGGGCGCGGAGGAAAAGTAAAAAATGTTCCGAATCATCAAAAAGTCAAAGTTTTCAAGGAAAACCCATGGGACAGGTCAGATGAGAGAATAACATATCCAATCAGCACGTGCCACGTGTCATCCAGGTGGCAGAGCGTGGGAAGAAATTTAAAAATCCGTTTTCACCTGTTTTGTGCCCTAGATCTTCAGATCTCCATATCTTTCGATCTAGAGCTCGGATTGGCACATTCTTTATATCAACGGAAAGCTTGTGAAATTATCTACATGATTCTAGGGTTAATCTTGAGTTTTGGTGTAGTCTAGAGGGAGAAAATCAAGAAACATATCTGACGCATGTTCATGGCCAGAAGTGACATTCCAGCGACCATATTTAATGCAGAATGGGTCACCTTCTCCTGTATTTTGGTCAAAATGATAGGGTATGGGTTTGTAAGGTCCCCCCATACTATTTTAATGCATCTACAGTCAAGGAGGGATGGGCTCCCATGTTTTGTACATTTTTCATCCACAGGCTCGACCCTTTGACCTTTGTAAAAGCCAAATTTGGCTCATTTCTAAGGGGGGGAACATTTCTTTGGATAGCAGGCTTCTTCTTTCACCTGTAACAAGTGATTTTTGCAAGTATAAAACCTCTTCTAAAATTGTAACAGGTTTTCTGCCCTTTTGATGTTGTAATACAAGGATTTTGACAGTGTAAATGACAATACAGGCTCTGTGATCAGTTTTCAGTCCTTTGTTTGTGTTGCTTGTTTCATTTTAGACCTTTGATTACATCTTATCAGCTTGTGCATGATGTCTTATGTTGCATTTTATGATCTATGTCTATCTGCAGAACAAGAAGTGTTCACCACTCCTCCTTTGGTGTATCACTTGTTAGTTTAGTTTCATTTCGCACTTTCTATCTCTGTCTCCTTGGATTTTAGAGTAGGATTAGATTTCAAACCTCTGTAGTTTTGCAAATATAGATCTAAATCGAGGAGTTTCAGGAACCAGCATCGAATCTGGAGATTCCTCTCTCAGTTTAACAAGTCCCCACACTTGGAGAGAGGTTTCCATGTTACTGTGCAATCACACTGGATGCTAGAGTGATCAACCTAGAAGCCCGATCTCGCATCCAGGTGCTTTGTGAGTGCGCAACAACAGTATGTTTCCTCTCTTTCTCCTTCGATCTACGTGTTACCATTTCCTCCACCAAGATCTAAAGTTCATGAGTAGATGCTCTGGTCAATGTGGATTTGGATCAACACCAAATCTTTGAGGAAGGTAAGGATCGCTCCAGATTTGATATTTTTTCTCTTTCTCCTTCAACACATGTGCTTCCAATTCCTCTCCTAGTTATGGTGGGACATTTCACTATGAAAGGGTATGGATTTGGTAAAATATAACATCTACTATATTATACTATATTTCATTTACCTAATGCGAGGAAATATGTCATTAAAACTGATAGGAGGGGTGTTAGGAGAAAGAGGGAACCTCAAAAAGCTTAATTGTGGGAGATGTTGTTGTACATATGAAAAAATGAACTAAAAGTAGATCGTATTCTGTGTTGATTTAGAAAAATCACAGGGGTAAGAATCACCCAATGGGATGGGATGAAAAATGGTCATTTCAATCCATCTATCATGTTTTTGGATTCATTTTCTATTTTTTTATCAATTTCGGGTGACCTACTTGTTGTTTTTGGTGGCGGCTAATGGTGAAGATTTAATTTTAGATGGATAATTTGTTGTAGATAGATGCATCTACAATGTATAAAAAGGAAGGGATTTGGTATGCTATTTTATGGGGATGATGATGGTTTAGTAAAATGACATATGTTTAAGGAATCTAAATCTATGGAAGACAATTATGGACTAAACAATACCTTGTTTGGGTGTTATGGATCTAAATTTATTTGAAATTTTATGACCTAGATATATTTGAATATTTCAAGGTATGGATGATTGCTCTTATTTTTTTCAGTCATGGGTCCTTTTATGATGCATTTTCTAGGAGATATCAAATGATGAGGTCCTTTTCTTCACTAGATATTTCTCTTTGTCTCATTTCCCTAAAAATTGTTATCATATGACTAGGTTCCTATGAGGGTTTGACATAGATTTATTTGGTATAATTTACACATTTTGGGATCTATAACATTATATGATTTTATGGTAATGTTATGTTTTGATCAAAATCTATTTGGATTCGACTAGGGATGATCGATGGAGGAACTAAAGAAGTGGGAAGAAGATTTACAGATGGGAAAACTAGTCATGTTCACGATAGAGGAATAAGTATATTTTAGAGGGAGGGGAAATGATGAGGCTGAATAGGGTGGGTGATGATACACTATGTAATATTGAATTCATATTGTACAATAAATGGTTTGTGTAGAAAAATCAGTTTTAATTTGGTTCAACTACACAAATTTAGATTTATTTGGGGTAATGAAAGATCTGTTTCTCCTCATGAAGATCTATTTTTCTATGGAAGACATGTTTCTTCTCTTTGAAGATCCATTTTTTTGAAATACTTGTGTACTTGGTCTTCCTAGGGTTTGGGAAACTTTTATAGAAGATTTTATGTTGTTGGGTTGTTTTGTTACATTTGTTGTAATAGGGTAAGTGCAGGAAGTTGGTGGACAAATATAGGGTCATCCGTGGATGTCATATTGTAAAAAATAGTAAAATCTCAACTTGTAGGGATTATTAGCTATACACGCACTCTAAATTAGAAAAAATTATATAAATATGAATTGTAGCATTCGAAATCTAGTTTCTAAAATACTAATTTTTTTTTAAAAATGGACAAGTTTATCTATATTAAACACTTAAAATTATATGACTTAGCTTTTTATGAAAAAAATTATAAGATTGTAGTCCATTTGCCCGCATTTTGGATGACCAAATCTTGTTATTTTTTTTCCTTTGGTGAAACATTATATGTAGTTGTCTATCTTGGGATGGATTTTATTTTGTATTTTTTTGAGCAATATATTTTTTTAATGTTTTTTTCATGAAAGTCGTCTGAAAATATTTAGAAAACGGAGCGCTTTCCGTTTGCCCGCCCGCCATGACTATATCAAAAAATATCGAAATCAAATATATATATTTTTAACGTGTATAAAATTTGTCCACACTTGGAATGGTATTAGTTTTATCATATTTTGATAATCGAAACAAAATTTAGTCTTAAACGTAGACATGAACATTCACGGGAAAAATGTCTTAAAGACCTATTGTTAGTAAAAAATTATAAAATGATATTTATCTTATTCTATTCACTTTAAAATCAATATTTCTACAAAGCTAATAGTCTCCCCTACGCGATGACACCATTTTTGTGAAATGTTTTCAGTTTTTTAGCATGGTTCAAGTCTTTGGAAGAGTAGATTTGAGGTTTTTTGACCTTTTACACTTCATAATGACCTTCCATAGCTTTGGTTGGGGAAAAACAAAGATTTCCCGAGGCTTAGGTTTGGCAGATTAAACTGCGATCGCGGTTCATAAATCATATTTACACACATCCCAATGTCTGAATTACCATGTGATTTTTACTCTTTGACCTTACTGCACGAATTACTATGAAATTATGTCTTTTTCTCGCACGTTTTCTTATCATCGGAAGCAAAACATCATGGGAGACAAAAACGAAGTCAAAAAGGAATTCATTAAGTAAAAATACCAAATGAATTAGAGGCCTACAAAATTCAAAATGCCGAGCGAATATTACAACTAGAGGTTCAATCACAATATTACAACTCAAGACAAGTTCTCATTTTTGTGCATATAGCATTTCTACATTCTCCTGACAGTACAGAGAATGATTGAAAAGTTTTAAGAGAGTACCACTTTTATATCAGTGATGATCGTACTCATTCTACTGAATTTGTGCAAGGGTGTTTCTAGTTATTTTATGGAAACTTGTCTAATAGGGACATCCACTTCAAACAACATTATATATGGTTAGATAATTACACGTCTCAGTTTAAGAATGCACGAATGTTTTATTGGATGAGCATAATGCACGTTAAGATGGGTGTGCAACATATTTGGAGTTTCACTAAGGTTGGACATGGAAAAGGAGAGCATGACGATGCATGGGCATGTGTGAAAAGAGCTCTTGCAAGAGAAGAGTTAAAATACAAAGATGGTGCTAAATTAAAAGATGCAAAGAGCATAGTGGAATGGTGTATTGACAACATGGCCCAAGGTTCTCAAGAAAATTCCACAGTTCGCAGATATTTTTGGTTGATAGAGGAACAACAAATTGCTAACTACGAGGATTGTATGACACTCACTGGGTCCAATGATATGCACTCATTTTGTAGCTCAGACACTACTTCGTGGGCCGTATGGATAAGAAAGTTGACATGTTTTTGTGCATCTTGTATTGAATTTGTCATTGTTGAGTGTGATTCACAAGAATGGGTGGATGGATGGATTTGTAGGCCTCTAACTCCACTTCCTAGTTATCAACCTCCACAAGCATTACGACTTGTTTCTACAGATGAAGTTGCAACATCCAAGGACTTTGAAATTTTTTTGATTTTGGTGCAACAAGGTATTTATGGTTATTTATTTAATTTTTGTATTGAGTTATGTCCATTGAAATTTTAATATGTAATTTAAATTTGAGTTGTTCAACCTTTGTTTTTGTAGGACATGTGTTTGCAGTAATTGCGATAGAAGACAATGAAGAAGGAACAGACTATTTCTTATGTCATTGCATCGAGGAAAGAAAGAAGTTGACTTCTCCTATTATAGATGACGAAGATATTGAGTATCCTATAGGGTCAGTGGTAGTTACTAGAACTTGGCTTCAATGGTATCCATTAAAAACTCCTCTGTTTGGGTGTTTGAAGACTTTGAGACACACAGGAAAATACTCTTATATTCACATCTAGTTCTAGTGACAAATATTCAGCTATATAGATATTGAGGAAGGCCTGATAACAAGATTCTTTGGAAGGTTCGAGAGTCAGATCATGAAGCAATCTTGTTTGCTATTCAGAGTAGATCCGATCTTGATGGTTCATTGGAATGAATTTACAATGCTCATGTCTAGTATATATAATTTATTTTCATATATATATATATATATATATATATAAATTTGTTAGTTTAAAGATCTAGATTTAAGTTTGAATATATTTTATTTTAAATTTGTGTATTTTGTATATCTAGATAGTATATGGTTTTGATTTGAAACTTAAATTTCTTTGACTAACACTTTTATGTTTAAGTTAGTGGTGTGAGAAAATCTTGCACCTTCACGTGGTTAGCACTGTTAGTAGAGAATTTTAAATTCTTGAAGCTAAGAGAAGCTTTCATTGTTTGAAAAAGTTGTAAATTTTGAAAAAGTTGTAAATTTTGAAAAAAATGTTGTAAATTTTTAAAACGACTCCTCCCCAAGTATTTACAAGACCATACCTACATGTGTGCACCGATCTGGGAAGGAAAAATTTGAGAGAGGATATTGTAGAGGGTCCCTACACCGAGGTGTTAGATCAGACGAGACGTCTCTAGGTGCCACGGAGTCCGAGTAGTCACCCATCGAAGTTGAATGATATTTTGGTCTCAGGGCTCTTAACGGACTACGCCCGAATGAAGTAGCTGGAAGCAACGACCTTGTCGTGCATCAAAACACCACCTCCTCTAGCATCCACTGGCCACCTAGATGCCGTGATCGTTTGGTGCCACGACCCACCGTTTGCAAAATATAGCGATTTGACAACCAATCATTGGCTCCAACTGCACTATTTCACACATTTGCAAACAACAGGGCAATGAGAGCACCAAAATGAGAAGGAAAAAACTGAGAGAGGCTTTTGTAGAGGGTCCCTATGTCGAGGTGTCGGATCGAATGAGACATCTCTAGGTGCCATGGAGTCTGAGTAGTCACCCGTCAAAGTTGAACGATATTTTGGTCTCAGGGCTCTTAAGGGACTACGCCTGAACAAAGAAGCCGGGAAGAAACGAACTTATCACGCATCAAAACACCACCTCCTCTAGAATCCACCTGCCACTGGATGTGCCGATGCGATCGGTTCGGTGCCATGACCCACCGTTTACAAAATATAGTGTTTGACAACCTTACATTGGCTCAAACTGCACTATTTCATGCGTTTGCAAACAATAGGACAGCGAGAGCACAAAAATGAGAAGGAAAATACCGAGAGAGGATTTTATAGAGGGTCCCTACGCCGAGGTGTCGGATCAGATGAGATATCTCTAGGTGCCACGGAGTCCGAGTAGTCACCCGTCGAAGTTGAATGATATTTTGGTCTCATGGCTCTTAAGGGACTACGCCCGAACGAAGTAGCCTAAGCAACGACCTTGTCGCACACCAAAAACTACCTCCTCTAGTGTTCACCTGGCCACCCAGATGTGTTGGCATAGTCGGTTCGGTGCCATGACCCACTGTTTACAAAATATAGCGTTTGACAACCAATCACTGGCTCCAACTGCACTATTTCGCACGTTTGCAAACAATAGGGCAGCGAGAGCACCGAAATGAGAAGGAAAAAATTGAGAGAGTATTTTGTAGAGGGTCCCTACGCTAAGGTGTTGGATTAAACGAGATGTCTTTAGGTGCCACGAAGTTTGAGTAGTCACCTGTCGAAGTTGAACAATATTTTGGTCTCAGGGCTCTTAAGGGACTACGCCCAAATGAAGTAGCCCGGAAGCAACGACCTTGTCGTGCACCAAAACACCACCTCCTCTAGTGTTCACCTAGCCACTCAAACATGCCGGTGTAGTTAGTTTGGTGCCATGACCCACCGTTTGCAAAATATAGCGTTTGACAACCAATCACTGGCTCCAACTGCACTATTTCGCGCGTTTGCAAACAATAGGGCAGCGAGAGCACTAAAATGAGAAGGAAAAAACCGAGAGAGGATTTTGTATAGGGTCCCTACACCGAGGTGTCAGATTAGATGAGACATCTCTAGGTGCCACGAAGTTCGAGTAGTCACCTGTCGAAGATGAACAATATTTTGGTCTTAGGGCTCTTAAGGGACTACGCCGAACGAAGTAGCCCGGAAGCAACAACCTTGTCGCGCACCAAAAACCACCTCCTCTAGTGTTCACCTAGCCACCTAGATGTGCCAGCGTAGTTGGTTCGGTGCCACGACCCACCGTTTGTAAAATATAGCATTTGACAACCTCAAATTGGCTCAAACCGCACTATTGCGTGCGTTTGCAAAACAATAGGGCGAGAGAGCACCGAAATGAGAAGCTAAAAACCGAGAGAGGATTTTGTAGAGGGTCCCTACACCGAGGTCTCGATCAAACGATACGTCTCTAGGTGCCACGGAGTCCGAGTAGTCACCGTCGAAGTTGAACAATATTTTGCTCTCAGGGCTCTTAAGGGACTACGCCCGAACGAAGTAGCCCTAAGCAACGACCTTATCGCGTATAGAAAAACCACCTCCTCTAGTGTTCACTGGACACCCAAACATCTTGGCATAGTTGGTTCGGTGCCACGACCCACTGTTTGCAAAATATAGCATTTGACAACCAATCATTGGCTCTAATTGCACTATTTCACGCGTTTACAAACAATAGGGAAGCGAGAGCACAAAAATGAGAAGGAAAAAACCAAGAGAGGCTTTTGTAGAGGGTCCCTACACTGAGGTTTTGAATCAAACGAGACATCTCTAGGTGCCACGAAGTCTGAGTAGTCACCCGTCAAAGTTGAACGAAATTTTGGTCTCAGGGCTCTTAAAAGACTACGCCCGAACGAAGTAGCCCGAAAGCAACGACCTTATCGTGCACCAAAAAACCACCTTCTCTAGTGTTCACCTGGCCACCTAGATGTGCCAGCATGCAGTCGGTTTGGTGCCACGACCCACCATTTGCAAAATATAGCATTTGGCAACCTTACGGGCTCCAACTACACTATTCCACGCGTTTGCAAACAATAGGGCAGAGAGAGCACTAAAATGAGAAGGAAAAAACTGAGAGAGAAATTTTTAGAGGGTCCCTATGTCAAGTGTCGTCGATCGACGAGACGTCTCTTGGTGCCACGAAGTCCGAGTAGTCACCCGTCGAAGTTGAACGATATTTTGGTCTTAGGGCTCTTAAGGAACTACACTCGAAAGCGAAGTAACCTGGAAGTAAAAAATTATCATGCACCGAAACACCACCTTCTCTAGTGTTCACCTAGCCACTCAGACGTGTCGGCATAGTCGTTTTGGTGTGACGACCCACCGTTTGCAAAATATAGCATTTGACAACCAATCACTAGCTCTAACTGCACTATTTTACGCATTTGCAAACAATAGGGCAGCGAGAGCACCGAAATGAGAAGGAAAAAATTGAGAGAGGCTTTTGTAGAGGGTCCCTACACCGAGGTGTCGATCAGACAAGGCATCTCTAGGTGCCATGAAGTCCGAGTAGTCACCTGTCGAAGTTGAACGATATTTTGGTCTTAGGGCTCTTAAGGGACTACGCCCGAACGAAGTAGCCTGGAAGCAACGACCTTTTTGTGCACTGAAACACCACCTCCTCTAGCATTCACCTGGCCACCTAGACATGCCGACATAGTCGGTTTGGTGCCACGACCCACCGTTTACAAAATATAGCATTTGACAACTAATCACTGGCTCTAACTACACTATTTTACACGTTTGCAAACAATAGGGCAGTGAGAGCACCGAAATGAGAAGGAAAAAATCGAGAGAATTTTGTAGAGGGTCCCTACGCTGAGGTGTTGGATCAGATGAGGCATCTCTAGGTGCCACGGAGTCCGAGTAGTCACCCGTTGAAGTTGAATGATATTTTGGTCTCAGGGCTCTTAAGGGACTACGCCGAACGAAGTAGCCCGAAAGCAATGACCTTGTCACGCACCGAAACACCACCTCCTCTAGCATTCACCTAGCCACCCGGATGTGCTTGCATAGTTGATTCGGTGCCATGACCCACCGTTTGTAAAATATAGCGTTTGACAACCTTACACTGGCTCCAACTGCACTATTTCGTGCGTTTGCAAACAATAGGGTAGCGAGAGCACCGAAATGAGAAAGAAAAAAACCAAGAGAGGATTTTGTAGAGGGTCCCTACACCGAGGTTTTGGATCAGACGAGGCATCTCTAGGTGCCATGGAGTCTGAGTAGTCACTTGTCGAAGTTGAATGATATTTTGGTCTCAGGGCTCTTAAGGGACTACGCCCGAACGAAGTAGCTCAGAAGCAACGACTTTGTCGCGCACTGAAACACCACCTCCTCTAGCATTCACCTAGCCACCCGGATGTGCCGACGCAGTCGGTTTGGTGCCATGACATCTTGAGGCATGACTTCTCACTCCTCGCCTCCGTTCATTTCCTAGGACTCAAAACATTCAATGTCACTTGTTTACCTTCCATCTCTCTTGTTCTCTTTAGACTTGTCTCTGTCCTCTTAGACATGCTTCATCACTATCCTTGCTTTTCTCTCTTGAGATATGTTGTTGTGGTGATCTCTCTCCATCCTCTCGCTGCCCCCTATGTGTTTACATGCTCATTAGTTTTGCATTGTAATAGGATTCTTCATCACGATCACTAGACACAGAATTAAGAGTATAAGTAAATCATCAAACAATTAAGGGAACACATGTGTGAGGACATTTTATTCATAAGTGCCATCATTGATTGCATGATATTAATCATCTCTACCTAAAATTGAAGCAATGTCTCCCATCTGAAACTTCAACCCCTAGTCCATCAAGCAAGATCAAGCATTCATACTGCAAAGAAGGACATGTGACCATTGGGTGAGCATGATCCTTGAAAAAGGGAACATGATCTATTTCCTGAGATTATCTCTTTGTTTCGATTGTTCTTTGTCATATTTTTGAAAATCAATAGGAATAGAGTTGAGATCAAGAAAGAGAAATTCCATTGGGAAAATAATCTCCCATTTGCGAGTGAGATGAATAATTTTGATTCTCATTCCTTGGTGAGCTCAGGTGTGTTTTCATTTGACTCAGAGAACTTGTATGGCATTTTGTCCCATACCATCACCTAGAGGTTTGATGCTCTAAAAGAAGACATTTCTGATTTTGAATCCCATGAGGAGAATGTATCAAAATTTTTGGAAGATCTTGGCACAAGAATGCATGAGCTTGGTACTCCTCTCAGGGAGAATAATTCCACATGAAGAATCTTCAGGATTCAAATTTTAAGAATTGGTTCAGGAAAATATTTGTGACCCTTTCCTTCAATAGTCAATACTTTAGTTCAGCCCTTGTAGAGATCATAGGTTATATCTCTAGAATCTTATGAAGAGTTAAATGAAAAATATTTTAGTCAATGTGGAAATATCAATGCCATTCCTGAGAATTGACTCAACACATTGGAGCATGTGAACATCTTGGAAGATGAGAAAGTTTCATTTGTAGTTTCCAGATTCAACAAGATGGTCTATGGAAAAGCCTCATCATTCAAGATCTTCCGCAGAGGAAGACATGAGTTGATTCTTCATTAGAGGAGGATTCTTCATGCAATGGGTGGAACCTAAGAATACTAATAAGGGCTTACTATCAAATTTTTACCCTTTTCAACTTGGGACATCAGAATGCACCACCACATGAAATCTCTCCCTTTCGTCACTTAAGGCTTGTAACATTCTCACTAGGTATTCAATTCCTCAGCACCCCAACTTGATTATTTTTCCCCTCTCATGAATACTTAACCCCTTCTCACATTATCACCCCTTTAAGTCCCTTTGTCACTTAAGGCTCAGAACCCTACCTTGTCATGCCATGTAACCCGGGTTAATCCGAATGGTCAAGGATGAGTTAGAAGGTGAGTTAGCTAGGTTAATGTTAAGAGGTGAGTATAAACATACACTTAGAAATTTTTTTAATCCCTTTTTAATATTTCCTTTTCCTTCATTGCTGCTAGTATTTAGTTATGCTACTAAATTTTCAAGAAACCCTATTGCAAAAATCACATTTTTGCTCATATCTCCTTCATTTTTGCTCCATTTCCCCTGTAATTTTTCCCGTAACTTCTACTCATGAACTCCTTGAAGATGATATAAAAATATTTTCCATTGGTACCCTAATTTTTTATAGCATCCCATTTAAAATTTCAGAGAAAAAACTTGCCTTTTTAGATCCTTGCAATTCTAGAGATCGAAAACACTTGAAATTTGAAGTAGGAAACCATATGAAAATACCTAATCTAATGAAAAAATTTCATCTCAATCCAAATACAAGAAGACATGATTAAATATTTAAATCAAACATACATATCAGAGAACTAATTTAAATGGTTATGAAAACATACATAGAAGGATATCATACATGCAATGAAATCAAATCAAACATATAGTTTAGATTTATCGTTATCAAAACCAACACACATGGATATATAAGAATAAAACAAAGTGTGCTCCAGACACATGCCTCGAAAATACATACATAATTTCATAATGTATGTGTACATCTTAAACTAAGTGTGTCATAATGTACATATGAGACCACATGCGGTCGCAAAAGGCTATATATACACAATGGACTATATGAAGAAACATGTTCACTAGGACCAGATGGCCCATATATATATCTATGTACATCCAGGTGGACTATGAATCTACTCATGAAACATCTTCCCTCTCTTCACCCTGCTAGAAGTAGCACGTCCATGACCTGGGGATGTAGTGGAGGGAGATGCCACTATGGATTTCATCCGTGTGGTCCTAGGTGTCTCTAAAGCATGCCCGCAACCTAACTCGCACATTCATAAATAATGAGTTTTTAACAACAAAATTTTTAAAATATATTCAAAATTTAGAAACTTATACACTTTAGTTAAAATGCATGTGAAATCTTACCGCAATGTCATGATCCCTATCAATTTTTTGTTGACGCATCGTAGGGACAACAATAGACTCACGATGGGTAAACTACATACAAATAATTAATTTTCAAATTAAATATTTCACATACATACAAAATTTGATATTATAGATTTAAGTAATAAGAAATAATGAACCTCCAAAATTTAACAAATTTGAAAAATTGTACTTGATTAGTGGATCTCGCAAATGCTATGGCAAAGATCTATAAGAGCCTCCACCGATCTGCATATATGGAGGAGTCTCTCTAGCAGTCATAAGCTATACAAAAAACATGTACAAATCAATATTAAAATCTACATGACTGTGCACCATATAACAGAGGTCCAAAGCATGTAATCCACATGAACTTCCAGTAATTAGAAACAAAGTGTAAAGAGATTTACTAACTTGCGTAAAACTCATGTGAGGTGTGCCAGTAGCCTCAGTTCCCAGAGCAGATGATGACTCGCTAGGCTCCTGTGTATAAAAGAGAAACATATTAATATGTACAACATACACGTGAAACATTATAATAATAATCTAGTGCAATCAAATGAAATTAAAAATGTAAGTTTGTACAACTTGAAACTTACATTTGAAACATGCCCAATCGCAGAGCTAAAGCATGTCGATTACTGGATGTTTCCTTCATTGGTTCTTGCTATTTAAAATAAAATAAAAATTAGTTTTTACATGTATGTACATGACGTATAATCATATATATATATATATATATATATATATATATATATATTAAAATCTCAAACATGTGAATTAAACTATTGTATATATATATATATTATTTATATTTATTTGAAATTTACCCGTGAAAGACCAATATCATGTGGCACCAGCCCAAAAACATTCCCTCAAAGCATCTCATCTATAGAAAAAAATCCGTGAACCAGCAAATGATGTATTGTCTGCAAGTGCATACGGCACCACATGATCCACACAAGTGGTGTGGTGCGCTAGAATGGAACCTCCACCAACATCACCAGATGTAATTTGGTCACTATGTTGGGTTAGAGTGTCAGTGAGCTCCCTCAATGCATGTAATGGATCAATCTCCACAACCTCCTTCATTGTAGGAGGGATAATCAAGGCAAAGTGGGGTTTTGGGGCATGGGGATCCTAGGTTGACTATGCGTGCACCAGTCTCTACTGTAGAGCCACCTCCTCAACCAAAAAGTCAAAATAATTCAGGACCTCATTGAGCAAAAACTCGCAATATAATTTCTTCAAAAAATAAAGAGGAACCTCATTGTTGTTGCATGGTGGATAATCAAAAACCATCCACCATCGGTCCAAAAAATTGTTTTTGATTCGGTCATCGTGGCACCAATGGATTGGGAACCATTTGCAAGTAACTGCGGGCGGGGCATTGGTTCTAGGGTCGGTAAATAATGCACAAATGAGGTCTTTTCCAAAAAAAATTGTCTTTTACGGCCGCATGGGATAGTTTATCCACATACCACCGCTTATAGTCACCTCTAAAGGTATTCCATATATGTATTTGGTTGGTTGCGGACTCGACTTCACCAATCAATGTTTGCAATGTATTGGCTAAAGTCATGCGGGATGGATTTATAGCATGATTTTGTCTTATAGTCTGAATTAGGTTCTCAATGAAAATTTTATTTTCTCGAGATTCTTCCAATGATATTATCTTGTGTTCCTGCTGGCTCAGTGGGGATAGAAGGAGCCACAGGAGGCAGATCTATGTTTGGAGGAGGGTTTTGAGGAATGTTCAGAGGGTTTTGAGGAATTTTCGGTGGGTTTTGAGGAATGTTTTGATGGTTTGCATGATTTCGAGCTTGCCGACCAACTGATAAAACAAGAAAATTGTATACATAAACAAACATTTCAAAAAACCCATGAAAATGCAAAAAAATAACCTAAAATGCAAAAAAAACCTAAAATGCAAAAATGATTAAAATCGGGGGCTTACCTCCTCATCTTGGCGGCATGGTTGAATCTATCGCTATCCAGAAGCTCGATGAGAAATTTTGAGGTGGTATTCAAAGCTCAAGTGAAAAATGTCTAGGAAAAATCGTGGTTTGAAATGAAAAATGGGGAAAATAAGGAGTCGCGGACTGCTAATTTTTGTCTCAGAGTTCCACGATCACGGTTTATAACCATGCTCGTGGTTCTAAACCACGATCACGGTTTTAGGTTTGGTAATTGCGAACACGGAATTCGTGAACCGCGATTGTGGTTTACAAACCGCAATCGTAGTTCCTGAATTTCAGGTTTTTATGTCCACGGAATTGTCCACCAACTTTGTGCACTTACCTAACACTAATATTGTAATGAATATATTTATGATGATTAATGAAATGGTGAGGGAACCAACAACCCTATTTTTATCGATAAAAAATTAGTTTGATATTACATTAAAAAATATTTAAATAAATGAAGGTTTCTCTTGTATATTTCATCTCCAATTATATTACTATTTTTTAGCACAAATTAAAGGGAAGTATTGAAAAATTGTTTAGCTAAAAAATATTCGACGGCTATAAGTGGATATCACATTGTCAAATTTAAAGTGTTCTAGTAGGTGACAAACATCCCATAAATAATTTGAAAATTACAATCACCTAGACCATGATTTCCTATTCTTTCACTCCAATCTTCATGATGTGACACAAATAACCTACAAACCTAGTATGTAAACAATATTCAATAAGTAGTAATTGGTAAAGAGGGTAACTAAATGAAACTTATAATTCATTACATGTTCTAAAATATTTGTTAATAGGGAAAGATGTTAAAAGGTGAGAAGCTCAATTTTTTTTATTAAATTAATCATTTTGTAACATAAATAAAAAAATACATTTAATTAAACATTACATTACATTTAGCTTCTTACTGACATCAAGACAAGATAAGACTATGAACACAAAGTCTCATTAATCTCCTCATCAAGAAAAACAAAAACTCTTTTCTTATTTATTGACATTCACAAAGTTGCATAATGAGAGGAATAGAAGAACATATGAGAAAGGGAAATGGAAGAAATGTAGCTCTTATTTCTTGTGCATTGATACAAAGTTCAACAACTACAATCCACAATTGCTATAGAGTGGAAGTTTTCAAAAATATAGGATCCTTTGGAATGGAGAGGCCATCCCAATTTATAGCAATGTGAATTGTCTTCTCACCTCCCTCACATGACTCTCTGTATTCCATATTCCACTTGTGACCTTTCATTTTCCATTAGAAAAGAAAAATTAAGTATTTCTCTTATAATTTTGAGAAAATACTTTTACAATTTTAAAATAGGTCACTTAAGTGAATAGGATGAAATACAATGATGAAGCCCAATGAAGAATTAGAAAGGAGAGAGAAGGAAGAGGGAGAAAGAGAGAAGGAGAGAAAAGAGAAAAAGAGATGTTGTAAAGAAAATCTTTATCTCATGAAGATCAGCTCCACCGATGAACTGGTGAAATTTTCCAATGCAATGATGAACTCTGGACCTTTGAACCACGGGAAAAATCCTTCTTGAACAATCCATGAAAAGTTGTCACTGCTTTTAATCAATTATGCATATGAATGAAGGCTTGATACAATTGCTTGCATAATGCAATCATGATGATTCTATCCCCTTGAGGATGTTTGAAGATGATACTTTAACTACTGATGATCCTCCACACTGATGAAGGTTGCTCCTCTAAACACCTTTGAACACTTTGCCCCTTTCCAATGATGATTCATGCTTCCTTCTTGTATGATACATGAACACCTTGAACTTGAGTGTTTACAAACACCGTGAGAATATTCCCTTGGATGATTCTGCTCATGAAGATCCACTCTAGAGAGGTTGAGGATGGAAACCAACACTTGATGACCTTCCACACACTACTAAACTGAAGGGAAACTCCAATTAAATTCACTTTGAACATTTTTCCTTTTGAAAACTCTTTAAATGATGACCTCTATACCTTTCCTAGATATACCGAGAAATGATAAGCAATTGAGATGAAGAAAATGAGAAATCTGAGAGATAACTCCCCTTATCGTGGAAAAATTTTGATCCTGGAGACAATTGAAATGAAATTTGATGAAAAATTGACAATTTCTTCATTTTGACGCTTTACACTCATCGCCTTAGGGAATGTGGTAATCTACTTGAGACTTGAGCGGGAAACTTCTGTGAGTACTTGGAATAATTGGGGAAGTGTGAAGTTATGAAATTTGATCACTTTTAACCTGATTCACCCATTTAATATTTTTAGTATGTCCACCATGAGTACCCATTATGGCCATTTTTACCATTTCTGTCAATTTTTCCAATTTTCGAGTGTCTCGATCATGTGGGAATGGAATGAAGAGTGTGAATACACATTTTTCTCAAAATTACTATTTTTAGTAGGATCTCCTATAAATACATACTAAAAATAGAAACTAGCCTTCCTGGTATTGGATTCAAATAGAACCAACTGCAAAATTTTACATAATTCGTTATGATGCTTTTGTCAAAATTTCAAGAGATTTTGCCCACTGGAACCTTGGGAATTTAAAAAATAAATTTTTCCTGGTGAGGCCTTCGGGCACAAAGCTACCATGGAAGCCATTAATGGAGTCCCTAAATTTTTGAAAGTTTTCTTTCCCACCTCATATTTTGATGAAAACAACTTTTTCAATATGTTTTTTTTTCTTTGTTACACCTCTCGAATTTTTTTAGCTCAACCCGGTCTCAAAATGAAGATATTAAATTTTTAAATTTTCATCGAGAAATAAGGGTTTTATCATTGAAAAAAATTCTCCTAGTTCATGTGAAATCCATCACTTAGGTTTTTACGGCCTTTAAAAATGTAGAAGAATGCAAAAAAATTGAGATCAAACCATGCCCTGGTTTTTTAGTTATGAAGTTTTTTAGTTTCCATGCACACCTTCGTTTCTAGAGAAAAATGAAGCTTGGAGCATGGATTTTTGTGATTTTATTTGAAAAATAATGGTTTTGAGATCATGGAGGAGTAATGGAATGAATGGAAGAGAGAAAAATGGAGGAGGGACTTGGAATTTTTTTCAAAGTTCCGGGTGAAAATGGAGCAATGTGGGGGATGGAAAAAATGGCTAAGTCTGGCTATTTATATGTTTGGTTACCTTGAGGGAGAGGGGGAAATTTTTTTCCCCATTTTTACCCTTGTAAATGGAAAATTTCCATATAAAATGGCACCCTCATTTAAGGCTGCCACTTGGCACTCATGCACAGGCGAAGAGGAATGGAGGATGGGGCTGAAATCAAGCACTTAGAGCTACTTTTTGGTCGTATGAAGAACCTAGAGGGAGAAAGGAGGTGGGGGAAATTTTTTTGTCCTCATTGTCCCTTTGGAAAAATAAAATGGGGGAACAAAAGGTTTCCCTCACCTTGTCTTGACACTTGTCATTCATGCGTGCGAAGGTGAGGGGGCTAGAAAATGAGCACTGGGAGCTAAATGGAGTCAGCTGGGGTCATATTACATGTCCATGGGATATATGGGAGGAGGGGATTATTTTTTCCCCCTTTTCCCCTTGTAAATGGAAAATTAGGGCAAAAAAGTGTGCTTGAGCGCCATGCTGACATGTGTCCTTCAAAAATTTGACTAACTATTAAAACATGGTACCTTAGGAAGAGACTTGAAATAGACATAACTTGAGCTCCTAGATGAATTTTTCACACTTATTTATATTAATTTACATGTAAAATTCATTTTTATAATTATGGGATGGTTTTTATGCCTTTATTATTCTTGAAACCCTCTCAAAAACCTCCTTTTTTCAGGATCGCTAGTTGTGCATGGAAAGAATGAGTTTCCTAGAAAAATGTATGGGGTTTAGGATGAATCTAATTTTTCCACCATGTAGAGGACTAAAAATTATTTCCATTGATATTTTTTTGGATCATAACTCATTATGAATCTCTCATAATCCCCTCTTGAAGTTCATGTACTCTTTTACGGTGGAAGCTCGTTCGGCCTCAAAAACCCGCTTTTGGTGAACTGATTCCTTAACCTCGAATCTTTCCAGAATCTTCCTAAATAATTTGCACAATGATCTTGGCTCATGAATACACCTCCTTGATGAATTTTGTACTTTGAAATTGTCCCATAAATTATGCACTTGTCTTAGAAAGGTTGATGATAACCCTTCCTAAGCTTGCTTGAAAATCCACTTTTAGAGACACTACTTCAAGTACTTAAATGATATTTTAATCCCTAAATCACCTATAGGGAAGGGTGAAACACACATATGAAAACTTGGATGGATAGGGTAGGCCTGACACAGGGAATAGGCTAACCTGGGAGGGTGTGTCTGGAAAGGTATACCATATAAATTTTTCGATACTAGGGTATGGTTGTCCTGTTTTCAAGTGAATTTTTCCCATGCAAAAACATAGGACAACAATTGGCTCTAGCTTGGGGACATGTTGTGGATTGAGAATAGTGAGGACATAACACGAGGAATATTAGAATCTTAATTTTCTTCATGTACCAGTGCCTTATCCATTGGGCTATAGAGAGTCACTAGAAAGATATACTACACAACCTCCTTTATTAAACACACACACACGACAAGAAACAAACACACAACCAAGGGAAACATAAAATAGGAAAGGAAACACACAACAAAACTAGGGAAACAACCTAAATCACCTAGGAAAATGCTATTTCATTGAAGTGAAAACTTGAATCGAGTTCTTACCCATAAACGGGTGTCATTGAACGGCATTCTTCTGCAAATCCATTAACAGGTTCACTGAAGTATGAACCTCTTCTCAGCTTGTTGAGAAATCTATCTTGATTTCTAGTGTAATGGATTATTTACTTATCCATTCCACCGCATTTTTGTTTTGATACATTTTCTTGGCTTCTCATTACTCCTTAGGTTCATTCTACTTACTCGATTTCTTGATTGTACTTGACTTACCATTTTCATTACAAGACATTTTTTCTTCGTTGCGTGTCTACTTCATGACCAGCACTTTCATGGCTTGATTCTTGGTAGATGTCTCATGAAATTTTGCATCATTCTCCACCTCTTGATGTTCTATGTTTTTCAATTGTTCCAAGAATTCATTTTTCTCATGCTCCAAGTCTTTTGACATATGTTGCCCTATATAGTGTGTCACATGCATTGCATCCTCCTCTTGGAAAGAGAATGAACTCTAAATTGGGCACACAACATGGAAATTATCATCTTATTGCTTGTCTTGTCCATTTTGGGATTCATCCTTTATTTCTATGTTGAGGGAATCAATCTCTTGAGTGGAGTGAGCACTAAAAGGTTGAAGTCTATTGAGAAGGTTTCCATTTTGAGAAAAAAATCCTTAGGACCAAACAACAATTTGTTTCTCCATTTTTCATTGAGAATGTTTCCATCCTCGTGAAAAGGAAATGAGCACAACACTAGAGCTGAAATTTCATCATCATCATCTTCTTGTTCTTGATTTCTAAGAATTGAGAATTCCATTTCCACAATGAAATCATCATCTTCTTGGGTATGCTCCATTTCAAGAGGTGGGGATGTATGCATTCTAAAATAATTAAGCTAATCTACATGAAACTAACACCAAGTAGCTTCAAAGAAAAATCAATCTACCATTAACATCATGATAAGAGCTTAAAGGAAACAACTATCTTAATGCATAAACATGGAAGTAAACACCTAATTCTAAGCCATTCCTACTCTTGTGTGATTGCTACTCCAAAATATGAACCTAATTAGATCATTAAGAAATCAAATTTTTGTTGTTTGTCTCAAGAATGAGGATGTGAACTTACCAAGAAATGTTACAAATCCATATTTGGATCTTCCCATACTACTTAATTTGAGAGAATGAATGCATGAGATGAAGAAGCTATTCCAAAACAATGGATAATGCTCAAATGAAAATGCCTATAGGTTTCACTAGTCATATTATGGTGTAATTTTGAGAGGAAGGAGCTTGGTCCTTTAAATAAATTTCCACTTTGGGAGAAGCTTGCAAATTAGTGAATGAGGGATAAATGATAAAGTGAATTTTAAGGGATAAGCTTGTTTAGAAGAATTAATAAGTAATTAACAACTCATGGGAGTTGGAGATGAATTAATTAATCAACTGTGATTAATTAATAGGTAAGGATAAACTTATGAAGGTATTTAGAGGAAAATTAGCATGATTTGGGGGATGTAAGAGGGGAATTTGATTAATAAGAAGGTTTATTAATTAAATAGAAGGTTAAAAAGGCTTAATTAACTAATAATAGTTAATTAATTGACTAGAGGGGGATTATAACGAACGAAATGTAGTTAATTGGTATTCGAAAGCGGGGTAAAGGCTAGTTAATTAACGAAGTGTCGTTAATTGACCAAAATGGAGGGAAATGTTAGTTAATTAGCAGGAAATCACTAATTATTATGGAAATGAGGGGAAAGTGGGTAATTAGTGTAATTTTAGTATTAAAACTGTGTAAGCAAATTTTAGGTGTCTACATTTTCCCCTCTTTGGGGTAAAGCGTAAGTGACGTCACTTTAATGATAGTACACAATTACAGCACAAGTAATTTTTTTAAAGGGATAGAAGAAAAATTAGTAGAATGAAGGATGCCCTCTCGAGTGTTGATGGGGTGAGGAAAGAGGTCGATCGATGCTCGAAAAGATGAAGGAAATAGATAGAAGAAAGAAGGATGGGGAGGGGGATAAGCATTAATCCCTATTGCCCCAAGTGTTGTTGAAGAAAATGATAATGAAGAACATGATAATGAAGAAGAATGAAGATGAAGAGAATGGAAATAGCTTTCATCCAGCTTAGCTCAAGAGAAACTTTGTTTCATCATTTTTCTTTATGATCTACATCATCGACCCTTTATTATAATACAAGCATACAACAAAAGCCTAAAACAACATGAAAAACTATAATAATAACATTTGTTCATTTCCAAAACACTAACTCAATGCAACATACATAATGTAATGCAATACGAGAAAGTAAACAAGCTAACTTGACAGGGAAATAAGTACAAACACACATACTCAAATAAACAACATTCAAGATAGTTACACCAATTTTTTTGTTATCGAGCTTCAGTTCCCAAATGTTCAAGTTAATGACAAGGGTTAAAATGACACCCCAAGAAAGGATACATGTGAGGTGAATATACAGAGGGAACAAGGGTTCTATGAAAAAACAATTGTGCACTATGAAAAAGTACCAAACAACTCGTTATGCAAGGGAGTAAAGACATCGTAAGCAAACCAAATTTGTTAATGGAGGTAGATCCAGATGATCCACGAGTCATTTGCGAGAAAAATTGAGGACCAAAGAAAGATGTTTTGTAGGACAAATTTCTATGTTTGAGGACGATGCATCCGATAAATGCTTCAGTTGCATGCATGCTTCTTACCAATTTTTGAATTTTTTTATTGTTTTACCAATTTTTAGATTTTTGAATGTTTTACCCATGTTTTGGATTTTTGAATGTTACCATTTTTTTGGATTTTTACTAATTTTTTTTGATTTTTGAAATTTACCAATTTTTTTGGATTTTTTGAAATTTACCATTTTTTTGGATTTTTCTTTTGAAATTTACCAATTTTTATGATTTTTTGAGATTTTTACCAATTTTTTGAGTTTTTGTAATTATGCCATTTTTTTGGATTTTTAATGATTTTTGATGATGTTTTTAGGGTTTTTTACCATGTTTTAAGATTTTTTCTAAAATTTACCAATTTTTAGGATTTTTAATGGTTTTACCATTTTTTTGGATTTTTTTTAATGATTTTTGATGATGTTTTTAGGGTTTTTGAAATTTTTCCGGAGCTATGTATAAGAAAATGAAATGCAAAGATGCTCCCAACGAGAGATGGGAATGTACAAGGGAAAAATCTATGCATATATACAAGAAGAAGATATGTTGGATCAAGGCCACGAAGGATAGGTTCAACATGATGATGAACTCAAACCAATGAAGTGTTAAAAAGGAGCGGGCATCCCCTAGTGCAATCTGGCCAAGAAACATATGATAGAAAATAATTATAAGATTGTTTTATTAAAAGAAGGGATAAAGTTTCCCTCAAACATAGTAAAAAGGAAATCTTATACACATGGATGTTCTGAACAAAGCTAAAGAGAAATGAATGTTATGGAAGGATATGGAAAATGTAGCTAGAAGCCTTGCAATGAAAAGGTGATTAGCCAAAGGCACAAATCATGAGTCAAAATAAGGACTAAAGTAAGAGTTTGAACAAGGTCCAAACAAAACTTGGTAACATACTAATCTGTTTTCTCATCGATATCTAGTGTGTGCATGTGGAAATTAATTACCTCTTGTAGTGAAGATTTGATAGGTAATAAGTGAGGAAAACTAGCCAAGGTGTAGGAATGATTTATTTGAAAGGTGATTTATGAATGGATGGTGGAAGGAGAGTTGTACATTGTTCCGCTACTGCCATCCAAAGCGTCCATAGCCCCGATGGAGATGTATTTGATTCTAGTCGCAACATTTCTCTATTCTACAACAAAGCGTCCATATCCTCAATAGAGATATTGGAAATACCCCAAGAGAGAGTTATATATTTATTTTTGTTGTTTTTGATGTTTTGATTGATTTTGTTTGCTTTCTAAAAATTATTTCAGCTCTCTTGATTGTTTTGATAAGGGGTTAAGAACCATTGATGGCTTGATGGAAGGATGTGGAAGTGATTGTGATGATGACATTGGCTAGTGTCAACAAATATGCCCAAAAGTTATTCACAACAAGTTTATAATATATAGATAGTAATAGGATCTCTAAAAGGTCATCTGTTCTTTAATTTACTAAGGTTATGAAAAACCAAGGTCAAACAGATACCATAGAGATAAATTCTATAAAATGAGTGTGAATAGACTAACCAAAAGATCATCGAAGGCATGAACATGGTGGGAGACTTGTAGAGGAATGGAATGAAAGGAAATAACATAACATCCATGTGTATGCAATACCTAATTATAATGTTTGATATTTGTACCTTTGATTTTTTTGTAATTTTTCTCATTTATTTTTTATATTTTTGAATATTTTAAATTTTGACAATTTTGTGAAGGGAAAACTGTGAAGGGAGAAGATGATGAAGATGAATGATTGGGAATTTGGGACCAACAATGTCACTCTGTGTGATAGGATCCAATAATAATGTTTGTAATTTATTTGATGAGGGAGACTAGGAGTTTTGCTTATCAAGAGTGATATTATCTCCAATCTCGATGATCATTGTGATCTCATACTTGATAAGTGACTGTGACTTATCTTGTAATATGGATTTTTATGTGGGAGCTTGAGTTCTTTATCCATAGATTTCTGCACTTTTCCCATACTTGATGGGTACATTGGGGTGCATTCTTGAATTGCATTTGATTTTTAGATTTATGGGTGTTGGATTTAGTGGGACCTTTAGAGCCCTTCAGTATTTTGATCTTGGGTTGATGAAGAAACTATTTGTGTTTCCTACAAGATAATGTGTTATTTTGTTGATCCCGAGAAGTGGGAGAAGAAAGTGGATGTTTAGGATTGATGAGAGGAACGTTAGGGATGATGGTGGGCTTTCCAAAATTGTTGATAGAAGGATGATATGATGGAAAAAGAGGATATGGTCCAAGGATTGAAGAGGATGGGTTACTGAGAGGAAAGCCACAGATAGAAGGTGAAGGACTACTAGGATGTGGTGCAAGTGTAGAAGAAAACAAGCTACTAGAAGGTGTTCCATAGATGGAAGACGATGGGTTACCTAGAGGTGTCCCATAAATAGAAGATGGATGGCTACTTAGGACGTGGCCCAAGTATAGAAGATGAAGGGATACTATGACATGGACCAAGAAAATATGATAAAGGGATACGTGGAGTTGATCCTAAAATAGAAGATGGAGGGCTATTAGGAGGTGAGCCACATATAAAAGATAATGGGATACTAGGACATGACCCAAGGGAAGATGAAGATGGGCTACTAAGAGGTGGCCAGCATATAGAAGAAGATGAAGGGCTACTAGGAGGTGACCCAAGGAGAGATTGTGATTGAGGAATTGTGATATGTAAATAAAGATGGAGTGACAATAGGATATAAGATGGATCAAGGATAAAATCATTTGTTTCATCATGCAATGAGGACTAAGAAGATGGAAGAACAAGAGGAGGAGCAAGTTTGATGATCTTAGGATCTTCCTCTATTTTCTAAGAAAAGGAATCAAATTCTTCCCCACAATACGTACATGTATCAAGGTCAAAATAGAATCCTTTCTCATGATCCTCTAAAGTAATGTCATCATGTAGCCCCATGAATTCTCTGATTACTTCTTAATTCTAAAAGAAATCAATTAATGATCGGTATGTGTCGTTGTTGGTCGATGATAGTAAGTTGATTGGAAGAAAGAGTTCCAAAAAGTGTGGAAGATTTAAAACATGTTTGATGATGTAGATGAGGGGAAAGTTTGACCTTATTTCTCCCACAAAGATATTTTATAGTGCTTTGAAAATATATCTTAGCATATTGTTTCTTGTTAATTGTTTGACATGGACACAAACATCGGTCTTTAGAAGATTGATAAGGATATGGTAAAATATAGTTAAAAAGAGCTCAAGGGCCAAAGAGGGATTGAATTTTGATTAATAGAAGAAGATGACCCAAGAGATGAAGTTGATTTGGACTTGGAAATCTCATGAGTTGAAGAAGATGTGGATTTTCAATTGGTTGGTATTGGTTTGTCTATAAGACGACATAGTGTAGGTAGAAAAAGAGGATCATGTAGAAAGTCAGTATATTGTGACATAGGGGTCGACTTGGATGATTGATTAGAGGTATTTTGATTCACACGGATCTTCAAAGGAGGAAGAAATTTTTGAGGTGATTGATAAAGGGGGTCCTATGGAGGAAGGGAGGACTGTGACTCAAGAGTTGAATTATAGGAATGATGGGAATAATTTGTAGTGACACAAATACTTAGAGAAGGAAAACTTTGTTTAGGTGACTAATTATTCCTTAGAAGAAAGTTGATTCAATGAGGCTCAAGAGACTGAGGGGAATCAAAATAATAGTTTAGATTAGAATAATTAGAAGACTATGGAGAATTAGAATTATATTATAATCATTAGAATACCTGAGGGGAAACAAAAGAATAACATGGATTAGAATTATCGAATCATACCACCGATATTATGAGATGAAGGTGGGGAAATATGTATCCGAATGAGTTCTCTAACACAAAGGACCAATTGAGGTTTAGTCATGATGGGTGTATTTCAATGTTAATTCCTAAACATAGGTTCTCTATTGTTGTAAGTGTGAAGAACCATGTAATATTCTGTCATGGTTGGCATTGCTGGGTCTAAATGCCTAGACCTAGATTGTATGATTGAACTCCTTCAAATGCAAGGAAGTTCCATGTCGATTTGAGCAGCGTAATGATGGCCAAATAGACATTTTACAAACAAATAGGGGATTCTCATGTTATTTTCCAAAGGGGATATAAGGAAAACAAACATATTTTTGACATAATTTTGACAATCCAACAAGATTTGGACAACAAGTTGCAAGTGTGGATGTCAAAATGGTTGATCAAAATTTAGCGACATAATGGCTACAAATGGAAATTTTCCAATGTTCGGACTCCCTCAAAAGTTTCTTGATAGGAAATGTTTTTTCTAAGGTTTGAAAAATGTGTACAAGGGTAAAAACAAACCTAAGCAAAAACAAACAACGTAACAATCTGCGAAGGTTTCTTTGAATGTCAAATAATGGAAAAAGAATGTCCAAATGGAAAAGAATAAGAAACCAAAGGATTAAAAAGGACCAAAAGGATTTTCTTAGGAAAAAAATCTACAAGATTAAAGATTACAAGTAACTATCATGTAAGTTTGGAAAACCAAACATGTCTTAATGGTAGTTTTTGCAAGGAAATACTCCTATCTACAAGGAAATAATCCCTATGCAAACATGTCTCAATGGTAGTTTGACGTAAGATGATCAACATAATGTCAAAGCTTAATTCAAGTTTAAAATAAGCAAGTTGTAAATATTAACAAGGGGTTGAAGTGACTTCTAATTGAAGTATACTATGACTAGTCTAGTTACAAACAAGACCTAAGTCACAAAAAGTGGAAGTTACAAATGCGAGCAACACAAAAATACCACATAGATACGTTAATCAAGATTTGTGAGAAAGCAAGATATTACTATCAAAATAATATTGATGTGCGTGAACAACTCAACCAAAATTCTTTTCAAGGTTTAAGGCAATGTTTGGGCGGAAACAAGGTCAAAGTATACCAAGGATTTGTTAAGGTGCGTGTAATGTAATGGTACAATGTAGACACTTAAATGAAGTTTACGAGAAACAAGATGTAAGTATCAAAATTGTATCGAGGAGATGTAAGAAGCGTAAGACCTTAAGGGAAGATCAATGATGAATCAAGCCTAACTAGGAGAAACGTCTTGACGTGGGTATCAAGACAAGGCTACTCAAGATTAGAGGATGTACCAACACAATTTCAATGCTTACTATCATAGTCACAATAAGGAAGGATGTAAGTGGGTACAAAATTGGTGGACATAATCTTAAGTAACACTTTGTATGTATGCTTTCTTTTGTCCCAAAAGGGAAACAAGAAAAAAAAGGAGTAGACCAAGTGGTGATGAAAAATACTTGTTGTAACTTAAACAAAGTTTTTCCTTGTCTTAGGACAAGTGAAAAAATAGGACAAAGTAACACTTCGAAAATTTCATGATGAATAACACTAGGCTCAAATTTCAAAGGAATATCCCCTTGTTAGAATAATAAGGTTTTGACTCTGAAAATTTTCTTCATGAGATCTCTTTAAAACACATTGGATAAAGGAAATGTTATTTTGTGTAAAATGGTTTCCTAGGATTTTTCTTTAACACTCGCCAATTCTTACCTAAAAGAGGTACGCACATCTATAATTTATTCTAGAGAGGTGGACCATTACCCCATGATAAAATTAATGAACGAGGCCTCATATGGGTAGCTTAAAGCTTATCTCACAAGATTTTTTCACTAGTCAAGTGGGTAAGAATGGAACTTCCCATTTTGTCCACCGGTTGCCTTAAGGTGTGGACTACTTTGGGGTTCTTGGGGTAATCCTCGTAATGATTTTTATGGATTATGCCAAGATACTTCCCCAATTAAAGTAGACGAGTTGTAGCTCTTACCCGAACCTACAAATACAATGTTTTGAATAAATTGGTGTGTTTTTTAATATTTTGACCTTATTTTTGGTTTTATACACTATCATACAACCTACTACAAACTGTATTAGTATTTTTTTAGATTGTTTTTATTTGACAAGTGAATATTTGGTCATGCACGCAAAGGTTAATATTTTTCCATAAGATCTAAAACATCATGAAAGAGGATTAAATGTTGTTTTTGATTCTCAAGATCATCCTAAGATGCAGGAGAAGAGCATACACAACAAGTAACCCAACTATTTTGAAAAAGGAAAAGATTGTGAATCAAATGACTAGGTAGCTCGTTTTAACCATTTATTGTTCATTCCCTTAACCATGAATTTAATGAAGTGTTTGTAAATTAAAAAAGGATCATATATTTTTTCTGATTCCCAAGATCACCTAAAAGGTGCGAGGTAAGATCATACACAACTCTATCATGAGATATGAAAGCATGACATTCATTAAAACCCATTAAACAAGTTAGCAAAGAAATGATTCAAGATACACCCTGTAAACAAGTTAACACTAAAAACTTGCAAAATTTTAGAAATATGAAAGATCCCAATTTTAATAGATCACAGTAACACGAGCCTTTTAACAAGAATAACACAAAAATAATAATAGTAGTGTGGCCAAAACAACAATAATGTGGGTCTTAGACAAAACACAAACTGGAAGAACACAGAGTGACACTAATGTGGCCAGAGAGATGGTAATGCGGCCCTAGTGACACTAGCGTGGAGTGCGAGACCAAAAAAAAACTATAAGAAAATAGAGTAGCACTAACGTGGCTAGAGATACTGTAATGTGGGGTAAGGTTCACACTAATGTGGGTCCGACACAAAGAATAAACTAACATAAAAAGTATCACAATAATGTGTCCATAATGATGGTAGCACGACCCTACCGCCACTAGCACGACCAAGATAATGGTAACATGACCCTTTTAACAATAGCGTGACCCTTTTAATAGTAGTGTGTGGTAGCTTCATACCGACATAGGGCTCATATGACGTTATGAACACATAATTATGACATGGAAAAACTCAAAAAGGTAAAAAAATTCCACCTTAAGCCAAATTTAGAAACAACCCATCTCCTTTGGACCTACTAGAGAGACTTAACACATATAAAGTTAACAAAATATGTCAATAAATTCAATTCATTTAACATGTGCAAAATAAAGGTTAGCCAAAATTGGAACAAAACTAACAAATCTTGAAATCAAATGCATGGGGTAAGTCCCATTGTGCATGCCAAATGTATGCATGCTAAAATGATTAAGCTAATGTAAATGAAACTAACACCAAGTAGCTTAAAAGCAAAATCAATCTACCATTAGTATCTGTTGTTGCAGACTCACAGCACCCCTGGATGCAAATTAGGCTTCTAGGTTGATGTTCAGGCATCCAGTGTGATTGCACAACATGGAATCCTTTCTCCAAGCGTGGGACTTGTAAAGATGAGAAAAGATTCTCCAGAGAAGGCTGGTTCCTATTCCTCTGTTCAGATGCACACAAAAAATGCAGAGGGTTTGCTAAAACCTAATCTAACTTGCCAAGGAGACAGGGTAAGAAAATGCATAGAATAAAACCTAAACTACAAAGGTGATGCACCAAGGAATGTTAGATGCTCATTTTGAAAATTTAACACAGACCACATAGATGCAATAAAAACACCATGCACAGGTAACCAAACTGTAATAAGAGATCAAAATGACAGTAATGAATACATGAGAGGGTGGAGAGTCAATCACAACACATATATTATTGCTCAAGAGTCGATACAGTACATTGCAGTGGCCAAGAGGTAAAAAGACTGGCATTACAACCCATATGGGAGGTTTGAAAGCTCCATAATTTCTCTTGCAAGCGAGGGAAGAAGGGAGGATGCAAAACAAGAATGTCTGACCCCTTAAAGGAGCTCCTCTTTACAATATATATCAAGAAATGAGAGAGGGAAGAGAGAGGAAATCCAAAATCTACCCCAACCACTTCTTGGTAGCATTTAAAATCATCTCATTATGATAGAAGTGGTGGATCCTAGCAAAATGGTGGGCTATCTAACAGGAGCGGCGAGCTGTCTGCTGCATTAAAGTTGGTTGTTGAAGCATTACTTCTATCTATCACCATGCGTCAGAGACATTTTCTTAATTTTCTCCTCCAAATTGCACCAAAATGTGAGATTGATCCCTAGAATCATGTAGAGAATTTCAATAACTTTCCGTTGATATAAAGAACGTGCAAATCCAAGCTCTGGATCGAAAGATACGAAGGTCTGAAGATTTAGGGCACAAAACAGGCGAAAACGGATTTTTAAATTTCTTTTCCCGCGCTCGCCATCGGACGACACGTGGCGAGGCTGCAGTTCGCCGAGCAATTTTCTCTCTCCACCTTTTCACGGGATTTTCTTATGGGCCCCTTAAACTTGGACATGTGGCACTATTTCATTGGTTCGAGATCAGTGCTCGAAAACTTGCCCCTTTGACCTTTTGGACCTTTTTCCTTGGCGACACGTGTCGTGCTATGATTTGTCCACGGGCTTGCCGGATTTTCGTGTCCACCACGTCCTTTTGTCTCGGATGTCCCAGTGCTTCGCGGGATAGAATCCTCTCGATCCACCCGAAATGGGCTTCCTCGTCCCTTTGACTGCCGGTGACACGTGGCGTGATCTGATTGGCTTTCGGCCCCTTCGGCTATCCGCGTCCCGCGCATCCCTTTGTCCCACTTGTCCTTGTGCTGAAGTTTCCTGTTTCGGCCGAACCGGCCGGTTCACGTCCTCCGCGCACTCTTGTCCCGCTTGCTCCCGGTAAAGGACTTGGACAAATTTTCTTTCTTTCGGCCGATTCGGGCATTTCGCATCCATTTGTCCCAGATGTCCCTTTTTATTTGGGCTGGAGGCTTTTCGGCCGATCCGCGCCTTCCGCGTATAATTGTTCCAACTGTCCCAAAGGTGGCCTTGAGCAGGACTTAGCCAATTTTATGATTTTCCCCTGAATCAATCTACTTGCTTGGAACTAAAAACTCTGATGCATGTTATCAAATTAACTCTGGGGGGTGAAATTTGGATAACAATTTGGTGACTTTTCGGGGTCACCTGCCTGCTAGGTAGAAGATCAGTGGCCTTTTAGCGATCCATTGGGCATGGAGTCATAAGCAATAACCTGAAATGAGCCTGATGCTGCAACTCCCTCTACGAGAGCACGCTGAACTGTAAAAAACTCAATCTAGGAGCGACAAAACCTGCGCCAAAGCACTTAGGGAAACTGAAACCTAACTACAACAAGACAATGTGCATACGCACTTAGAGGAATTGAAATCTAGGCTAATATTTACAAGGGTGAACCTTTTATTTTCAGTAGCAATGTTTGAGATAGATTCCATTTACTGGAATCTACAGTTCTTCACCATCAATGAGGCCAATTGGAAAGCATTGCTGCTCTTGCACTTCGTGACCATGTATGGGCCACTCCAAATGGCATCAAATTTTGAATGCCTTCCCGGTTTTGCCCTGTCCACATCCCATTTCAACACTAGATCTCCAACTTGAAAAGATCTATCTTTGGCCTTCCTATCAAAGGTCTTCTTGATCAAATCTTGATCCTTTTCCATTGCTTGGGATGCACGATTTCGATCTCTTGCAGCTCCATCAACTCGCATACCTCACCTCCATGGGCTCAAATTCAAGTAACTCCAGGCTGCTTCATGAGTTCCAATGTTGGCAACTCAAGTGACATGGGCAAGATTGCCTCTCTTCCATAGACAAGCTGAATGGAGAGTTACCGTGGATCTTTTGGGAGTGATCCTATCAGCCCATAAAGCTGATTTCAACTGGTATGCCAAGACCTCGATTCTCATCAAGAGTTCTTCTAATGATCCTCAACAAGTTCTTGTTTGTAGACTCGGCCTGGCCATTACCCTGAGGGTAATAGTTCGATGAAGTGCTTAGGTAAATACCATTCTTGACAACCCACTCAGTCACCTTAGATCCAATGAATGCCAATGCATTATCAGAGATTATTGTGGTGTACACCAAATCTGGTTGTTATTCCCTCATAAAATTCTAAGATGCTAGACTCATTTACCTCTTTGAGTGCTACTGCTTCTATCCATTTGGTGAAGTAGTCTGTGGCTGTCAAAATCCATTTATGCCCTTGGCTTGAATTGGGATTAATGACTCCAATGAAGTCCAAACACCATTGCATGAATGGCTGGTCAATTGAGATTAGATGCGATAGAAGGGCAGCAAACTTCTCTTTTCCTGTGAAGAATGCACAATTCTTACACCTCTTGATCCATGCGTAGCAATCGCTGAAGATTTTAGGCCAATAATAACCAGCCTTCATAATTTTTAGAGTTGTCACTCTTGGCGCAAAATGGCCACCAGCTGGTCCACCATGAAACTCTTCCAATACCCTTTGAATCGACATGTGCGAATGCATCTCAAAGAAAGACTCCATTTACATCTTTCTTGAACAAAACTCCATCAACAATGGCATATGGGACAACTTTGTAATCTGAAGTGTCTCCTTTGGGCCTTGTTCATCTCTGGGGGGCACTGGCCTGTACCTAGGAAGTGCATAATACCTTGGGTCCAGCAAGGAATGGGGGAAGCATTGTCTTCTTCATGATTGCCGCTTGGCTCATGGCTATCTTGGACTGTCAAAACAGCCTCTTCTTCATTGCATACTTCCTTTTGCTTCCCTAAAACTAGCTGCTCACACAGTCCTTTCCCTCTTACCAGCTTGGTGATCTTGATCTCAATGTCATACTCCATGACACAGGTGATCCAACCTGCCCTTTTCTCATTCAAATCCTTGTTGAGGAGGAAGTCCTTAACTCCAGCATGTGAGACCAGCAACTAGACCTTGTTGTTTGAGACTAAATGCTTGAATTTCTTCAAGCTTCTGATTACTGCAAGTACATGCTTTTCAATAAAAGAGTACCTCACCTCGTAGTCATCTAGGCTCTAGCTAAAAAAAGTGATCACCTGCTCATCATTATCTTTGTTCTGTTGTACCAGAATGGTAGAAATAGTGTCATCACCTCCAAATGCATAGAGGATGAAATCCTTGGAGAAGTCTGGGTTGATGAGAGTTGGTGCTTGAGAGATAGCTTCTTTGATTGCTTCAAAACTCTCCTTGCCTTCTGTTGTCCACTTAAAAGCCATGCTCTTCTTTAACATTTTGGTGATGGGCTTGACAAGGGCTGTAAAATCTGGGATAAACCTGCGGACAAAATTGATCCTTCCCAAGAAACTTTGAAGAGCCTTCTTGTGACTTGGCAATGGCAGTGCTCTTATGGCTTCAACCCTCTCTGGATCAATTGCCAGTCCCTCTTTGGAGACAATATGGCCTAACAGCTTTTTTTCTTCATGTGCAAGAAAGATGCACTTCTTGGGGTTCAAAGATACTCGAACTTTCTACACCTCGAAACACTTGCACGAGGTGAAAGAGATGGTCTGCTTGCATTCTTTGAGAAGACAGGTGATATCATCTAGATATGTCAAGCACTATCTTGTTGATCAAGCCTTTGAATGCCATGTCCATTGCCCTTTGAAAGGTAGCACCAGCGTTGGACAACCCAAATGGCATCTTCTTGTAAGCATATGTGCCCCATTTAGTTGTGAAGGCTGTCTTGAATTGGTCTTCTTCTTTCACCATCACCTGATTATACCCTGAGTAGCCATCTAGGAGAGAGAATCTCTCTGAACCGGATACTACTTGCAATATTTGTTCCATTGAAGGAAGCGGGTAATGATCTTTGAGAGATGCCCTATTGAGGTCTCGAAAGTCCACACACAACCTGATTTCTCCGCTCTTCTTCCTGACCGGAACCAAGTTAGCAACCCAGCTTGAGTGCTTGATCGGGAATATAATGCTTGCCTCTATTAGCTTATTTAGCTCTTTCTTCATTAGAGGCTCAATGTGAGGGTTAACAGGTCTCTGCTTCTGCCTGATGGGCTTAGCATCTGGACCCAATTCTATGGTATGTTGTGCCAAATTCGGATTGAATCCTCTCAAGTCTTCATAGCTCTAAGCGAAGACATCTGGAAATTCTTGACAAAGCTGTATGAAATCTGATTTCTCCTGCTCAGTGGCCACTTTACCAATTTGAAGTGTTTTGCCTTCCCAAACTGGAATTGGCTCTGAATCTTCTCTCTTGACCTGTATGTTAACCTTTTCCTTACGGAATTTGTCATTAGGGTTGAAGATAGACTCCAACGTTACTAAACCCTTAGGAAGCTTGTTTGTCCGCAGCTGCACTACTTGATCCCCATACTGCTGCTCTAATCTGTCCTGATTTCTAGCTGAGAATTCAGCCTCTTCCTGTAGAAAATTGACGATCTGTTGATCATTCTCAAACACCTGCCAGCTTGTGTTATTATCTGGAACTGCTGGCCTCACAATCACATGGATATGTGGTTGTGTTTTTTCCCTTTTGATGTTGTCAACCACATCAAACGTTGCTCCAACTGCTGCGAGCCTATCCGCGGCTTCATTTTTCTTCCTGGGTATGGACACAATGTTGAAAGCTTCGAAATCCTCAATGAGGTCCCATACCCTATTCTTGTAGCTCCTCAGCAATTCGTTCTTTGTAGCATGTTGTCCTCTAACTTGGTTGACAATTAGCTCGCTATCCCCGAACACCTGCAAGTTATTTATCCCTTTTTCCTAGCCCAATGAAGTCCATGAATCAAGGCCTCATATTCAGCTGTGTTGTTTGAACAAGAAAACTGGAAACGAAAAGCTGAATAATATTTGATGCCTTGAGGTGAAACAAGCATGGCTCCACCTCTTGCGCCTTGCCTACTCCTTGATCCATCAAAAAACAGCTGCCATACCTCATTGTCATCATTATGGCTTGGCTTGGTGATGTTAGGAACAGGTTTATTTTCTTCGTGTATACAATAGATTCCCAGCTCAGATTCTTCTACTTCTTGATAGGGATCAAAAGCATGTATCTTGTTTTCCCATTCATCAAGAGTTAGGTCTGGGATACTTCCAACCTTGTTGTCACCTCATCATCGATTACTAGGGTGATCTTCTTGATCAAATGCTGAGCAATTGGCATTAATCTGACTTGGAGTGTAAGGCTCAATATGGAAGTTTGCAATAGGTTCAGACCTAATTGTAGCCTTAGTCCCATACCTTGTTCTAAACAGCATGTGAGACCAATCAGCAGACAAATACCCCCCAATCTTGGCTGTGAAGTCCCTTGACAAGCAAAGGGCAAAGAGTGGTGGAAGGTCTATGATTGATATATCTTGTAAGACAACAACATTTGGACATGCATGCAAGGTAAGACTCAAGTTTTTAATCACTCCAACTATTGCTATTGCTGTCCCATCCAATTGCACTACCCCTTTAGATATTACTTCATATTGGAGACCCAGCTGATCGGCTATTTACTTGGGCATCACTGAGCTACTTGCCCCGGAATCAATCATGCAATTGTGTACTAGTTTATCCCCAATGATTAATGAAACATAGAAAGGAGGGGGCTTCAACATTTTACCTTGTTGCCCTCCATGGCTTCCTTCAGGCTGGGCAACATTTGTAAGCACTTTGTCTTGCATCTGAACCTGCTGATTCGAAGTTGTCCAATCCTTCATGGAAACTTGCAGCAGATCTCTTTGTCTTGGGATGGATAGGGATTCCCACATTGATATATTGACGTTAGTCTTCTTCATCTGTTCAATGATACTGAATGGGGATGAAGTATCCTTTTGTTGTCCCTTGGTTTGTACACTTACTCCTTGTACGTGGGCAGCAACAGCTGGCATTTGAGTTGGCCTAGGGGTTGTTCTTGGCTGCCCTTGTGTATTTGAAACTGGACTCTGCTTGCCAATCATTTGTGGAGCCGTGGAAGGTGGTGGATTGGCTGGGGCTAATGGCTGTTCTTCACCCAAATTTCTCCTCTTTGACCTTGTGTTGGCTGCGACACCTTGAGAAACTACTTGATTCATGCCACAGAAATATTCTGCTTGCCAGTTCACCAACATGGTGTCATTTGGGGCTGATTCTTTGTTGGAATGTTTTTGTTGTTGATTGTTTCCTTGATCTGCCCTCGCCCTCCACACCGGTAGTTGTCACCACCATCGGTGCTTGATTGAGAGCACCATTGAAACACATGGATTGGTTATGAGGCTCGTTGTATGGAAAGCACTAGTCATATTCCTGAGCAATGTTGTTCTGTGTTGGCACTAATGCCTTAGAGGAAGATATAGCATTTGGATTATAGGGCTGGAATGGTCTATTAGAGGGAGGCCTTGTTTGATTCACATTTACAACTGGATTAGGTGGTCTTTATGGTTGGTATGGCTACCTATTAGGTGAGCTTGAGGTTGATATGAAGGTCGAAACCTTGGGCTTGTTGCCTCTTAATAGTAACCAGCTCATTTCCCAAATTTTTAAGCTTGTTTCATGACCTCTTGGAGTTCATTTGAAGCACTTGGAGATGAAGTGGAAGCTTCATTTGAACTCGATTTCTAGGAGTGGGAACAGAGAGCCAAAGTGGGTGCTTGACTAGTGCTTGGATTTTCTAAGTTTGGATACAAGGGCATGGGAGGCCTAGGAGCCAGTTTACCAGCTTGAATAAGACAGTTTTCGGCTCTAATGGCAATGCTATAAGCCATAGGGATTGTTGTGCCTCCCATGGACTGAATTAACATAGAAATATCATAATTCAAAGCTTTAAGGTAATATAGAAAAGCACCTTCTGCTGTTGGCCTGACTGCCACTGGAATCCTATCCCAAGACCTTTGAAATCTGAAGTTGAAGTCAGTCAGCTGCTCGTTGGAGGCTCTCTTGATAGTTGTCAGCTGCTCCAAAAGAGACAAGTTGTCTCCCTTCTCTCCAAATTGCTCGTGAAGTGCAATACACAGCTGATTCCAGTTTGTGATAGAACCAGCTCCAAGGCTCCTAAACCATTGCAATGCTTTACCCTTGAATGAAGATGCCAGTAACTTGACAGACCACTTGCATTTCATTGATTTCATGGATTACACAAAGGTTAGCAATATCTTTAACATGATCACCTGGAGTAGTCTGATTTTCTCCGGTGAAGTAGGGAATGTTCTTCAAGGCTGCAATATAAGCTGGATGTTGTGCATTGAGAGCAAGTGGGCTCTTTGCTGTGAAGTTGACGTAGGGATTGTTACGAGCCATTCTAATCTGTCTTAAAACCCTTGATATCTTGAATGAAAGGCCTGTCAGGTGGAGGAGTTGAGAGTGTTCTATTTGGTGGAGATGGAGACCTTTGAATCCTTCTTCCTCTTTGCCTTCTTCTTGGAGATAACTGCAGGTGTTCAAACAACGCTTCTTCTTCTCCAACTCTTGACCTTGTGGTGATTCTTCTCATGAGTTTTCAGGCCTGCACTGCTGAAACCAGTTGATTCTTCCCTAGTGGAGTCACGGATATGCAAATAATAGCTCTTATAAGCAAGAAAAGCTGCAGCGAGATGCATATCAACTTTTTGCTGTAATAAGAATGAGACCTCTAGGTCCCACCGTCGTGCCAAAACCATGTTGAGACTCACAAAGCACCCCTGGATGCAAATCAGGCTTCTAGGTTGATGTTCAGGCATCCAGTGTGATTACACAACATGGAATCCTTTCTCCAAGTGTGGGACTTGTAAAGATGAGAAAAGATTCTCCAGAGAAGGCTGGTTCCTATTCCTCTATTCAGATGCACACACAAAATGCAGAGGGTTTGCTAAAACCTAATCTAACTTGCCAAGGAGACAGGGTAAGAAAATGCATAGAATAAAACCTAAACTACAAAGGTGATGCACCAAGGAATGTTAGACACTCGTTTTGCAAATTTAACACAGACCACATAGATGCAATACAAACACCATGCACAGGTAACCAAACTGTAATAAGAGATCAAAATGACAACAATGAATACATGAGAGGGTCGAGAGTCAATCACAACACATATATTATTGCTCAAGAGTCGATACAGTACATTGCAGTGGCCAAGAGGCAAAAAATACTGGCATTACAACCCATATGGGAGGTTTGAAAGCTCCACAATTTCTCTTGCAAGCGAGGGAAGAAGGGAGGATGCAAAACAAGAATGTCGACCCCTTAAAGGAGCTCCTCTTTTCAATATATATCAAGAAATGAGAGAGGGAAGAGAGAGGAAATCTAGAATCTACCCCAACCACTTCTTGGTAGCATTTAAAATCATCTCATTATGACATGAACGGTGGATCCTAGGAAAACAATGGGTTTTGTCTAACAAGAGTGGCGAGTTGTCTCTTTGCATTAAAGTTGGTTGTTGAAGCATTACTTCTGTCTATCACCATGCGTCAGAGACATTTTCTTAATTTTCTCCCTCCAAATTGCACCAAAATGTGAGATTGATCCCAGAATCATGTAGAGAATTTCAACAGCTTTCCGTTGATATAAAGAACGTGCAAATCCAAGCTCTGGATCGAAAGATACGAAGGTCTGAAGATTTAGGGCACAAAACAGGCGAAAATGGATTTTTAAATTTCTTTTCCCACGCTGCCATCTGGACGACACGTGGTAGGCTCTGGTTCGCTGAGCAATTTTCTCTCTCCACCTTTTCACGGGATTTTCTTGTGGGCCCCTTAAACTTGGACACGTGGCACTATTTCATTGGTTCGGATCAGTGCTCGAAAACTCACCCCTTTGACCTTTTGGACCTTTTTCCTTGGCGACACGTGTCATGCTGTGATTTGTCCACGGGCCTACCAGATTTTCACGTCCACCACGTCTTTTTGTCCCGGATGTCCCAGTGCTTCGTGGGACAGAATCCTCCGATCCACCCGAAATGGGCTTCCTCGTCCCTTTTCTGCCGGTGACACGTGGCGTGATCTGATTGGCTTTCGGCCCCTTCGGCTATCCGCGTCCCGCGCGTCCCTTTGTCCCACTTGTCCTTGTGCTGAAGTTTCCTATTTCAGCCGAACCACTTCACGTTCACGTCCTCGCGCCTCTTGTCTCGCTTGCTCTCGGTAAAGGACTTGGACAAATTTTCTTTCTTTCGGCCGATTCGGGCATTTCGCGTCCATTTGTCCCTTTTCTGTTTGGGCCACCTGGAGGCTTTTCGGCCGATCCGTGCCTTCCACGTATAATTGTTCCAACTGTCCCAAAGGTGGCCTTGAGCAGGACTTAGCCAATTTTACGATTTTCTCCTGAATCAATCTACTTGCTTGGAACTAAAAAATCTGATGCATGTTATCAAATTAACTCTGGGGGTGAAATTTGGATAACAATATCATGATAATATCTTAAAGAAAATAACTATCTTAATGCATAAACATGGAAGTAAACACCTAATGCTAAGCCATTCCTACTCTTGTGTGATTTCTACTCAAAATATGAACCTGATTAGATCATTAAGCAATCAAATTTGTATTGTTTGTCTCAAGAATGAGGATGATATCCCACCAAGAAATAGCTACAAAGCCATATTTGGATCTTCCCATATTATTCAATTTGAGTGAATGGATGCAAGATATGCGAAGCTATATTAAAACAATGGAGAATGCTCAAATTAAAATGCCTATAGGTTTCACTAATCAAAGTGTGGGGTAAGTTTGAGAGGAAGGAGCTTGGTCCTTTAAATAGCTTTCCACTTTGGGAAAATCTTGCAAATTAGTGAATGTGGGACAAATGATAAAGTGCATTTTAAGGGATAAGCTTGTTTAGAAGAATTAATAAGTAATTAACAACTCATGGGAGTTGGAGATGAATTAATTAATCAAGTGTGATTAATTAATAGGTAAGGATAAGATTATAGAAGGTATTTAGAGGAAAATTAGCATGATTTGGGGGTGTAAGAGGAAATTTAATTAATAAGAAGGTCTATTTATTAAATACAAGGTTAAAAAATCTTAATTAACTATTAAAAATTAATTAATTTATTAAAAGGGGATTATAACGAATGAAATGTAGTTAATTGGCATCTTAAGTGGGGTAAAGGCTAGTTAATTAATGAAGTGTCATTAATTGACCAAAATGGAGGGAACGTTAGTTAATTAGCGGAAATCACTAATTATTATAGAAATGAGGGGAAAGTGGGTAATTAGTGCAATTTTAGTATTAAAAATGCGTAAGTGGATTTTAGGTGTCTACATCGGCATCTTTGTAATTATCACTTTTCTTGTCTTCTTCTTCTAGTGAGAAAGATAAAATTTCAAGTTCACTAACATACTCATCATATTTAAACTCATTATGATTCTCGGGGACATGTTTGAAAACATTGAAGTTTTCTGTTAAGAAGGTGCCGAGCATCATTCCTTTTTCTTGATCTGCATCTCTAATCACTTCAAGATTGTTTCACTGCAAGTCAAGGCTATCATATCAATATTAATATCCACTAGAGAAACTTCGTTTATACCCTCATCCCATGAAAAGTATACCTTTTCAAACTCATATTTCATCAACTCTTCATTGTGCTCTTTGACCAAATCGTGATGCTTGGAAATTCCTCCACCAACAAGGGAAACTCAAGATCCTCCTCGAAGGTCATGAAGAAGTTTCCAAATTTGGAATTTTGGCACGGGATGTCTACCATTGGGTTGTTTGGTCGTTGAACAATATATTTCATTTTTTTGATGGGAAGTAGCTTCTTTGTTTTACCACCAACCAGGATGGTGGCATGTGACCAATCTAGCTGCATATCTCCCCAACATCTTAACAAAATGCTTCGGCCCAAAAACATGCCATATGTGGTGGGCATGTCTACTACAAGGATTCTCATTGTGATTTTATTGTTAGGAAAATCTGCTAATATTACCTCAACATATTTGACTTGTCCAATGAGAGGTACTTGTTTCATTTCCATAGAGAGGCATTGACCAGAGGTAGGGGAAAGGGAGAGACCAAGAGATTTAGAGACCTTTGCGCATGACGTTATCCGAGGCACCAGAGTCAATGATGTAATTTTTTATCTTGTACCCATTGAACAACAAGGATATGTAGAAAGGATCAACCTTCTTAGAGGTGGAGGGTGTGGAAGTGAGGAAATTCAAAGATGGAGTGGATTGAGACACATGAGATGATTCTTTGGTGGTGGAATCTTTAGGACATGAAACAGATCTATTTCCTTTGATATTCCAAGTGAGTCTCTTGATTTTCTTGGGATGAGTTCTCAAGTACTCATATTCAGATATTTAGACTTTGGTTCTTTTGAAATGGTCAATAATATCAAAAGACGAGGAAGTAGTAGGAACATCAGGGATTTTTGTAGCTCTAGCATGAATGTTCTTAGGGTCTACAATAGCTAATTTTTCAAAGGGGGTTGAAGGAGACTTACTTGAAGAGGTAGAAGGGTTCTTGTTTGGAATGGTCTCATGTTTTTTCTTAGCTGACCCTGTTGAAGAAGAATTTGATGATCCTCCTTTTGTTGATTTTTCCGAATCACCACTTGAAGATTCAATTTATTTTCTTGGGCAGTGGAAGAAGAGCCTTCTTTCTTCTTTTGAGGTCAGTGAACACCACATATGAGTAACTATCTGTGACTTCTTCATCATCAAGTATGCATTCACAAAATCTGATCTGAGTACATTCACTTTCTCCTTTGTATTATTGATTCAAAATTTTCTTCTCCTTCATCTTCATAGTTCTCACATGTTGTATTGATCGAGTTGAGCTTCCAAGGTGAGCCTTTGGGGTGCTATTGCGATCTGGTTTCTATATTGATTTGGAATATATGTTCATTGATTGAGTTCCCTTTTCATCAAGATCAATTAATTTTCCATTGAGTTAACTTTTGCACCATTGGATCAGTTCTCCTATCTTGGGAACTTTAGGTTTTATCTTTCATTAAGGGATTCTTGATCTTACCTGATAAGATGAGGTCATCTTCCACCTCGATAACAATTTCTTGAGCATGATATAAATCTCTCGGGTGAACCCTTCATAGGAAGAAACTCACTTCGGGAATTTGAGAATTCATAAAGAACATCTTCAGGTTACCTGAAGTGGGGAGATCGATGGTGGGAATTTTGTTGACCATCTTGTTGAATTTGGCCATGAAGTCTCTCATGGACTCATGTGGCTCTTTATTCATTTGAGTGAGTTGAGTAAGGATGGCATGAGCATCTTCAATGGTCTTGAATCTCTCCTCAAACTTCTTCTTAATATCACCCCAATTGGAGATCAAGCGTGATGGCAAGTAGTGGAACCAATCTGCCGTGTATCATGTAATGTTTCCATGAAAAGATGCACAACAAAATCTTCATGTTGCACTCAAGGATTCCACAAGCCCTGATAAAAGATAAAATATGATCGCGAGGATGTCATTTTCCATCTCCACAAAACTTTAGGAAATTATTTCTCAATCCTTGTGGAAGCTTATGAAGTGATGGAGTCAAGGCCAATGGACCAATGTTTTTCCCCATGGTATAGATTCTTGTGCCGCCATTTATTCTTCTTTAGTTCTTGAAAAGTGCATATTCCTCAATCAGGATTGCAAAGAGGCTTTTGGTAATTCAAGTAATTTTTTTAAAAAATTGTTTTGTATTTTTTGGGCAAAGATATTTTTGGGTGCACTTGGGAAAATCTCTCCCTAGCAGTGTCACCAAAAACTATTAGTGAGAAAATTTTTAGTTGGGAAAATTAAGTTTCTCCACCAACATTCATGGGGCTAAGCCCCTCTAAATTGAATGGTGCACCTCCCATTATTGAATGTTACTAATCTATTCATAAACTAAATGATATGGGTTGGCCAAATAGTGCGGGATCTCACAGAGAAACTCCACTAAAACTCGTGGAAAAGTGCTTGTACTAGGTATAAGGAAGGAAATTAAAGTGATGAGGTGGAAGGAGAGAAATTAGGGAAGGAAGCTTAATTTCGTGAGTAGGCCAATTGAAAATTTCACACCCAGTAACCAAAGTAGTTAAACATTCAATATAAAAGAAATAACATCAAACTTATTATTGATAGAAAGATAAGATGATACTATGAACACAAAGTCTCATTAATCTCCTCATCAAGAAAAACAACAAACTCTTTTCTTATTTATTGACATTCACAAATTTTTATAATGAGAGGAATAGAAGAACATATGAGAAAGGGAAATGGAAGAAATGTAGCTCTTATTTCTTGTGCATTGATACAAAGTTCAATAACTACAATCCATAATTGCTACAAAGTGGAAGTTTTAAAAATATAGGATCCTTTGGAATGGAGAGGCCATCCCAATTTATATATATGTGAATTGTCTTCTCACCTCCCTCACACGACTCTCCGTATTCCATATTCCACTTGTGACATTTTGTTTTCCATTAGAAAATAAAAATTAAGTATTTCTCTTATAATTTTGAGAAAATACTTTTACAATATTAAAATAGGTCACTTAAGTGAATATGAAGAAATAAAATGATGAATCCCAACAAAGAATTAGAAAGGAGAGAGAAGGAAGAGGGAGAAATAGAGAAGGAGAGAAATAGAAATGCTCTGAAGAACACTACATCTCGATGAAGATCAAATCCACTAATGAATTGGTGAAATGCTCCAATGTAATGATGAACTCTAGACCTTTGAACCATGAGAAAAATCCTTCTGAACAATCCATAAAAAGTTGCCACTCCTTTTGATCAATTATGCATATGAATGAAGGCTTGATAATTTCTTGCATAATGGAATCATGATGATTTTGCCCCCTCAAGGATGTTTTAAGATGATACTCTAACTACTAACGATCCTCCACACTAATGAAGGTTTCTCCTTTGAACACTTGTTAGTGCAAATTCATAGCACCCCTGGATGTTTTCTCAGATTTCTAGTTTGATAATGGGCATCCAGTGTGATTGCACAACATGGAATCTTTTCCCCAAGTGTGGGACTTGCAAAAATGGGAAAAAATCTCCAGATTAAAGGCTAGTTCCTCTACTCCTATGATCAGATGTATGCATGAAATTTGCAGAGGTTTAACTCAAAATTCTACTCTAATTTTGCCAAGGAGACAAGGATAGAAAGGAGAGAAGATAAAACTAAACTAACAAGGTGATACACCAAAGGAGTGGTGAACATCTATTTCTACAGATTGACATAGATTATAAAATGCAACACAAATCATGCAAAAATTGCAAAAATTGTAATGAAGGATCAGGATAGAGCAAACAACACAAGAAAGGATTGAAAATTCATTCACAGAGCTTGCATTATCATTTCCATTTTTAAATACAGTGCATTACAACAACAAGGAGGTAGAAAACATGTTGTAGTCCTAAAAAAGGTATGATATTCCACAAATCCACTTGCTAGGGTGAAGGAGGGAGCTTGCAGAACATAAAAAACGTCCAACTCTTTATAAATGAGCCAAAAATGGCTTTTGACAATGAAAACCCAAGTTCAGGAAGGAGAAACATGGGAAAAATGAAATGAATGATTCAACCACCAACAAAATCCATCAAAATAGCATGGGTACCCTTAAAATTTCATTCCCCAAGATTTTCAACCATGCTGGAGAAGAATGGAAGCCATACTGCATTAAAAATGGTGGTTGAATGTTGGTTCTACTCTTTTCCCCATGCCAAAGGCATTTTCTCATTTTCTCTCACTAAACTCCACCAAAAACAAAATTGAATATTCCATCATGTAGAGGACTTCAATAGCTTTCCAATGACACCAAAATTGAGAAAACTGAGCTTTGGATCGAAAGATATGCCCCTCTAAAGATTTAGGGCAAAATTGGGGCAAAAATCGGGTCGGCGGGCCGAAACCTAAATTTTTCCCCTTTTTAAATTTGGGAAAATTTCCCTAGAAAGCTCCATGCCCCACCACTCCACCGACATGTGGCACTTCCCCATTGGTCTACGGGTTCAAATGGCCCTTTTACGCTTTTTTGAATTTTAGAAAAATTCCAAAATTCCTCTGCGCCCCGCAACTCCAGGACATGTGACACCCTCCTATTCACTGCGGGCATGCGCTCCAAATTTATCCTTTAATGCTACCAATCACTTTGGTGAAATTTCCAAATTCCCATTACACCCCTAACCTCTGCCATGAATAGGACATGTGGCATCTTCTTATTAGTCCGCGGGCCCTTTGCAAAAAAAATTAATTTCCTCCTTGGCGGGCCTGCGGGCCATTTCTTTCCTTTGCACCATTTTACAATTTTGGCAAAAACCCAAAATTTTCCCCACCCCTCTGACCTCGTGAACATGTGTAACATTCTTATTGGTTGTGGGGCTTCTGGGCCAAAAGTTTCATTGTGCCATTTTTTGGAAATTTTCTCAACTTACTTCTGCCGGTCTGACCTCCGCCACCACATGTCTCCTCCTTATTTGCGTGGGCCTCAAGCCATTTCTTTCTTCGTGGGCCCACAGGAGAATTTTTTTCCTTTGTGCCCCCACCACTTCCCTTGGTAAATTTTTCAACTTACCTTCACTGACCCGGCATTCCACCGCCATGTGGCACATTCCTATTGGTTGCGGACCTTCCAGGGAAAATTTCCCTTAAAAACTCCACGAGCCATAACTTGCAAAATACAAGGAGTTAGAAGGAAAATTTACCTTTCTAGAAAGGTGAGAAAATTATCTATCTGATGAATCCATTTCTAGATAATTTTGAGTGCCTAAAAAGTGAAAAAAATTGACTGAGGCACAAGGAAGGAATGAAAGAAAATTATTCAAAATAAGCAAGGGGCTTATTTTGAATAAAAATTTTGGCGACTCAGAGGGGTCATCTACCTGCTGGATGAAGTGACCAACTTCCAAAAGCAATCCATTGGGCATGGAGTCATCAAATTAACTGCTTGGTACTCTCAACTCATTAGAAAATTTCTAGAAAGAAGATTGTGGGAGTAGAACATCACTTGATTTGGAACATGGCCTGCAAAGATGCATCCTTGGGACAACAAAGCTTGTGCCAAAGCACTTAGGGAAATGTAAAAATAAGCTACAAAAAAACAATGTGCACAAGCACTTGGAGGAATGAAAATATAAGCTAATATGTACAAGGTGAGGAGTTTCCCTTCTAGTAGCAATGCTTTAGATGGATTCCATTAACTGGAATATGTAGTTCTTCACCATCCAATGTAGACAATTGGAAGGCATTGCTATTCTTACATTTTGTGATCATGTAGGGGCCACTCCAAATGGAATCAAACTTTGAATGCCTTCTTGGCTTTTCTCGGTCTGCATCCCATTTCAACACTAAATCTCCAACTTGGAAGGTTCTAGCCTTAGCTTTCCTATCAAAGGTTCTCTTGATCAAGGCTTGGTCCTTCTCCATTGTTTGGGTTGCATGCTCTTTAATTTCTTAGAGTTCCATCAATTATGCATATCTAACCTCCATGGGTTCAAACTCCAACAATTCAAATTGCTTCATGAGTTCTAATGTTGGTAACTCAAGTGACACGGGAAAGATTTCCTCTCTTCCATAAACAAGTCGAATGGAGAGTTACCAGTGGATTTCTTAGGAGTTATCCTATCAGCCCATAAGGCTGATTTAAGTTTAGTGTGCCAAGTCCTCTGATTTTCATCAAGAGTCCTCTTGATGATCTTTAATAGGTTCTTGTTGGTAGACTCAACTTGGCCATTACCTTGAGGTTAATAGTTTGATGAAGTGCTCAGATAAATCCCATTTTTAATAGCCCATTCGGTTACCTTTAATCCTATGAATGCCAAAGCATTATCTAATAGTATAGTGGCAGGTATACCAAATTTGGTTACTATCCCCTCATAGAAGTCTATAATGCTAGATTCATTTGCCTCTTTGAGTGCCACCACCTCGATCCATTTGGTGAAGTAGTTTGTTCTTTGTTAGAATCCACTTGTGTCCTTGGCTTGAGTTTGGGTTAATGAATCCAATGAAGTCCAAACCCCTTTGCATGAATGGCTGATCAAGCTGAAATTGGGTGCAATGGAAGGGTTGCTAATATTTCCTTGCTGTGAAGAATGCACAATTTTCGCACCTCTTGATCCACGTAAAACAATCCTTGAACACCTTAGGCCAATAATAACCAACATTCATAATCTTGAGGGCTATCAATCTTGGAGCAAAATGACCCCAGTTGATCCACCATGGAACTATTCTAACATTCTCTTAATTTGATTTGTCCCAATGCATCTCAAGCAGCACTCCATTTATATCCTTTTTGAACAAAACACCATCAACAAGTGTATATGGAATAGCTTGCAATCTGAAGTGTCTTCTCTTGGTTTTGTTCATCTCTCTGGAGGGCATAGGTCTATTTGTAAGAAGTGCATTATGTCTTGGGTCCAGCAAGGAGTGAGCATACCACCATTCTCTTCTTGAACACCTCTTTTTTCTTGGTTGTCATGCAACACCAACACAACATCCTTTCCATTGCTTGCTTCCATTGATTTTCTCAAGACTAGCTGCTCACACAATCCCTTTCCTCAGAAAATCTTGGTGACTTTGATCTCAATTTCATACTCCATGACACGAGTAATCCACTCTGCACGTTTTTCATTTAGGTCTTTTTGAGGAGGAAGTCCTTAACTCCCACATGAGAAACCGACAGTTGAACCTTGTTTGAAACTAAATGCTTAAATTTCTTCAAGCTCCTAATCACCGCAAGAACATGCTTCTCAATGAAGGAATACCTCACCTCATAGTCCTCCAAGCTTTGGACTAAAGAAGGTAATTGGATGCTCTGCATTTTCTTTTTTGTTCTACTGTACTAAAATTGCGAAATTGTGTCATCACCTCAAAATGCATAAAGGATAAATTCCTTAGAGAAATATGGGTTAATGAGAGTTGGAGATTGTAAGATAGCCTCTTTGATTGCCTCAAAACTTGCTTTACCTTCATTGTCCATTTGAAATCCATACTTTTCTTCAACATCATAGTTATTGGCTTAACAAGGGCTGCAAAGTCTAGAACAAAGCTTCAAACAAAATTGATTCTTCCCAAGAAAATTTGAAGGGCCTTCTTGTGACTTGGTAATGGTAGTGATTTTATTACTTCAACCCTCTCTGGATCAATTGCTAATCCCTCTTTGGAAACAATGTGGCCTAGGAGCTTTCCTTCATGAGCTTGGAAAATACATTTTTTGGGATTCAAGGATACCCCAAATTTTCTACATCTTTGGAACACTTTTCTCAAATGAAAGAGATGATCTGCTGCACTTTTAGAAAACACAGTAATATCATTTAGTTATATCAGTACTATTTTTTTGATCAATCCTTTGAACGCCATATCCATTGCCCTCTGGAAGGTAGCTCTAGCATTAGACAACCCAAATGGCATTTTCCTATATGTATAGGTTCCCATTTGGTGGTGAAGGATGTTTTGAATTGATCAGCCTCCTTTACCATGATGTGATTATACCCCTGAATAACCATCTAGCAATGAAAACCTCTCGAGAGCTAGCAACAACTTGTAGAATCTGCTCCATAGAAGGAAGTGGGTAATGATCCTTGAGGGATGCTCTATTCAAATCTCTAAATTCTACACACAATTTGATTTCTCCACTCTTCTTTATAACTAGAACCAAGTTTGCAACCTAGATTGAATGCTTGATGGGAAATATGATACTTTCCTCTATTAACTTATTCAATTCCTTCTTCATGAGAAGCTCCATGTGTGGATTGACCAGTATTTGTTTTTTCTTGATGTGTTTAGCACTTGGATCTAATTCAATTGTGTGTTGAGCTAGCTTGGGATTGAAACCCCTCAAGTCTTCATAGCTCCAAGCAAATATATCTAGGAACTCTTGGAAAAGTTGCATGAAATCATACCTTTCTTGCTTGGTTGCCACTTTACCAATTTGAAGTGATTTGCCTTCTCCCACTGAGATGGGCACTAAATATTCTCCCTTGACTTGGATGTTTGATTTCTCCTTCCTAAATTGATCATTAGGATTAAAGATGGAATCCAAAGTGACAAGTCCTTTTAGCAATTTGTTGGTTCTCATCTGTACCACTTGATCACCATACTACTATTCTAACTTTTCCTAATTTTTGGTTGAGAACTTAGCTTCTTCTTGCAATAAATTGATGATTTTTGGTCACTTTCAAACACTTGCCAACTTACATTATTGTCTGACATTGATGGCCTTACAATCACATGAATGTTTGGCTACACTTTATCTTCCTTGATACTTTTCACAACACCAAAGGCTGCTCCAACTACTGCAAGCCTATCAATAGCTTGGTTTTCTTTCCTAGGGATGGAGTTGATGCCAAAGCCTTCAAAATCCTCAATGAGGTCCCACACCCTATTCTTATAACTCTTGAGGAGATCATTCTTGGCAGAATGCTACCCTTTAACTTGATTAACATTCAGCTCATTGTCACAAAAGACTTGTAAGTTTTTGATACCTCTCTTTCTCGACCAATGCAATCCTTGTATCAAAGCTTCATATTCAGCAGTGTTGTTAGAACATGCAAACTGAAATCTAAAAGTTGAATAATACTTAATGCCTCGAGGTGAAACAAACATAGCTCCCCCTGCACCTTGTCTACTTCTTGATCCATCAAAGAACATCTACCATACCTCTTTGTCATCTTTATGGTCTGGCTTGGTGATGCTAGGAATAGGCTGATTTTCTTCTTGCATGTAATAAAATCCTAGTTGAAATTCCTCTATTTCCTTATAGGGATAAAAAGCATGTACCTTGCTTGCCCATTCATCAAGAGTCAAATCTGGGATGCTTCCAACTTTGGTGTCAGCTTCATCTGTGCTTGGATAATCCTCTTGATCAAATGTTGAATAGTTGGCATTGATTGGGCTTGGAGTATGAGGCTCAATGTGAAAGTTTGCAATAGGTTCAGACCTGATTGTGGCCTTAGTTCCATATCTAGTCCAAAACAACATGTGTGACCAATCAATAGATAAATAGCCTCCAATTCTAGCTATGAAATCCCTTGACAAACATAGGGAAAAAAGTGGTGGTAAATCTATCACTGACACATCTTGCAAACAGTGACATTGGGGCATGCATGCAAAGTGAGACTCAAATATTTAATTACCCCCATTGTTACTACTATCCCATCCAGTTGCACCACCCCTTTGGATATGACTTCATATTGGAGGCCCAACTGATCAACTATTTGTTTGGGAATCATAGAACTACTTGCCCCAGAATAATTCATACAATTATGTACTAGTTTATCCCCAATGATCAATGAAACATAGAATGGAGGGGGTTCAAAACTTTACCTTGTTGTCCTCCAAGCTTCCCCTCAGGATGAGCAGCATTTGTGAGTACCTTCTCTTGCATATGAGCTTGTTGATTTGAAGTTGACCAATTCTTCATGGCAGCTTGTAGTAGATCCCTTTGGCCTAGGATGGATAGTGATTCCTACATAGATATATTCACATTTGTCTTCCTCATTTTTTCAATGATGTTAAATGGGGATGAAAAATCTCTTTGCTTCCCCTTAGCCTACACATTCTTTTCTTGTACATGGGCTGCAACAAGCTGGCATTTGAGCTGGTTTAGAAGGTGGCTTGCGATGTCCTTGCACATTTGGAACTGCATTTTGCTTGTCAACACCTTGTGGAGTGATGGAAGGTTGTGGATCACTTGGAGCTAATGACTTGCCCTTCACCAATATTCCTCTTCTTTGTTGTATGCTAGTTGCTACATCACGAGAAATTGTTTGATTCATACCACAAAAATCTTCATCCTGCCAATTCACAAGTGTAGTCTCATTTGGAGTTGTATTTTTTTGAGATGTTCCTTGTTGTTGGTTTGTTTCTTGACTCACCTCAATCTCTACACTAGTTATTGTCACCATAAAAGCTTGGTTCAAAGCACCATTAGAGCACGTAGACTGATTGTGAGGTTCATTGCATGGGAAACACCAATCATACTCTTGAGCTATATTATTTTGCACTGGCACTAAGGCTTTAGAGGTAGATGCAACATTGGGGTTATAGGGCTGAAATGGTCTATTGGTAGGAGGCCTTACTTGATTTTGATTTATAGCTAGATTGGATGGCCTATTAGGCTGATATGGTTGCCTATTAGGCTGAGTTTGAGACTGATAAGAAGGTCTAAAACTTTGGGCTTGTTGCCTCTTAAGTGTAACCAGCTCATTTCCTAAATTTTGTAATTGTTTCATGACTTCTTGAAGTTCATTTGAGGCACTAGAGGATGAAGTAGAAGTTTCATTTGAACTCTGATTTCTAGGAGTGGGAATAGGAGCTAAAGTAGGTGCTTGACTAGTGCTTGGGTTTTCCAAGTTTGGGTATAAGGGCATGGGAGGCCTAGGAGCCAGTTTACTAGCTTGGATCAAACAATTCTCAGCCCTAATGGCAATGCTATAAGCTGCAGGTATATTTACACCTCCCATGGATTGAATTAACATAGAAATATTAGAATTTAAAGCTTTGAGATAGTATAAGAAAGCACCTTCAGTTGTTGGCCTTACTGTCATTGGAATTCTATCCTAGGTCCTTTGAAATCTGAAATTGAAGTCTGTTAGCTGCTCATTGGGAGCTCTCTTGATAGTTGTCAGTTGTTCCAATAGAGACAAATTATCTCCCTTTTCTCCAAACTACTCATGGAGAGCTATGCACAACTGGTTCCAATTTTGGATAGAGCCTGCCCCAAGACTCCTGAACCATTGCAAGGCTTTCCCTTTGAATGAAGATGCCAAAAATTTCATAGCAATTTGCATCTCAACAATCTCATGGATTGCACAAACATTAGAAATGTCTTTGACATGATCACAAGGAGTGGTCTGATTTTCCCCAAAGTAAAGTATGGGATGTTCTTTAATACTACAACCTGGAACCGGGTTTTGTACATTGAGAGAAAGTGGGCTGCTGCCAGTGAAGTTGACATAAGGGTTGTGTTGTGCCATTTTGATTGGCCGAGAACCCTTGTTGATTGGGTGAAAGGTCTACCAGGTGGAGGAGTTGATAGAGTTCTGTTTGGTGGAGATGGAGACCTTTGAATTCTTCTTCCTCTCTCTCTTCTTCTTGGGGATAACTATAGATACTCAGACATAATCCCTCTTCTCTAGCCCTTGACCTTGTTTGGATCCTTCTCATGAATCTTCAGACTTGGACTGCTGAAACTAGTTGATTTTATCTCTTTGGAGTCACCAGATGTGTAAATCAGGGCTCTTTTAAGCAAGAAACTTACAAAAAATGCACATCAACTTTGTTGTAATGAAGATGAAGACCTCTAAGGTCCCACTAGGCATGCCAAAACTATTAGTGCAAATTCACAACACCCCTAGATGTTTTCTCAGATTTCTAGTTTGATAATGGGCATCCAATGTGATTGCACAACATGGAATCTTTTCCCCAAGTGTGGGACTTGCAAAAATGGGAAAAAAATCTCCAGATTAAAGGTTGGTTCCTCTACTCCTTTGATCAGATGTATGCATGAAATTTGCAGAGGTTTAACTCAAAATTCTACTCTAATTTTGCCAAGGAGACAAGGATAAAAAGGAAAGAAGCTAAAACTAAACTAACAAGGTGATACACTAAAGGAGTGGTGAACATCTATTTCTTCATATTGACACATATTATAAAAATGCAACAAAAATAATGCAAAAATTGCAAAAATTGTAATGAAGGATCAGGATAGAGCAAACAACACAAGAAAGGATTGAAAATTCATTCACAGAGCTTGCATTATCATTTCTATTTTTAAATATAGTGCATTACAACAGCAAGGAGGTAGAAAACATGTTAAAGTACTAAAAAGGTGTGATATTCCACAAATCCACTTGCCAAGGTGAAGGAGGGAGCCATGAAAACAAAAAAATGTCTAACTCTTTACAAATGAGCCAAAAATGACCTTTTAACAATGAAAACCCGAGTTCAGGAAGGAGAAATGCGGTAAAAATGAAATGAATGATTCAACCACCAACCAAATCCATTAAAATAGCATGGGTACTCTTAAAAATTCATTCCCCAAGATTTTCAACCATGCCGAGAGATGAATGGAAGCCATCTTGCATTAAAAATGGTGGTTGAATGTCGGGATTCTGCTCTTTTCCCCATGACAAAAGTATTTTCTCATTTTCTTTCACTAAACTCCACCAAAAACAAAATTGAAGATTCCATCATGTAGAGGACTTCAATATCTTTCCAATGACACCAAAATCAAGAAAAATTGAGCTCTGGATCGAAAGATATGCCCCTATGAAGATTTAGGGCAAAGCGGGGCGGAAATCGGATTGGCGGGCGAAACCTAAAAATTTTAACCTTTTTTAATTTGGGAAAATTTCCTGAAAAACTCTACACCCCACTACTCCGTTGACATGTGGAAATTCCCCATTGGTCCATGGGTTTAAATGGCCCTTTTACACTTTTTTGAATCTTTGAAAAAATTCTAAAATTCCTCCGTACCCCCAATGGTTTGGGACACGTGGCACCCTCCTATTCACTCAGGCGCGCACTCCAAACTTTTCCTTTGACACTGCCGATCACTTTGGTGAAATTTCCAAATTCTCCCTATGCACCTAACCTCCACCATGAATAGGACACGTGGCATCTTCTTATTAGTCTGTGGGCCCTTTGCAAAAAAAATTCATTTCCTCCTTTGCGGGCTTGGTGGCCATTTCTTTCGTTTGCGCCATTTTACAATTTTGGCAAAAATTCAAAAATTTCCCTGCCCCTCCGACCTCATGAACATGTGTCACATTCTTATTGGTTGTGGGAATTTTGGGCCAAAAATTTCATTGCGCCATTTTTTGGAAATTTTCTCAACTTACCTCCGCCGGTCCGACCTCTACCGCCACATGGCACCTCCTCATTCGTGTGGGCCTCAAGCCATTTCTTTCTCCACGAGCCCGCGGGAAAAAATTTTCCTTTGCACCCCGCCACTTCCCTTGGAATTTTTTTAACTTACCTCTGCCGACCTGCCATTCCTCCACGTGGCATATTCCTATTGGTTGCGGACCTTCCCAGGTAAAATTTCCCTCAAAAACTCTGCCGAGCCATAACTTGTAAAATACAAGGAGTTAGAAGGAAAAAAATTACCTTTCGGAAAGGTGAGAAAATTCTCTATACGATGGAGCCATTTCAGATAATTTTGAGTTCCTAAAAAGTGGAAAAATTTGGTGAGGCACAAGGAAGGAAGGAATGAAAGAAAGTTATTCAAAATAAGCAAGGGGCTTATTTTGAATAATAACAACTTTTAACACTTTTCCCCTTACCGACGATGATTCATGATTTCCTTCTTATATGATACATGAACACCCCAAAATTGAATGTTTAGAAACATTGTGAAAATATTCCCTTAGATGACCATGGACATTGCTCATGAAGATCTACTCGGAGAGGTTGAGGATGTAAACCAATGTGCCTTATGAATTTCCGTACACCACTACACTAAAGGGAAACTCCAATTAAATTCACTTTGAACACTTTTCCCTTTGAAAACTCTTGAAATGATGAGATTATACACATTTCTTGGATACATCAAGAAATGATTTGCAATTGAGATGAAGACCACTTTGAGAACCATGAGACATAAATCCCTTTATCGAGGAAATTTTTTTGATCCCGGAGACACTTGAAATGGCCTTTGATGCAAAATTGATAATTTCTTCATTTTGACGCTTTACGCTCATTGCCTTAGGGAATGCGGTAATCTACTTGAGACATGAGCGGGAATATTTTTGAGTACTTGGACCAATCGGGGAGGTGCGAAGTGCTGAAATTTGACCACTTTCAACCTGCTTTTCCCATTTACTATTTTTAGTATGTCCACCGTGAGTACCCATTCTGGCCATTTTTACCATTTTTGTCAATTTTGCCAATTTTCGAGTGTCTTGATCATGTGGGAATGGAATGAAGAGTGTGAATGCACATTTTTCTTAGAATTACTATTTTTAGTAGGCTCTCTTGTAGAGACTTAATAAAAATAAAAACTAGCCTTCTCGGTGTTGGATTCGAACATAACTAACTGCAGAAGTTTACATAATTTGTTACGATGCTTTGGTCAAAATTTTAAGAGATTTCACCCACTAGAACCCTAGGAATTTGATAAATTATTTTTTCCTAGTGAGGCCTTCGAGCACGAAGCTTCCATGGAAGCCATTAATGGAGTCCTTGAGATTTTTGAAAATTTTCTTTCCCACCGCATATTTTGACAAAAAAAAACATTTTCGATATGGGTTTTTTTGTCTTTGTTACACCTCTAAATTTTTCAGCTCAACTTTGGTCTTTGAAACAAAAGATATTAAATTTTTAAATTTTGGTGCTGAGATATAAGGGTTTTCTCATTGAAAAATATTCTCCTACTGCATTTTAAATCCATCACTTGGGTTTTTACGACCTTTAAAAATATAGAAGAATGTAAAAATTTGAGATCAAAGCTGCGCCTTGGTTTTTAGTTTCATGTGCACACGTTCGTTTTGGAGAAAAATGAATCCCGGAGCATTGGTTTTTGTGATTTTATTTGAAAAATAATGGTTTTGATATCATGGAGGAGTAATGGAATGAATGGAAGAGAGAAAAAATGGAGGAGGAACTTGGAAATGTTTTCCGAGTTAGGGTGAAAATGGAGCAATGTGAGGGGAATGGAAAAAATGGATAAGTCTGGCTATTTATATGTTTGGTTACTCGAGGAGAGGGGGTCCAATTTTTTTTCTCCATTTTTCCCCTTGTAAATGGAAAATGGACACACAAAAAGGTGTCCTCATCTCGGGATGTCACTTGGCACTATGCATATGCGGAGAGGAATGGAGGAGGGGGCTGAAATCAATCACCTAAGAGCTACTTTTTGGTTGTATGAAGAACCTGGAGGGAGAAAGGAGGGGGGTGAATGTTTTTGTCCCCATTTTACCTATGGTTCCCTCACCCTAGGTTGAAACTTTTCATTGATGCATGTGAAGGTGGGGGGCTAGAAAATGAGCACCTGAGAGCTAAACGGAGTTGTCCGGGTCATATTGCATGTCCATGGGATATATGGGAGGAGGTGCGCCATTTTTTGTCCCATTTGTAACATTTTAAAGGGACTATGGTGGCACAAAAGTTCTCTTGAGTTCCATCTTGACATGTTTCCTTAAAAAAATTGACTAACTGCTGAAACATGGTACATTGGGAAGAGACTTGAAACATACATAATTGGAGCTCCCAGGATGAAAATTTTCACACTTATTTATATGAATTTTTATGGAAATGGAATTTTGAGAATGATGGGATGGTTATAATTACTTTATTATTCCTTAAAACCTCTTAAAACCTCATGTTTTCTCAGGATCGTGAGCTATACATGTAAAGAATGAGTCACTAGAAAAATGTATGGGGTTTAGGATGGATTTATTTTTTCTAACATGTAGAGGAATAAAAATTATTTCCATTGATATTTTTTTGGCTCATAACTCATTTAATATCTCCTGAGAATGCTCTCTTGAATTTCAGGTGCTCTTTTACGGTGCAAGCTCTTTCGGCCTCAAAACCCGCTCTTGATGAGTTGGCTCCTAAACCTTCAAATATTTCCAGAATCTTCCTAAATTAGTTGCACAATGATCCTATCTCATGAATAAAAATCCTTTATTAATCTACACCTTTGAAACTATTCCGGATATTATACACTTTTCTTAGAAAGGTTGATGATAGCCCTTCCTAAGCTTGCTTGAAAATCCACTTTCGAGAGACACTACTTTTGAAGTACTTAAATGATATTTTTATTCCTAAATCACCTATGGGGAAGGGTGACACACATACATGAACACTTGGATGGATAACGTAGGCTCGAAACATGGAATAGGATGACATGGGAGGGTGTGTCTGGAAAGGTATACCATTGAAATTTTTTGACACTAGGGTATGGTTGTCTATTTTCAAGTGAATTTTTCCCATGCAAAAACACATGACAACACCCATGTAGTTGAGTAATCAAATTGTTGGTAATATTTGAGCCAGAGAATGTATCTTAGGAAATAATAATATGTTAAATGCTAGATGTTGGATCAATATTTTTTATTCCTAAATTATTCATAACACTTGTGTAATATTTATAGGTGAATTTTAATTCCACAATATTAAAGTGTGTCACAACTTCCAATAGGTAGAAATAAGAAAAAATGAAGGGAAAAATTAATTAAATATGAAATGTGATTTTTTTACAACGTTATTTAATATGGTCCAAATATATTATACATACCATGAAATACGATCCAAATAGGAAAACAAAAAATCTTCAAACTAGCTCATATTAGGTTCATTTGTATTGAAAAAAATGTACACACACACACACACAACTTGTATATCCTATATTTTAGGATATATAATAGCTATTCCTCAACCTAATTAACCATCTCGGGAGTTCTCACAATCACATGGAAATATTGAGTAATAACCTTACTAACATAGCTATTTAAATAATATTATAGATTATAACTTTAAATGTTTACTAATTATTTATACCTACATACTTATTATTATATGAAACAAATTATATCTCCCAACATCCCCCATTACATATAACTTTAAGTTGGGATAGATTCAATTACACATGTGACGTAGAAAGTGCTTGTAATTATACATACTATAGATAATTAAATTTGTTTTTCTCTTTGGAAACATAATATTTGGTATACTCTAACACTCTTACACAATTGGAAAAAACCTATATATTTGAATCTTGAACAAACTTTCTATTTATTAGTATACCCACCTACTATCTTAAAAATATCTATTTATCACGTATATCCATCTAAGATCAACCTGGTCTATAATAGAATATTTTAGAATCATAGACATATATTTTCCATACCCTAAATACATCTTCTTCACTCCTAAGACACTATCAAGTAAATCTAGATAGTTACATTCTTCCATACGAGTCTTCTTCTACCAATTATAGTATTTAAGATCCTTCAACAACTTATTTTAAATTGGTTAATATCCATTAGGTAAGACTAGACACATTTAATGGCTTTTGCCTATGGTGGGAAATTAATGAAGAGTAACTTATATATTCAAAACACATATGAGATCATTACTCACCTTCCACATGTCTTAGACATCTCACACTCTCTTAGAATTTTCTCCTTACATTGAGGATCATTATCAAATATAAATAAAATCTATAATATCTAAAGGAGAAACCCTAGAGAAGTCCATATATATCAATCTTAAATCAAATAGGTCAAATTTTCATGATGCCAAATGTAAAAATATAAAGGAATTTATTTTTTTGAATGCATGATTAATCACCCTTACCTACGATAGAAAAATACAAAAGCTTGATTCTTCTTCATAGTATTGGAATGTAGGAAAACCTCACATAATTATAATCCCTTTATATATGTCCTTTGTGGCCTTTAAAAAAAAAAGGATTTTGATAAAAAAGGAATAAATCACATACTTTAAGAGATAAAAGAGATTCTAGATATCAAAAATTGTAGCAGATATAGAAATGAAGAATCTCCAAAAAAATTAATTCCCCACATTACTCCTACAAACTTCCAATAATGCTTGATGATTTCCATCTTCCACTTTGAAGTTTGAGTCTTTTGGCATCATCCGGACACGAGTTAGTACTCTATTGATAGCTAGATAAATAGATGATATAATTATTTATCATTTCCACCCATTTGAAACACCTTATGCGAGTAATATACACCTAGATGTACAAATTAGCTCGTCTTTCTATTGTGTTGTCAATTATAAATTAAGTAGTCACAATATCTACTTTCTTAAATTAATTAAAAATTATGTAATAGGATTTCCCAATCATATAATTTGTATTTAATCCCATTTTATGGCATAACGTGTAAAATAATCGTAACATTATGTAGAAATCGATATTTGCATCAAACATGCAAAACCATAGATCTGTCTACTTTAGGATTTCCAATTTTCTTAGTGTTTAAAAATATTTTCCTTCTTAGGGTTTGGTCTTCACACTAGGGTTTTGGATTCATAGTCTTTTATAGACTCATTTTTAATTTACCCTTATTTCATGAAGAAAATACAAATGTTATCCTTTTTCCTAAACTTATTGGTGTTTTCTGATAGGTTCGAATCAGAATGATATAATATATTGATCTTCATTTTTCATCACATACACACAATACATGGCTAATAAATAGCCAAGCAAATAGCAAAACAACCTCCTATAATTTAGGAGTGGTTGCAAACAATAAGCTAAATACGTGAAGTTGTTTACAACAAATTGTTCCACAACAACTCATAATATAATGTTTACACTATAATATTCCCAACATACACCCCCTTAGTGTGAACATGGGGTGAAGTGTAGTTGAAACCAGAATCATATGCCTATGCATATTTTTAGGTCTGCATACTGCTCCTCTCCTCTGGACACCAGCTGCCCTCCTATACAATTGTTTCACTGACTGACACCTTCTACACCACATCACAACACTTCAAGAGAACATATAGGAATACTCACATGTACCAAGCAAACATACACAAACTGTTGCTCTTTATTCTGCACACCAGATAAAATAAACACACAACTAGAAATAAATATGTCACCACCACAAAATACGACCTCGTCATTGGCGACTGACGAGAGGTGCTGAGTAGCCTCCATCCTCCATTTCCTCCTACCTCCAGTTTGGTTATTTTTAGAAGAGATAATCTTCATCACTAGGGCAAGAAAGTTCTTCATCAGTTGCATAATCTTCCCAGTCAGTTTCTTCTTCAACAATATAAGCCTTTTGATCAATCTTATCATCTAGTAGATCTTGTGCCCGCTTTTTACAATTTAAAATGACATGCCCCACTTCTTTACAATAGTAACATTTGATTTGTCCCTTTGTAGGAATGTGCTTTGAATTGTACTTACCCTTCTTTGATGATGTACTAGCTTTATTGTGTACATATAAGACCTCTTCTTCTGGTTCTGAAGGTTCATTCTGATCAAGAAGAGTAGAAACTACTCCTTCTAAACCAATTTTAATCTTGCTCAAAGTAAAAACCATATGAGACATTTTTTTAGGCAAACTATTCAAAAGAATTGCTTTGGCATCATCATCTTTTACCTTCTCGTTAATACCTACAAGCTGATTGAGAAGAGAGCGGAACTTGCTGATGTGTTCTGCCATTTTTATACTTTCATCCATCTTTAACCCGTATAATTTTTGCTTCAGTGTTGTCTTTGCACTTTCTGCTTCAGATCCGAATAGTTTATTTAATGTCTCCCAAATTTCCTTTGCAGACTTTGTGAAGTCTACGTGGTGCGCAGTACGCTTTAGACAAACCGAGACCAATAGTTCCCAAGGCCTTTTGATCCTTGATATTCCACTTCGCGAGATCTGTTGGATTTGTTGGTGTTGTCACATTTGGTTTGACCACATCCCACAAATCTTTTTCAATCAAGGTCAGCTGCATTTGGATTCGCCAAGTGTGAAAATCACGTCCTTCAAACTTCTCAACGAGACTCAATTTCTCCATTTTCACAACTATTGTATTTGTAAACAAAACGACTCCAATTGATGGATATAATACATTTTACAAGAAGACTATATCAATAAATCACTATTTAAAAAGTAATAAAGGGAAATTACTTTTTAAATACTCTAAACAATTTAATCAATCTTAAAAAATTCAATTCACTGTATACAACCGTTTGTTGTGTGAAGGATCCCTTCTGAAAAACTGCAACCCATAAACAAATGTGACTGCTCTAAGTGGCGACTGCGAATTGCGAACTGTGTAGCATATAAAAAATACATATGTCGTGTCCATACAATCTCCTCAGACTTCAATAATAATTTTATTCATGCTTAGATAAAACTGCGACTGAAATATAAAATATAAAACGAGTCTTAACTGATGCTAGCTTACATAATAGTTCTTTTTCTCCAGCTGTCACTCACTATGTTCTCCAATTGTGTGGACTGCTCCAACGATGCACAGTAAGACTCAAAACGTGTGGCTGCGTGGCAGATTGTGCAGTAAGTGGCAAAACTTCTTGTGGCAAGTGGCAAGTAAACATTAGAAACCTGCGACTGTTTTCTATTGCATACGTTTTACATCCTCCACACTGCACAGCCTGCGTACCGACGCCCCTTCAAAATTATTCTCAGATCAAACTCGCTCTGCTACCATATGACAGGTTCGAATCAGAATGATATAATATATTGATCTTCATTTTTTCATCACATACACACAATACATGGCTAATAAATAGCCAAGCAAATAGCAAAACAACCTCCTATAATTTAGGAGTGGTTGTAAACAACAAGCTAAATACGTGAAGTTGTTTACAACAACTTCACATATAATTCCAGGTAATAATTTGTTGTTCCACAACAAATCATAATATAATGTTTACACTATAATATTCCCAACATTTTCATGTATGTAAGCTATGCCATCTAAGAAGGGAATTCCCTTTATAACTACATGAAAAATGTGTTGGATTGAATGAAATTTCAATTTATCACATTTAGATTCATTTAAATTATCCATGTGTTTGTTTACCACTTATAATGGTGAACATTATTGAAGTACATCCCACACACTATAGATTCAATTACTAATAAAAAGCTTGTATATGTAATTGAACATATTAATAATGATATTCCTAAACTCAAGAAATCATTAAAGATCATCATACACACAATGAATATTGTGGTAGAATATATCTTAATGAGATTAATGGTGTAGATCCCGAGAAAATAGAGATACTTTCTAACTATAAAACAAAAACTAATAAATAACACAATGACATTTACATTATCTTGAGTGTAATATTAGAGGAAAAATGCTAAATAATCATATGAGGAATTGCATTCTAGAGGCTCACATCTATTGGGGTTATCACCCATTGTATAGATATATTAATCAGATCTAAGCATAAAAGTAATCAATATAAAAATAAACAAGAAGAAATAATACACAAGATTTAACGTGGTTCACCCAGTGTGGGCTACGTCCACCAAGAAACAACCAATTTATTATCACAGAGGAAATACAATGAATATTTTTAATCTTCCACACCGTCTTGGATGTCTTGTACTTTCTTCTCTACAAATTTATCTTTTCTCTCAAAAGGAAAATTTCCTCTATTCTCAATTTAATTCTAACTTCTAAACCCTATCTTTATGCTTATATATGCATCTACAATCTTAGGGAACTTTATCTATGAAATTACAACCATTAGATTCACTTTATAACTAAATATAGATCTAATTTTCACAACTTAATTATAAAAGTCACACACAGGAAACTAATGCCGGTTAGCCTTAAGCGATACCGAGTTAGCACTAACCGATGTTGGTTGCTCCTTGCACGACCGATACCAATCCATGGGTGACCAGAGGTGGTTCGTCAATCGATGTTGATTATTGTGTATTCCGAGAAAGTCTGCAAAAACATGTCAGTGAAGTGATTAAGATCCACAACTCAACAATATGTCACTTGGAGATAAATTGTTGCATTGTACTGTACAACTCCATCCTATGATCCTTTCCTTTTGCCTATTTCTCCCTCTTCAAGTCTCAAACTCGAAGACCAACGAAGTGGAGTGTAGCTCCAACTTCTCCTTTTCCAATGGATTCGTTAGCATATCCACAAGATTTTCCTTTGTATGAATTTTCTCCAACTTCAGCTTCCCATCCTCTAATACCTGTCGTATGAAGTGATATCTCAACTAAATGTGTTTCGTTCTAGAATGAAACGCTAAGTTCTTTTCCAAATGAATCACACTTTGACTATCACTATACAATATACAATCCTCTTGCTCCTTTCCCAAATCTTCCATGAACCTACTCATCCATATCATCTCCTTGTTAGCTTTTGTAGCTACAACATACTTAGCCTCTATAGTAGATAGGGCCACAACCTTCTACAATCTAGAAATCTAGCTAACTTTCGTGCCACCTACTATGAAAACATATCCAGTGGTGCTCCTTATGCCATCCAAATCACTAGCCATGTCTAAATCCACATAGCCACGTAAAGAAGTATTTGTCCCTTCATAAAGACTGTTGCATGTCGAATGTCCCTCTCAAATACCTTAGAATCCATTAGACTACTTTTTAATGCTCTTTACTGTATTAGCCATAACTATGCTCATAACTCCACTTTGTCATCGTGCCTTTCATGCAGTGCAGTACAAACCATAACATACATCAAGCTCCCAACTGATGAAGCATATGAAAGTCATGCCATGTACTCAACCACCTCATGTGATGTAGGACACTAATATTTGCTTAATTTGAAGTGTCCATCCATAGGTGTATTGTATTCTGAGTTTTGAATTTTACAAATTAAACCTTTCCAACACCTTATTAGTGACAAATAAAACTTCATGTTCTTCTTTGTCTCTATGAATTTGCATTCCAAGAATTCTCTTTGTAGCTCCCAAATCCTTCATTATAAATGTGTGAGCTAGCTTTTCTTTAAGCTCACAAATATCTTGCATACTAGATCCTGTAATAAGCATATCATCCACATACAATAACAAAATAATATAGCTCCCATTTCCAAGAATTTTGAAATAAACACAATGGTCATATTCACATCTCAAATAACCATGATCATGCATGAAACTATCAAACCTCATATACCATTTCCTTGGAGCTTGCTTGAGCCCATATAGGCTCTTTTCAATCTACACACAAGTTTCTCCTTACCCTTGACTTCATACCCAAGTGTCTAGTTCATATAAATCTCTTCCTCTAAATCAACATGAAGAAATTCCATCTTGACATCAAGTTGCTCTAAATGCAAATCCTCTATTGCAACTAAACTTAATACAATACAAATAGAAGCCATCTTAACAACATGAGAAAATTTTTCACCAAAGTCAATACCTGCTTTCTATGTAAATCCCTTTACTAACAACTATTACTAACAACCATTTCCAAGTTATGCCAATTATTTGGAAAAGAGCATAATAATAAAAGTGCTTTCACTTCATCCTCAAATGGAATACTAAATGATTTTAATTGATTTACAATAGACCGGAAATCATTCAAATGACTTGATGTAGATCCACCTTCTTGCATCTTTAAATTAATTTTTTCATCAAATAAACTTTATTTGAAGCACTAGGTTTTTCATATAGATTTGCTAAAGATTTCATCAACTCTCACTGTAGATCTTGCTTCGATAATATTCAAAGCCACAGATGCTTCCAAGCTCAATATTATAGATCCCAGAGCCTTTCTATCAAGAATTTTCCATTCTTCATCAGTCATCTTTACAAGTCTTTCCTTCTCATCCAACGATAAGTATAAATCTTTCTGATATAGATAATCATCCACATGCATCTTCCATAATAGATAGTCATGACCATAAAATTTATCTACTTTAAATTTTCCTTCTTCTCCCATTGCTTTTCTCCCACTCAATCAGAAATCCCTCTATGAGTAAATCTATCAACACACACAACCCTTAAACAAAGATGCTCTGATACTAGTTGTTGGGGTTAACACACGGTTGTACAGATATATTAATCAGATCTAAGCATAAAATAAATCAATACAAAAATAAACAAGAAGAAACAATACACAATATTTAACGTGGTTCACCTAGTGTGGGCTACGTCCACCAAGAAACAACCAATTTATTATCACAGAGGAAATACAATGAAGATTTGTAATCTTCCACACCTTCTTGGATGTCATGTACTTTCTTCTCTACAAATTTATCTTTTCTCTCAAAAGGAAACTTATCTCTATTCTCAATTGAATTCTACCTTCTAAACCCTAGATTTATGCTTATATATGCATCTACAATCTTAGGGCACTTTAGCTATGCAATTACAACCATTAGATTCAATTTACAACTAAATATAGATCTAATTCCCACAACTTAATTATAATAGTCACGCATAGGAAACCGATGCCGGTTAGCCTTAACCGATGCCAGTTAGCCCTCATACGATGTCGGTTCCTCCTTGCTTGACTAATACTAGTCCATAGGTGTCGATTGACGGTTTGTCAAGCGCGCTAGATTTTGTGTATTCTAGCAAGTCTGCAAAAACATGCTAGTGAAGTGATTAATCTCCACAAATCAACAAAATCCTACATTAGGTTCTCAAAATAACAATCATATCACATCTATAATTAAAGTGTCCATTCCTATGGTTACAAAAATTATGCCTACACCTAGTATACCTATTATGTGGACACCAAGAGAAGGATACCTATGGGTCTTCTTGCACATCACATGCCTTATTTTTGACCCTCAAGGCCTACATCTCATGTGAAAATTCTTATTTATAATTTATATTTGGTCACTTATCCTAGAAATGTCCTCCTTATCTAATTTTTTTTTTATGTTTAAGCTAGAGCGGCTCAAATGGAGCAAGGATATAGTAGAGTGGGTCATTCCACAAGTTATCGAGTGTTATTACATAACCCTTTGGCCATAGATATTTTCAAATTTATCCTTCATGTAGAGTTCATTACACTTAATCCTCAACCATTTGATGGTAATGGTGATCCGGAATAACATCTTAGATCATTTCACATATGTATAAATTATGAAGGTAACTATAGATTACTAACAAAAATCCTCCCTATAAGCCTTGAGGAATATTCCTACAATGGTTTTTAACTATAATAATGGATGGTTTTACGAATTTAATCATGTATTAGTACATGATTTCAATCCTTTTGCTAAAAATTCATTATCCTAGTTCTTTATGAACATTTGTGAGATGATATCCTATGCTCAAATTGAAAAACTAAAAAAGGTCCTAATAAGACCATTAATGACTATTTATTCCACTAAAAACTATGCATTAAAAATTTCAAATCATATGGATAATAATAAACTATAATATATTATCAAAAATCCCACTTACGAAACTTCGTGAGTGTATTATGTTAATGTTTTTCAATATTTCAATTATGTGCCATATAATGAAGAATTGTGAGGTCATACTCATTACCATGAAAAAACTATAGTATAGGAGAAACCCTCCTAAATATTTGACTAATAAGTATTTAAGAAATGTGTCTTTTAAAAAAATGATACCAATAATAAGAATGAGGATAAAACAACAATCAATATGGTTTCATAAGGTACCATAAAACGGGTTCCATTTTCTCCTCAAAGGAGGCATTTTGTATGCTAATCTTAGCATCCTTACAAGATCTTACAAATGCTACTTGAGTGAAAATTATCTCTTTCTCCACATATGAAGATAGATATGACTAAGGCACACTCAAATAAATTGATAGAAATGGATATTGTGATTGGCATAAGGTATTCAAATGACATGTGCTTTTCCTTAAAGCACAAGATCAAACATCTAATCAAGAAAAATGTTATTAGGCTTAATGAAAAATCACTAAAGATTTATTGAAAAAACCTAATATAAATATTAATATGTTCACTAATTCATTTATGAATGACATGACACAAGAAACTAAGGCTAATTATAAGGTTCATATTACTAAGGATAATCTTAATGCTTATATGAATTATGGTGCACATCATTGAACAAATCCTTGTTCTTTAAATCTAATGAGGAGCATCCTACAGATGATCTTATTATTATAATTATTAATAATATAATGTAATGGCCTATGTTTAATTTTGATGATCATGTGATTATCGATAAGCGATTCTACCAATGTAACTTTTCTCAAACATAATTTTATTGACTCACAACCCATATAAAATCTTATGTTAGAAAATAACAAGTGAAAATAATCTGGACTACAACATTACTCACCGAGTTTGGATATACACAAATATACTTGGTTGATCTGACCAGCATAATAAAAGTCTTTGATGGAAAGCATACAAACACTCTTAGAATATTTTTTTATAACTTATGGCGGGAATAAGGATTATCACCACTTGGTTATTTCCTATAACTAACAGGGGTACATTCGACATGCTATTAAGAATACAATGGATACATGTGATACCATATTCATTACATTCATGTTTGATAGCTATCTAAAATAATAAGGTGGTTAAAATTTAGGAGGATACCTACGACACCCTATTCAACTAGAGACATTCTCTCCTATGAATTCACAATGACCTAGTGTATAACCTATGAAATCAATTTAGGTTCTAATCCAACGACAACCAAATACCTTGGCATAAATGTAAAATATCCAATTCCCACAACTACACAAACGCCTTATCTATATTCTTCTTAAGTTCAACATATGGTACCTTGTCTCGATGTGTCATATATTTTTCATACAAAAACCTTGTGTTCTCAATTAGAAACCTATTGCATTATCCTAAAATATAATGGAGTCTACATATCACTATGAATACCCAATCCATACACTAAATATATGATTCCATCAACCATGGTAATAGTTAAGGATATTATATACCTTGTGATAATATCTTATATTGAGATAGAAATATTTACAATACTCCTGAGTCCTCATATTCGTAAATGTAGATAACAAAAAATGGAACAAGCCCTTTTATAATATATCTTAAAGTGATTTATGTGTATAGTCTATTAATCCAAATTAAATGATTTATTTGAACATTTATTGTTCTATCTAATTCTCTACTTCTTCTAAAATATCCTAGATAAATCTTTAATAGTCATATGATTGAGTTATATAGGGATCCCTACCTTTTGGATTTTGTTATTCGACAATATATCATGTTAAGGACAAAATTATCCATCTAGGACAAAATTATTTGACAGTTTTCACCTATATTGGCGATTATTTGATAGTTCTATGAAAGAAAAATCTCTCTTACTTTTGAATTTGAATTTATTTGAGTTGCATGAAAAAAGATTCCAAATTTGAGGATTAATCACTTTATAATAAAATCACCTATTACTATTTTAAGGGGGACTCATTATGACATTTTTTCAATAGATAGCATCTCAAGACCATTTTTACATTCAATATAAATTTTATTACTTTTATTTTTAAAATTCTAAGTATATTCTTACATATTGTTCCATTGGGTTTAGGGAATTCCATGTAACTTTGCATTATTTTCACATATTCTTGCACACCCAATAAGATGGATAAGTATATGGATATGACACCTCTTTCAATTGTTTTCATATAGGTAATGATAATCACAAGGCATGTTGAGGTAGCTTGACATAAATACAAACTAACCACTTTATAGGTCACAAATTGATCAACTAGTGTTTATACAAAGGAGAATCCACTTTTTCATGTTAAAATAAATAAAAATTGATCAAAAATTATAGATTTAGGGACATAAATAAAAAGGTTATAGAATTATGTTTCATATTAGAACATTAGAGGGAAACATTGGCCACATTAGGTTAGATATGCTAGGGTTTTTTGTCTATCTTAAGTGACTCGTCTTACACTTACTTTTAACTCTATTAAATTTATAGGTTCATTGATGACACCTTACACAATACATTTCCAAAGTTTCATATCACTTTCATACTATCACAACTTGTTTTGGGTGAATATGTTTTGAAACCTTAACCCTAATTTAATTTATCTAGATTTCAAGCGTTGTGTTTGATCGTATCTTATCACTACATGATTTGAAATTATTGTATTCAATATATTTAGATTTTGAATCATTATTTACATTGAAGTAATTATTATTAGTTATATTAACACTTAAATTTTTATTACATTTAGGTGAAACCAATTTATTAATTAAACTAACTAACCTATAGCTTTGTGCCTTACCCTTTGGGTTTCAAATTATCACCTTTAGGGTTGTGATTTCATGTCTTGTTTCATGTTACTATCCCTCATTATATTAAATTTCATGTTTCATGTTTCATGTATATACATTCATATACATGCCTTATCTCATCTGATATCCCATCTAAGAGTGACTTCATTAATGACCTATTAAATGAAATGCTTTCTAGAGATACACTAGAGCGTAAGGAAAAATTATGTGAACAACATACTTTAGATGAATAATATGTTAGAAAAATCCTATTTAGCGCTCACATTATCATTGGATTAATATTTTTGTTATATTGAGTTATAACAACTCATATATTAGAATTAACATATAGTTAGCATAACAATATGATTAATGTATTGTTATTATAATAGGCTTGAAGATATCTTTGAGGATATTACGGTTGAGCTAATATCCTAGAATATAGGAGACATTCTATTATATATATGTAATATATCTGCATGGAAAATAATATAAAGAGAATTATTATTATGTTTTGATCTAAGTAAACTGTACCAAATTCATTATTTGGTATCAGAGCAAGGTTAATCTCTGATGGAAGTATAATTTGTTTTGAAGGGGCAGACTTTTATGTATTGCCCTCTGTTATGAGAGAATGAAGATTGGAAAAATGATGTAGTTAGATTAACATTTGTCATTGTTGATTTCCTCTAACATTCTGGTTCGTGTGCTTAAGGCGACCTCTATACAAGTGCAGTTACAAATCTGTTTACACTTATATGATTTTGTAATCCTGTGAAGATTGCAGTAGACTACTGATCAATATTTTTCGTGGCTATTTGGATATACATTTGCTTCCTTGAAGTCAAAATATAGGCAACTGTGTCAAATCCAGAAGTAATCTAATTTCAAGGATCAAGCCACTAATTATTTGATCTGTGCATTGGTTTGATCTACTTATCATCCACATCGATCACTGACGCCATCTGATGCTCCAACGCTCTTATTTTTACATCTAACATCTTTGTGCATCCAATAGACTGCCGATAGATTTGTTCCTCTATCTCGGGAGTTGCCGAGTTTTGTTTGAATTTATTTTATTGACATCATTATTTTTCCTTGTGATAGCTGTGCAGACTTTGGAATTCGTATTGGAATATGGAAAGTGCTTTCTTCTTGCCATGACTCACTACCACATTGTCTACTCACAATTATTTTACGTAACATGTGGTTTCAACTCTAAGGTTTGGGTTTAATTTCAAATACCACATTATTTGGAAAGTATTTTCCATTTAGTGCATGTTAATCCTTGAGGAGATTAACATCTCGATTTGTGGCTATTTCTCTAGATTACTTGAGTCTAGGAAAACCAGTATAATTTTTATCAAAACATTGTTTTGTACCCAAATAAATATATACAAATAATTATGGTGGTGTTTAGATATAGCGATTGTTATTGTGATTAGTAGAGTTGATAATGTGTTATCAAGTTTTGTATTAATTATTAGAATTGTAAAAACCTAAAGTCTAGTGTCATTTTACGTATATGGTTAGTCAAACCATAGTGTCAAAGTCTTATGGTAAAAGAGTCATTGTGTCTTAACACTAATGTGTTTTTAAGTTGTGTATATCATTTTGTCTTCATCCAAGTTAAAATAATCACCCGGTTTTGAGTCATTAACAGTGTCATCAAAATAGTCATTGTCGAAATTCATCATGTCGTCAAGTCATTAAAAGTCGAAAATTGTAAAACAAAATTCCTTACAAACGTCTATTTAAGGCATGTTTTTAAGCTTCATGGTCACATTTTGCGCTGTAGTAAGCGTCATTAAGCGGTGGATGGAGAAAACAAAGGTTTGAGGTTGATCAACAAAATCTCATTAGTCACCAAAGATGGGGCCACATTTTGTTGTGGTGACATTTTTTTGAGTATTTTCTTTCGCTTTTTAAAGTGTGCTTTCCATTTTGTTTAGTGTTCTAGTTTCAATATGCTTTAGTTTACAATTTTCCTTTTTGAATAAGTGGAAATTTCACATTGAGGGGGAAACATGATCCAATGTTCCATTTCCAATTTTCTATTTGTAATGTGTGAGAAATAGATTTCAACATAATTTCCTATGTTATTCCTTACAGTGAAATGTGATGAGGGTTGATAATAGTACTTAACACATCATGATGTGGTTGTAGGTAAACCACTTGAAAACCTTCATTTTTGGTTTGTGGTAATCCAATTGAAAACCACCAATTTCAATTCGTGGTTAACCATTTGAAAACCATACGACGAGTTTGTGATCATCCTGTAGTAAAAATCACCTAATCATTAAAGTAGGTGCAAGTTTAGAAATATGTTTTCCCCATGTTTGCAATAGGGGGGAATGTTAGGAAAATCTTATTTAGCTCTCACATTATCATTGTATTAATATTTATTTTGTATTGAGCTATAACAACTCATATATTATAATTATTATATAGTTAACATAACAATACAATTAACATATTGTTATTATAATAGGCTTGGAGATATCTTTGAGGATATTACGGTTGAGATAATATCCTAGAATATAGGAGACATCCTCCTATATATATGTAATATGTCCATATGGAAAATAATATAAAGAGCATTATTATTATGTTTCGATCTAAGTAAATGTACCAAATTCATTATAATATGAAAGCATATTATTGGAGCTCAAAATTGCACCCATCCAAAATCAAGATGATTCAGGGGATTTGAGGCAACATGGGACTATCTCCAAGTTGTGGAACCTTGCACTTGAGACAGACCTCTGGAGAAGGTTGGCTTCCTTTACTTATTTCTACAACTACAACTCATGTTGATGCAAAATCACAGCACCCCTGGATGCAGATCAGGTTTCTAGGTTGATCACTTTGGCATCCAGTGTGATTGCATAACATTGAATCCTTTCTCCAAGTGTGGGACTTGAAAAAATGAGAAAGGATTCTCCAGAGAAGGCTGGTTCCTATTCCTCTGTTCAGATGCACACGAAATATGCAGAGGGTTTTCTCAAAACCTAATCTAATCTGCCAAGGAGACAAGGTAAGAAGATGCATAAAATAAATCTAAGCTAATAGAGGTGATGCACCGAGGAATGAAGAACACCTATTTTTCCAGTGAACACAGACCATTTGAATGTGATATAAGATCATGCACAGATGACAAAACCTGCAGTGAAAGACCAGGAGGATGCAAAAATGAACACAGAGAGGGCTGAGAATCATCCACAGACATGCATTACTTGCTCCAAAGATTGATACAATACACTACAGAATGCCATGAGGCGAGATAGTATTACAGATTCAAAATAGAGGTTTGAAATCCACAAATTCACCCGAGGAGAAGAAGGGAGAGGCAAAACAGAAAAATGTTCGACCCTTGAAAAGAAGCTCCTCTTTACAATATATAGAAAGAATGAGAGAGGAAAGAGAGAGGGGGAAGCCAAATCTACTCCAACCACCTCCAGTTGCATTCGGTTCATCTCATTATGACACGAAGTGGCGGATCCTGGCAAAACGGCGGGCTATCCAACGAAGCGGTGAAGCTGTCTGCTTTGCATTAAAGTTGTTTATTGAAGCATTACTCACGCTTGTTATTTCGCGCGAGACGTTTCTTGATTTTCTCTCCAAACTGAACCAAAATGCAAGATTGACCCCGGAATCATGTAGAGAATCTCACAAGCTTTCCGTTGATATAAAGAACATGCAAATCCGAGCTCTGGATCGAAAGATATGTCGATCTGAAGATTTAGGGCACAAAACAGGCGAAAATGGATTTTTAAATTTCTTCCCGCGCTCTACCACCTGGATGACACGTGGCAGGTTCTGATTCGCTGAGCAACTCTCTCTCCTCCACCTCTCGGCGGGCTCTCTTTTGAAATTTCCTTGTGGGCCCTAGCTGGGACACGTGGCACTATCCCATTGGTTCGGGCTGATCCTTCAAAACTCGCCCTTTGACTTTTTGACCATTTCCTTTGTGACACGTGTCATGATTTGGTTGGTTCTCGGCCCTTTCGGCTCCTTCGCGTCCACCGCGTCCATTTGTCCTGGATGTCCCAGTGCTGCTTGGGACAAAAACCTCCGATCCGCCCGAAATGGGCTTCCTCGTCCCTCATTTGCCGATGACACGTGGTGCAATCTGATTGGCTCTCGGCTTTTTTCGGCTATCCACGTCCCCGCGTGCACGTGGCCTGATGTCCCTTTGCTTCACGGGCCGCCTGGAGGCTTTTCGGCCGATCCGCGCCTAGATGTCCCAAATGTCCCGACTGCTCCTAGGACTAGGACTTAGCCATTTTTCGTGATTTTTCCTGTTTCAATCTACTTGCCTAGAACTGCAAAACTCTGATGCATGTTATCGAAATTTACCCTGGGGGGTGAAATTTTGACAACAGTTTTGACGACTCAGCGGGGTCACCTGCCTGCTAGGTAGAAGATCAGTGGCCTTTTAGCGATCCATTGGGCATGGAGTTATAAGCAATAACTCTGAAAGCGAGGCACGACATCGCAACTTCTTCTCCAGCAACACTCTGAACTGTAGAAAACAACCTGAGAGCAGCAAAACCTGTGCCAAAGCACTTAGGAAAACTGAAACCTAACTACAACAGGACAATGTGCATACGCACTTGGAGGAATGAAAATCTAAACTAATATTTACAAGGGCAAACCTTTTCTTTTTTAGTAGCAATGTTTAAGATAGATTCCGTTAACCGGAATCGGAAGTTCCTCTCCATCCAATGCAGATAATTGGAAGGCATTACTATTTTTACATCCCGTGACCATGTAGGGACCACTCCAGATGGCATCAAATTTGGAATGCCTTCTGGTTTTGCCCGATCTGCATCCCATTTGAACTAGGCCCCCTTCCCTGGAAGGTCCTTGCTCTTGCTCTCTTATCAAACCATCTTTTACTAAGGCACGATCCTTTTCAATCGTCTGAACCTGCATGTTCTCTCGATTTCTTCTAATTCCATCATTCTGCATACCCGACCTCCATTGGTTCAAACTCAGATAACTCAAACTGCTTCATGAGCTCCAAGGCTGGCAATTCTAATGATATAGGCAATACCGCCTCTTCCCATAGACCAACTTGTAGGGAGAATTACCTGTAGACCTCTTTGGTGTTATCCTGTTAGCCCATAACATTGATTTTAGTCTTGTATGCCATGTTCTTTGATTTTCATCTAGAGTCCTTCTGATGATTTTTAGCAAATTCTTGTTTGTGGACTCTGCCTGTCCATTACCCTGCGGGTAATAATTTGAAGAGGTGCTCAAATAGATTCCATTCTTGACAGCCCATTCTGTAATTTTTGAACCTATGAATGCTAATGCATTATCTAATATGATGGTGGCCGGCACACCGAACCTGGTTACTATTCCTTCATAAAAGTCTAGTATGTTAGACTCACTTGCCTCTTTAGCGCTCTTGCTTGGTCCACTTGGTGAAATAGTGCTGCCATTGTGTAAGAATCCACTTGTGGCCTTGACTCGAATTGGGATTGATGACTCTAATAAAGTCCAATCCCCATTGCATGAATGGATGATCTACTGAAATTGGACGAAGGGGCAGTGCTGCTAACCTTCCTTTCCCTATGAAGAATGCACATTTCTTGCATTTCTTAACCCATGAGTAGCAATCATTGAATATAGTAGGCCAATAGTAACCAGCTTTCATGATTTTGAGAGCTGTTACTCATGGGGTGAAATGGCCTCCTACCTCCCCGTCATGGAACTCGTGTAAGATCCTCTCAACCTGACCTGTCCCAATGCATCTTAATAGAACACCGTTGATGTCTTTTTTAAACAAAACACCATCAACAAGCACATATGGAACTGCTTGTAATCTGAAGTACCTTCTTTTTGCTTTGCTCATTTCTGGAGGGCACATGCCCGTCTATAGGAAATGTATCATATTCTGAGTCCAACAGGGAGTGGACACATCATCATTTTCCTATTTTTGATCATCTTGTAATAGCAGGACAACGTCTTCTTCATCTTCTGGGTTGTCTGGTTGTTTGGAAGCGAGCTGCTCACACAAACCTTTGCCTCTTACCAGCTTGGTGATCTTGATCTCAATGTCATACTCCATGACACGGGTGATCCATCCTGCCCTTTTCTCATTCAAATCCTTGTTGAGGAGGAAGTCCTTAACTTGACATGTGAGACTAGCAAGCTGGACCTTGTTGTTTGAGACTAAATGCTTGAATTTCTTCAAGCTTTAATTCTGCAAGAACATGCTTTTCAATAAAAGAGTACCTCACTTGCAGTCATCTAGGCTGCAGTGAAGAAGGCAATTGGTGTTCATCATTATCTTTGTTCTGCTTTGTACTGAATGGCGAAATAGTGTCATCACCTCCAAATGCATAGAGGATGAAATCCTTGGAAAAGTCTGGGTTGATGAGAGTGGGTGCTTGGGAGATGGCTTCTTTGATTGCTTCAAAACTCTCCTTGCCTTCTGCCGTCCACTTAAAAGCCATGCTTTTCCTTAAAATTTTGGTGATGGGTTTGACAAGGGCTGTAAAATCTAGAAAAACCTCCGAACAAAGTTTATCCTTCCCGGGAAACTTTGAAGGGCTTTCTTGTGGCTTGGCAAGCGATGGTAGTGCTCTTATGGCTTGACCCTCTCTGGATCAATTGCTAATCCTTCCTTGGAGACAATATTGCCAAGGAGCTTCCCTTCATGTGCAAGAAAGATGCACTTCTTAGGATTCAAAGACACTCTGAACTTTCTACACCTTTGAAACACTTGCCTGAGGTGAAAGAAATGGTCTCTTTGCATTCTTTGAGAAGACAGTAATATCATCTAGGTATATCAGCACTATCTTGTTGATCAATCCTTTGAATGCCATATCCATAGCTCATTTGGAATGTTGCTCGGCGTTCGGCAGTCCAAATGGCATATTCTTGTAAGCATATGTGCCCCATTTGGTTGTGAAGGCTATCTTGAACCTGGTCTTCCTCCTTCAAACATAATCGATTGAAGCTGAGTAACCATCAAGTAGTGAAAACCTTTATGAACCAGCTACGACCTGCAATATTTTCTCCATGGAAGGGAGTGGATAATGGTCCTTGAGAGAGGCTCTATTCAAATCTCTCGAAGTCAACACATAGCCTGATCTCTCCACTCTTCTTCCCCGATCTGGAACTAAGTTGGCAACCCAACTTGAATGCTTGATTGGGAATATGATTCTTGATTCAATCAGCTTGTGCAATTCTTTCCTCATGAGAGGCTCCATGTGTGGATTGACTGGTCTCTGTTTACTGCTGAGGCTTAGTATTTGGATCCAATTCGATGGTATCTTTGAGCTAAGTTGGGATTGAAACCTTTCAAGTCTTCATAGCTCCAAGCAAACACGTCGGGGAACTCTTGACATATATTTGTATGAACTCACATCTTTCTTTCTCAGTTGTCATCTTTCCAATTTGTAATGGCTTGTTCTCTTCTACCAAGATGGATATCGAATCTTCTCTCTTGACCTGAATATTTGCTTTCTCCTTTCTAAACTGATCATTGGGGTTAAAAATGGACTCCAAAGTGATAAGTCCCTTGGGCAGCTTATCGGTTCTTAGCTGTATCACTTGGTCACCATATTGTTGTTCCAACTTTTCTTGATTCTTAGCTGATAACTCAGCTTCTTCTTCGCAAGAAATGGATGATTTGCTGGTCATTCTCAAATACTTGCCAATCGACATCGTTGTCCGGCCTTGAAGGCCTCACAATCACATGGATGTTTGGTGTACCTTGTCTTGTTGAATGTTTTCTACAATGTCAAAGGATGCCCCTACCTGCTGCAAGCCTGGTCTGTCGCAGACTTGATTCTCTTTCCTAGGAATGGCTTTAATGCCGAAACCCTCAAAATCTTCCATGAGGTCCCACACCTGTTCTTGTAGCACCTGAGTAGATCATTTTTGGCCGCATGTTGTCCCTTGACCTGATTTACAATCAGTTCACTGTCCCCAAAAACTTGCAAGTTCTTTATTTTTTTCTTGATTGCCCAATGCATCCCTTGCACCAAGGCTTCATATTCAGCAGTGTTATTGGAGCATGCAAATTGAAATCTAAAAGCTGAATAGTACTTTACTCCTTGAGGTGAAACAAGCACGGCTCCACCTCCTGCACCTTGTCTACTCCTTGATCCATCAAAAAATAGCTGCCATACCTCATTGTCATCCTTGTGGTTTGGCTTAGTGATGCTAGGAATAGGTTGAATTTCTTCATGTATACAATAGACTCCTAGCTCAGATTCTTCTATTCCTTGATAAGGATCAAAAGCATGCACCTTGCTTGCCCATTCATCAAGAGTTAGATCCGGGATGTTTCCAACTTTAGTGTCAGTTTCATCAGTGCTTGGGTGATCTTCTTGATCAAATGCTGAGCAATTGGCATTAATCTGACTTGGAGTATAGGGCTCAATGTGGAAGTTTGCAATAGGTTCTGACCTAATTGTAGCCTTAGTTCCATACCTCGTTCTGAACAGCATGTGTGACCAATCAGCGGACAAATATCCCCCAATCTTGGCAGTGAAGTCCCTTGACAAACATAGGGCAAAGAGTGGTGGAAGGTCTATGACTGACACATCTTGTAAGACAACAACATTTGGACATGCATGCAAGGTAAGACTCAAATTTCTAATCACTCCAACTATTGCTATTGTTGTCCCATCTAGCTGCACTACTCCCTTAGATGTTATTTCATACTGAAGCCCTAGCTGATCAGCTATTTGTTTGGGCATGACAGAGCTACTTGCTCCAGAATCAATCATGCAATTATGCACTAGCTGATTTCCAATGATTAATGAAACATAGAAAGGAGGGGGTTTCAACATCTTACCTTGTTGTCCTCCATGATTTCCCTCAGATTGGGCAGCATTTGTAAGCACTTTGTCTTGTATCTACTGATTCGAAGTTGGCCAGTCCTTCATGGCAGCTTGCAGCAGATCTCTTTGGCCTGGGATAGCTAGGGATTCCCACATAGATATATTGACGTTTGTTTTCTTCATCTGATCAATGATACTGAATGGTGATGAAGGATCTCTCTGCTGCCCCTTGGTTTGCACATTTACTCCTTGTATGTGGGCAGCAACAGCTGACATTTGAGTTGGCCTAGGGGCTGTTCTTGGCTGTCCTTGTGCATTTGAAGCGGGACTTTGCTTGCCAATCATTTGTGGAGCCATGGAAGGTTGTGGATTGGCTGGGGCTAATGGCTGTTCTTCACCCAAATTTCTCCTTTTTGACCTTGTGTTTTCTGCAACACCTTGAGAAACTACCTGGTTCATGTCACAAAAATCCTCTGCTTGCCAATTTACCAATGTGGTGTCATTTGGGGCTGATTGCTGTTTGAATGTTTCTTGTTGTTGGCTGTTTTCTTGACTGTTCTCACCCTCCACACCAGTAGTTGTTACCATTAAAGCTTGAGTCAAAGCACCATTGAAGCACATGGATTGATTATGAGGCTCATTACATGGAAAACACCAATCATACTCCTGGGCAATGTTGTTTTGTCTTTGGTACTAATGCCCTAGAGGTAGATATGGCATTTGGATTATAGGGCTGGAATGGTCTATTGACAGGAGGCCTTGTTTGATTCATATTTGCAGCTGGATTAGGTGGCCTTTGAGGCTGATATGGCTGCCTATTAGGTTGAGCTTGAGGCTGATATGAAGGTCTAAAACCTTGAGCTTGCTGTCTTTTGAGAGTGACCAGCTCATTGCCTAGATTTTGTAATTGCTTCATGACCTCTTGAAGCTCATTTGGGGCACTTGGAGATGAAGTGGAAGCTTCATTTGAACTCTGATTTCTAGGAGTGGGAATAGGAGCTAAGACAGGTGCTTGACTAGCACTTGGTCTCTCTAAACTTGGATATAATGGCATTGGAGGCCTAGGAGCCAATTTTGGCTTGGATAAGGCAGTTTTCGGCTCTAATGGCAATGCTATAAGCAGCAGTAAGGTTGTGCCTCCCATAGATTAAATTAACATAGAAATATCAGAATTCAAAGATTTAAGATAGTATAGAAAAGCACCTTCTGCTGTTGGCCTGACTGCCACTGGAATCCTATCCCAAGACCTTTGAAATCTGAAGTTGAAATCAGTCAGCTGCTCGTTGGGGGCTCTCTTGATAGTTGTCAATTGTTCTAGTAGAGACAAATTGTCTCCCTTTTCTCCAAACTGATCATGAAGTGCAATACACACGGCTGATTACAGTTCGTGATAGAACCAGCTGTAAGGCTCCTAAACCATTGCAATGCTTTCCCCTTGAATGAAGACGCCAGCAATTTGACAGCTACATCCATTTCATTTATCTCATGGATTGCACAGACGTTAGCAATGTCTTTTACATGATCACCAGGAGTGGTATGATTTTCTCCAGTGAAAAATGGAATGTTCTTCAATGCTATAATTGGAACTGGATTCTGTGCATTGAGGGCGAGTGGGCTGCTGCCAGTGAAATTGACAAAGGGATTTAGTGGTTGCACCATTCTGATTGGTCGAAGGACTCTTGAATACTGAATGAAAGGCCGAGCAGGTGGAGGAGTTGAGAGAGTTCTGTTTGGTGGAGATGGAGACCTTTGAATCCTTCTTCCTCTTTGCCTTCTTCTTGGAGATAATTACAGGTATTCAAACAGCACTTCTTCTTCTCCAACTCTTGACCTTGTGATTCTTCTCATAAGATTTTAGGCCTGTACTGCTGAAACCAGTTGATCTTCTTCTTGGAGTCACCAAATATGCGAATAATAGCTCTTTTCAAGCAAGAAAATTGCAGCAGATGCATATCAACTTTGCTTTGCAGTAAAAATGAGACCTCTAGGTCTCATCGGGCGTGCCAAAACTGTTGATGCAAAATCACAGCACCCCTGGATGCAGATCAGGTTTCTAGGTTGATCACTTTGGCATCCAGTGTGATTGCATAACATTGAATCCTTTCTCCAAGTGTGGGACTTGAAAAAATGAGAAAGGATTCTCCAGAGAAGGCTAGTTCCTATTCCTCTGTTCAGATGCACACGAAATATGCAGAGGGTTTTCTCAAAACCTTATCTAATCTGCCAAGGAGACAAGGTAAGAAGATGCATAAAATAAATCTAAGCTAATAGAGGTGATGCACCGAGGAACGAAGAACACCTATTTTTCCAGTGAACACAGACCATTTGAATGTAATATAAGATCATGCACGGATGACAAAACCTGCAGTGAAAGACCAGGAGGATGCAAAAATGAACACAGAGAGGGCTGAGAATCATCCACAGACATGCATTACTTGCTCCAAAGATTGATACAATACACTACAGAATGCCATGAGGCGAGAATAGTATTACAGTTCAAAATAGAGGTTTGAAATCCACAAATTCACCTGAGGAGAAGAAGGGAGAGGCAAAACAGAAAAATGTTCGACCCTTGAAAAGAAGCTCCTCTTTACAATATATAGAAAGAATGAGAGAGGAAAGAGAGAGGGGGAAGCCAAATCTACTCCAACCACCTCCTGTGGAGTTGCATTCATTCATCTCATTATGACGATGAGCGGCGGATCCTGGCAAACGGCGGGCTGTCCAATGAAGCGGTGGTATGAACCTGCTGCATTAAAGTTGTTTATTGAAGCATTACTCCCGCTAGTTATTTCGCGCCTTGAGACATTTCTTGATTTTCTCTCTCCAAACTGAACCAAAATGCAAGATTGACCCTAGAATCATGTAGAGAATCTCACAAGATTTCCGTTGATATAAAGAACGTGTAAATCCGAGCTCTGGATCGAAAGATATGTCGATCTAAAGATTTAGGGCACAAAACAGGTGAAAACGGATTTTTAAATTTCTTCCCGCGCTCTGCCACCTGGATGACATGTGGCAGGTTCTGATTCGCTGAGCAACTCTCTCTCCTCCATCTCTCTGCGGGTTCTCTTTTGAAATTTCCTTGTGGGCCCTAGCTGGGACACGTGGCACTATCCCATTGGTTCGGGCTGATCCTTCAAAACTCGCCCTTTGACTTTTTGACCATTTCCTTTGTGACACGTGTCATGATTTGGTTGGTTCTCGGCCCTTTCGGCTCCTTCGCGTCCACCGCGTCCATTTGTCCTGGATCAGGGAAAATTTTAGTGGTGAATATTCATAATATGGCGAATATTCCATTTTTGAAAATTTTGAAAAGGTGAATTTTTTGGCACGCAATGTCGGTGACTGACCTGTTCCCTAAAAATTACACTTTAATTTTTTTTAGGGGTCGGCTTCGCCTACCCTTGAAAAATATCCCCTATATAAACCTAGATTATTCGCCAGGTAGAACACTTCTACTTCACATTTTTCAACAATATGATATATCCTGTATTATAGACGTGCGACAAGGGGGTAAGTTATTGACGCGCGACAAGGAGGGTTTGCAGACAAGGAGATACTGTAGATATTGATGCATAGTAGATGCATGACAAAGAGTTTGTTGACGAGCGACATGGAGATTTTTTCGATGAGCAAGAAAAGGGCAGAGGCTACAGACGTGCGACAACATCCTCGGTGACGCGCGACAACACCCTCAGTGACGCGCGACATCGCCCTCAGTGACGCGCGACATCCCCCTCAGTGACGCGCGACATCGCCCTCAGTGATGCGCGACATCGCCCTCAGTGACGCGCGACATCCCCTCAGTGACGCGCGACATCCCCCTCAGTGACGCGTGACATCGCCCTCAGTGACGCGCGACATCGCCCTCAGTGACGCGCGACATCGCCCTCAGTGACGCGCGACATCTCCTCAGTGACGCGCGACATCTCCCTCAGTGACGCGCGACATCCCCTCAGTGACGCGCGACATCCCCCTCAGTGACGCGCGACATCCCCTCAGTGACGCGCGACATCACCCTCTGTGACGCGCGTCAGCATCCTCAGTGACAAAGAGTTTGTTGATGAGCGACACCGAGATTTTTCAATGAGAAAGCAGAGGTCGGAGGCTGCAGACGCGCGACGGGAGATTTTGCTGTCGCACGTCAAAAAAAGATCGACGCATTGGCGCCGTCACGAGAAAATGCATCAGCCGTAATGGCGCGCGTCATTGCGCGACGTCGCGAGGACCTTAGTAGCCGGACGCGCGTCATTACGGTTGCGTCAATAGACCTCAATGACGCGCGTCACTAAGGTCTGTTGACGTGCGTCAATGCATTTTTTTGACGCGTGCGCGCAAAATCTCTCCGCACGCCTCTGCAGACCTTGTTGCAAAGCACTTGACAATCAGGTGAAATTTTTTCATACAACCCCCAAAAAATTTGCCTTCCCGCGAAACCGGTTCCGAGGATATTCGCCAGGTATTCTCCACCTTCGATTTCCAAGAGGTCTCTTAAAATGAACCCTGTCCTGGATGTCCCGGTCTGCCGCTTGGGACAAAATCCTCCTGGCCTCGCCCGAAATGGGCTTCCTCGTCCCTCATTTACCGATGACACGTGGCGCAATCGATTGGCTCTCGACTTTTTCAGCTATCCGCGTCCGTGCGTACTGTGGCCCAGATGTCCCTTTGCTTCATGGGCCGTCTGGAGGCTTTTCGGACGATCCGCGCCTAGATGTCCCAAATGTCCCGACTGCTCCTAGGACTAGGACTTAGACATTTTTCGTGATTTTTCTGTTTCAATCTACTTGCCTGGAACTACAAAACGCTGATGCATGTCATCGAAATTTACCCTGAGGGGGTGAAATTTTGACAAAAACTACTTCTACGAAGGGAAATAAAACTATGTAACTCTACTATATTATTCCAAGGGACCAGGGTGAGAAGGAGATGCATGAAATTAAAACTTACACTAAAGGGAGGTGATAACACCAGAAAGAAGGGGATGAACACTCTTAGATGAGTGAAAATGAGGGAAAATGGAGAAAGGAAGGGCATACATGCATGCCATAGTCTAGAACAACACTCACACACTCATTTCCATGGAGCACAATAGAAAAGAAACCCTGCAAGATATGTAAAACATACACAACATACCAATATTGCAAAGGAAATGCAAGTAAATGTAATAAAATGTGAGCTAGGGTAGAAGATAGCCACAAAACACAACTTCTATTACTTCTCTAGAATGCATAGTCAATTATAAAGGTAGAAGAAGGAACCCACATGCAATGAGCCGATCTAAGGCCTCAAATCAAAATGAAAAGGGACACTAATTTAGATAATGATCTTGCAGTCTAAGAGGGTCCAACCTTACAAATGAGGATTATTCAACAATATATAGAAGAATGGGAGAGAAGATGAGGGAAAAGAGAAGGAAAAAGTAGATCTCTAATAATAACCCACCAACACCATACAATAAATACTTGTAAATCCACCCGTAGCTCTGTCGAGATCTTCCCTGTAGCTATGTAGAGGAAGTTATGGTGCTTTGAAGTTTGCAGTGGGGCAAGAGTAACATACAAGACACATGGCATAACTTGATTGGTCGCGGGAGTCAGCTGATTTTCTATTGTTTTTTTCTCTACTATGTGCCATGTGTTTATTCACCACAAGGATTCGATGTATAGCTAGTGCTTTTCTATTTTTATGTGAGGTGTACTTTATCCGAAAAGTTCCCAGAGATGGACACGTGGTGTGCTAGGATTGGCGTGGGGTTACCCTTGTGCTAATTTACAAGAGTAAGAGGAAAAGGAGAAAGGATGTAGAAGAAGTTCGCTGGTGCAAATAAGAGGGTGTATGGGGAAAGGGAAGAAGGATGCATATTTGCATAGGTATGAAAATGTGCAAGGAAGATTTGAAATCCCACTAAAGGAATGCGTGAGAGCTCGGGAGAAGGTGGCACACAAAGGAATAAAAGAGAAGCACGTAAAACAAGGGCACATGAAAGGGGAATGCAAAAGGGAAATTCATGAGGGGAAATGAGTGCCCACGAGGATATGCATGGAACTCGGGAAGGAAATGAAATGTGCATAGGAGCATGCTAGGGAATTGTAAAATTGATAGGAAAGTTAGAGGCTACACGTAAGAGGATGCACAAAAACCAAGAAAGAAGAGAGAATTTTAAGAGTGTGCGCAGAGGTAAAGAGAAGAGACTTACATTTATGCAAAAGGAATTCCATGGGCATGTGCAATGGGATGCGTGGTGCCCATGATGGAAGAAGAAAACGTGAAAAAGGAAGCAAACTTGAAAAATGAGGCAAGGGAGGAAAGCGAGATCCCGTGAACCATATATAGAAGAAAGTGAAGGAAAGGGGAAGAAGCGAGAGTGTGTGGGGGCACATGTGAAGAATCTTGACCAAGGAAATGTACCAAGGAAGAAAATAGAGGTGCGTGCAATCGAAAACACAAAGATAGAGCGAGAATGGAATTGGAAGTTGTCAAAATAAACCAAGGGGGTTATTTTGAACAAAAAATCGGCAACTTTAAAGGCCATCCTCTTGCTATATAAAGGAGATCAATATCCTTGAAGTATCTATTTGTACGAGTCAACTTGAAAATATGAAAACTAATCTTCAACTTGAATAATTCACCTTTGAAATCACATGAAGCACTATCTAAACTATCTTTATGAGCATTGCTTACTCCCAATCATGAATATTTTCTAATTTAAAAGTTTATGAAAGTGAAAAACTATTGGATACTTCCCATAAGTTGGAACATAACCTCTACCAATGAAACCTTTAGACTTTTGAGCACATGGACTAACATCTAGAAATAACAAAAGGGCGTGCATAAGAGCACATAAGGGGAAGGAAACCTAAACTACTAGTAAACAATTACACGTGAGGTGCACATGGAGGAATTAAAACTACTCTAATATATGCATGATGTGGTGAGACTCCTTAATGAAAGTTCTTGAGATAAATCCCTTTGACTAGAATTGATAGTACATTTCCATAAATATGACACAAATCAAAAGAGTTATTCTCCTTGCAATAAATGATGATATATGGCCCACTCCAAAGTGCATCAAATTTTAAATGATGTCTTGGTTTAGCTCACAAGAACCCGTTTTAAGACCAATTCACCCACTTTGAAAGCATGAGATCTAGCCTTTTTACCAAACCACTATTTGGTTGAATTCTAATGTTGTTCTAATATGATCATGGTAGAATTACTTAATTCTTCAAGTTTAACCAATTATGTAATTCTAGTTTCTCTTTGATTTGCACCCTCAAATCCCATTTGTTGTTCTAACTCTAGTGAAGGTAAGTCTAAAGACAAAAGAAGCCTAGATTCCTTTTCATGAATGATCTTGTAAGGTGAAGGGATGCTTACCTTCTTCACCATAATTCTATCTACCTAGAGTGCATGTGATACCTTTGTACGTCACTACCTCTGGTTAATATTAATTATTCTTTTCATGATTATGATATAGTTCTTGTTAGTAGACTATGTCAGGCCATTACCTTAGGATAGTAGTTGGAGGAAGTCTTTAAATATATTCCAAGGCTAAGAGACCAATAAAAAATTGTAGTTCCAAGGAAATATTTTTAATTATCATAGATAATGGTCCGAGGTATGCCAAACCTTGTCACAAGACCTTCAAGAAAGTTAAGGATGACTAACTCAGTTGCTTCCTTGAGTATGACAAATTTTGTCCATCTGGAGAAGTAATCTATTGCTGTCAACACCCACTTGTGACCAATGCTTGAAGGAGGGTTGATCATGCCAATGAAGTCAAGAACTAATTGCAAAGAGGTTGATTCACTTGGATTGGACGGAGGGGAAGCGTGGCCAACTTATTTTTTTCCTGTAAAGAAGGAACATTATTTGCATTTCTGACCCACTTGTGCACATATGCAAACATGGTAAGCCAAAAGTATCCTTCCTTAGATATTTTCATTATTGTAGACTTGGCATAGAAGTTTCCACCAAATAATCCATCGTGAAATTATTCTAACACTTTGTTAACATGTGCGCCATCAATACATCACAATAACACATAATCAATGTTCCTTTTGAAGAGAACACCATCAATAAGTACACAAGGAATAGATTGCAGCCTCAAATGCCTTCTCTTTTCTTTGTTCAGACTAGGAGGGTATGTGCCGAAGAGAGGAATTTTTCCATGACATCAATCTAGTTGCACACACCAATATTTTCATGTTGTTCAAATTCAGTGTGCGGGAGTTATTCATCCAAGTACAAAAAGTGTTTTGATCATCCTACACCTATTCAAAAAGATGCTTACAGAGTGTGTTACCTTTAACTAGCTTTGTGGATTTGATAGTCACATCATACTCCATGATTTTTGTCACCCATCTAGCTCTTTTCTCACTGATTTATACTCCCATGATGAAGTCTCTCACAAAAGAATGTGAAACTAGAAATTTGACATGATTAGTGGTGAGCATAATCTTGAACTTATTTAGCATGCACATGATTTTCTATGTGACTATATTTAAATTCATAATCCTTCAGTGTATGACTAAAGAAATCCACTGGATTCTTTAGTCCTTGATCATTTTCTTGTGTTAAGAAAAAAATAACACTAACATCATCTCTATATGCATAAAGGATGAAATCCATGATGGTGAAGACATGATTTTCTATGTGATTGTATTTCAATTCATAATCCTTCTGTGTATGACTGAAGAAAGCCATTGGCTTCTCCAGTTCTTGATCATTTTCTTGTGTTAAGACAAAAATAACACTAACATCAGCTCCATATGCATAAAGGATGAAATCCTTAGCATAGTTAAGATTGAAAAGTGTTGGGGCATGATACATTTCTTGCTTGATATTATTGAAGCTTTATTTTCCTTCTGGTGTCCACTTGAAGACTGGATCTTTATTGAGCATGGGAGTGATGGGCCTAACAAATCCTAAAAAGTTAGGACTGAATTTCCTAACAAAGTTTATTTTTCCGAGGAATGATTTCAAGGCCTTCTTGTGCGTTAGAAAAGAAAGAGAGAGGATGATTGAAACTCTTTTCAAATCAATGGTAACTCCATCCTTTGAGATAACATGGCCCAAAACTTTCCTTTCACAATAATAAAGTTACATTTCTTAGGGTTAAGAGACACCCAAAATTCATTGCATCTCTCAAAGACTTTCTCTAGATGAGTGATGTGATCGTGCATTGATTTTAAAATAGAATTATGTCATCCAAGTAAACTAGGATGAATTCATTGATGTATCCTTTAAAGGTAATGTCCATTTCTCTTTGAAAAGTTCCACTTGCATTTACAAACCAAAGGCATTTTTGATAGGAATATATTTCCCGTTTGGTTGTAAATGTTGTCTTGAAATTATCCTCTTCCTTGACCATGATCTGATTGAAACCTAAGTATCTATCTAACATAGAGAACCTTTGCACGCTAGCTACTATATGAAAAATCTACTCCATAGAAGGAAAAGGATAATGATCCTTAAAGGATGTCTTGTTCAAATCTCAAAAATCAACACAAAGTCTAATTTCACCATTCTTCTTTCATACTGAACAAGATTTTCCACTCAAGTAGAGTACTTGATAGGAAATATTGTTTTTGGCTCTATGATTTTAGATATCTCCTTCCTCATGAGGGGATCTATCTTAGGATTGACATGCCTTTACATTTGTTTGATGGGATTGATATTAGGATCAAGGTCAATAGAGTTTTGAGCAACACTTGGATCAAATTCTTTGAAGCCCTCATAATACCATGAAAAGATGTCACTATGCGTTTGACACAATGAGATGAAGGCATGTTATTCTTCTTCTGTGCATAATTTACCGAGGAAAAATATTTTTCGCATACAATAGTGTTGGTGACGGTCTTCTTACGTTGATTACATGCTATTTTATCCACCCTTGGAATCATCATCAAGAATGAATTTATGCTCTAAGGTGACTAATCATTTTATTAGTTTGTTTTTATTTAGTGGAATCACTTGATCACCATATATGTCATGCAAATCAACTTTCTTTTTTGAAGAAAACTCGGCTTCATTCTAGATGAATCGAACAATCTGCACATCACTATCAAATACATGCTAGATGGTTTCATTATCTAGAATGGATTTCTGACTACCATCTTGATGTGTTGTGCATTTCCTTTGACAAAATCCTCAGCATGTGAGAATTTTGAACCAAGGGCTGCCATATGATCTGATTATTTCTTCAAATTTCTTGGCACCACCTGTAGATTGAGAGCATCAAAGCTCTCCAAGAGGTCCCAAACTCTGTGTTTATAAGATTTCAGAAGCTTATTATTTTGTTACGCACTTGTTTGTTTTCTGGTGGATGATAATGAGAATACCTTGCACTAGTGCCTCAATCTATCTTTTCTCAACAATGATAAGACCATACACCGATGCCTCATACTCTGCTACATTGTTGGAGTATGCAAAATACAACGTATGCATGAAAAATAATTTCTCATCCTTAAGAAATATGAGAAAAACACTTGCACCTACGCCATTTATGCTTCTAGAACCATCAAATAACATCTTCCATAGTCCGAAGCATCATTATTTTATTACTTGAGTGGAGTAGGTAGAGTGGAATATTCTTCAAGAATGCAATAGGTTCCAAGACTAGTTTCAATATTTGTATCATAGGGATCAAATTCATAGTGCTCCTTGGCCCATTCATCTAATAAAAGATCATGTATGGAAGGAGGAATATGATGCTCTTCTAAAACTAATTCATGTTCTTGGTATTTTCAGATTAGGAAATTTGACAAGAGAGGAGAAGGTTCATATGACTCAACATGATAGGAAAATATAGGCTCAACTTGTATGGTAAATCGTATACCATACCTAGTTCTAAGGAGCATATGACATCAATTTGATGATAAATAAGAACCCATTTTGGTAGTGAAATATTTTGATAGGAAAATGGAAAACAAAGGAGGTAATTCAATGACTGATACATCTTGAGTTATGGTTAGATTTGGACATGCATGAAGGGTCAACTCAATATCCTTGATGAATCCTAGGATGCTAATAGTTGAGCCATAAATTTGCAAGAATCCTTTAGAGAAATGGGTATACATAATACCTAGGATATCATTAATTTTATTAGGCATGATAAAATCTTAGCCCTGAGTCAATCATGCAATTATGAACAAGATGTTTACCTACTATCAAAGACATATAAAAGGGTGGTGTTTTGATAATTTTACTTACTTTCTTCTCTTTTACTTGGCATAAGTTGAAATCATCCCGATTTATTTGAATAAAAGGATCAACCTAAGAGAGCTGTGAAATAGCCTCATGCCACAGTCACATTTGAGATGGAATAGCCAAGGAATCCCACATTGTGATATTCACATTTTCTTCTTAATCGAGCAAAAAAATTTAATGGAAGGTCCATGAACCTGTTCATTTGAGGCATGCAATTCTCTTTTCTTGATTTATCTAAGATGGAGGAGGGACTTGAGGTCATGAAAAATATTGATTTATAGAGGCGAGAATGTGCACACTTAAATTAATTTGCAACCATGTTAGGAACCTCACGTACATCAGCATGCATGCTATAACTATTGAGTGGATTTGCACCATCCTTCAGCTTTTAAAGTGGGTCACTTTGATTGGAAGAATATTAAGGTTGCATGTTGGCTTCTAGAATTATCTTCTTGGCCTTGTGTTGTTAGAAAATTATGTGCGTGGTCTATTTGAATTATCCATGGATTGGTTTGTTGTGAAAAAATCATCAACCCTAAATAATATAAGGTTGTTCTCATGAATAACTTATGGAAATTATTCACTATCAGGTTCACTCGTGATCATGGATGGCTCACAATTGGAAGTGTTTTGGACGATGAAGTCCACGCACGCATAAGGAATTTACACAAGCTGCATTCGAATGTGTGGAAAATTACAAGGAAAACACCATTTTATCTCTTGGACCACATTATTTTATACTAGAACCAATTATTTTCTTGAGAAAGGCATATGAAAGGGTCACGTAGGGGAAACAATTTGAATAGGAAGGTGTGCATTATGACGCTACCATATATCATTATGTTGATTCTTCCCATACTTTTGATTTGGATATTGATTTATATAGGGCTGATGGCTTTGATTGAATCCTTGATTAGAGTTATTTCTAAAGGGTTTTTCTGCTATTATATATATATATATATATATATATATATATATATATGAATTTATTGGAAAAATTTCTAATCAAGGCCTTCATTTCTTCATCTTCCTTTTGATTTTGGGGAGAGTAGGATGTGGAGGAAACGGGTTGGGAAATTTTCTTAGGAATGGGAGAAATGGAAGGTTGAGGTGCTTGAGGTAATTCAAGAAACAAAGGCATAGGTAATCTAGGGGCTATCTTACTAGCTTGGATTAGACAATTTTTGTCGTAATGGCTATAGGATAGGAGTTAGCAAGTAAGTGTGTAACACCCATAGATTATATCATAACAATAATATCAAAATTCAATGCTCTTAAGAAGTAAATAAAAATACCTTGTGGAGTTGGCCTTAAAAGGAGTGGAATTTTGTCCCATGTCTTATGAAATCTAAAGTTGAAGTTAGCCATGAGCTCATTGGGATCTCTTTTGATTGTTGTGAGTTTTTCTAACAAGGAGATGTTGTCAACTTTCTCCTCAAATTGATTACAAAGTGCGGTGAAAAGATCATCCAAATTGAGAATAGAGGTAGGTCTTAGGATTCTATAACAATGAAGTTATTTTCCTATAAGTGAAGAAGCTAAGATCCTAATTGCAAAATCATATTCTATGACTAGATGAATTGAGAATACATTTTCAATGTCCTAAATTTGATTTGTAGGAGTCGTTTGATTCTCATAAGTGAAAAGAGAATGCTTTTGAGTGCATCCATTGGTATATCATGCTACACGCGAAGGACCAAAGAAATACCACTATTGAAGCTGAAAAAGGTAGATTTATCTAATGCGCCATGATTCTAATGGGTCTCAAGATTCGGATGTGCACTCAAAATGTCACGCCGGGCGGAGGAGTGGAAATTTCTTTGTGCACCGAAGATGAATATTTTTATGTGACTCTAATTATTATTCTTCTTGGAGATAACTATAGATATTCAAAGGCCTCAATAAGGTTTACGTGCTATCTAATTTGAATCCTTCTCATGTAAGAGGGTGCACTGATTTATGAAATTAGTAGATACGGATGTTGGGAGTTTCTAGATGTTTTGAAACAAGCCTCCAAAGGATGGAAATCACTAAGTCACACCAACACCTAACAATGATGAAATGTGATATTTAAATCCTTGTCCCACAAGGGATACCAAAGCTGTTGGAGCTCAAAATTGTACCTGTCCTAAATCAGGATGATTCGAGGATTTGAGGAAACATGAGATCAAAATCTTGGGACCTTGCCTTGAGATATACCTCCGAGAGAAGGAAAAATTCTTATACTTGTTTCATTACTAAAACTACTCATAAGAAGGGAAATGTAACTATCTAACTTTACCTAGTATGTTTCAAAGGAAATAGGGTGAGAAGGAGATGCATGAAATGAAATCCTAAACTAAAGGGAGGTGATAACACTAGAAAGAAGGGGATGAATACTCTTAGATGAGTGAAAATGAGGAAAAATGGAGAAAGGAAGGGCAGACATGTGTGCCACGATTGAGAACAACACTCACACACTCATTTCCATGGAGCAAAACAAAAAATAAACCTACAAGAGATGTAAAACATGCACATCATACTAATAATGCAAAGGAAAGGAAACTAAATCTAATAAAACATGAGTTATGTTAGAATATAGCCACAAAACACAAATTCTATAGCTTCCAAAAATGGATAGTTGACTATAATGGTGGAAGAAGGAAATAATCCACATGCAACGATCCAAATCCAAGGCCTTCAACCCAAAATGCAAAGGAACACTACTCTGAATAATTCTCTTACAGTCAAAGAGGGTCCAACCTTACAAATGAGCATTATTCAACAATATATAGAAGAATGGGAGAGAAGAGGAGGGAAAAGAAAGGAAAACTCAGATTTCCAATCATAACCACCGATGTAGCATACAATAAATGCTTGTAAATCCGTATGTAGCTCTAAGTTAGATCTCCTGTAGCTATTTAGAGAAAGTTATGGTGATTTAAAGATTTACGGTGCAAGATGAACACACAAGACACATGTTGCGACCTAATTGGTCATGGGAGTCAGCTAATTGTATGTTGGTTTTTTTTCTGAAATGACATACATGCAAGAGCATCTTTGGAGACTTGCAAAATTTCTGGAAAGTCGGTGGGTGTGCACAAGAGGATGCATAATAACCAGGAAAGAAGAGTGGATGCATAAGAGTGCATGTGGAGGGAAAGGGAACAAATTTGCAATTATGTAAAGGAATTCTATGGCCGCACATGATGGGATGCATGGTTCTAGGATATAAAATAAAGTGCAAAAAGGAAGGAGACTTGAAAAATGAGGAAAGGGAGGAAAGAGAGAGCACGAAAACCATACACAACATAAAGCAAAGGAAAGGGGAAGAAAGGAGAGCATGCACATGCACATGTGAAGAACCATAACCAAGGAAATGCACCAAGGAAGAAAACCAAAGGTGCGTGTGGCCTAAAAACATGAAGCCAAAGCTTAAATGGGCAGTAAGTTTTCAAAATAACCAAGGGGTTATTTTGGACAACACATATAATGAATCTTATTTATGGGAAATAAAAGACCCCAATAATTCCCCTCCTCATGTTGAGATGATACAATCTAATACCCCCAATAAGATTACTAATTTTGAAATTTTAGATCAAGCCCACCATAAGGATGCATATATAATGATAATAATGTTTGTCTTAGAAATATTTATTATATAAATGATATAAACATATGTTCTAGCAATGTATATTTTACAAATAATATTGCTGCTTATTTTTCAAATCGTAATAATATTTTAGCTAAAAATGGTGTCTTTCGAAAAACATATACATGCATATTATCATAGTGATAGCTCTTTAGACTCTCATATTGCACATATAGATTCTATTAGAATGCAAGTATATACTTCATGTTATAGATATATCCTTCTTACTCTTACCACTATATTATGCAATGCTCATACTAAGTATACCATAATATGAAACACATTCTTAGTATGTCAAGTATAACCAAATAACAATTAAAATTTATGATGAAATCTATAAGATAATTTTAACATGAGGTCAAAATCCTATGGTTATCCTTTAAGGTATTTATTAGTTGGATTGATAAAAATGGTATTCATAAATTTTAGATAAATGATATTAACTAATGAAATTTGAAATTATTCCTTGGCATTTATGTTATCCCTATAATTGTTATGCACCTAAGTAACTAATACCTACAAACATATTACTCAAATATCACTTCAAGCCACTAGGTCATACTTGTTACTCATAATTGACTAATAAAAACCTACTTTCATGATATAAAGAACATCTTTAGACATCTACCCACTATGTCTAATTGACACAATGCAATTTACACATCACCAAGATGTAGTCATGCATGTGAGTAGTTTTTCTTGAGATGATGGCTTTGTCCTTCAAATCCTAAATAATAAATTTTCAAATTCACAAGTTATCTCATTTATCCTAGTGTTAATTAGGAGGGAAGACCTATTGCGTAATGTTAACCTATAAAAGAACATTCACACAACCCTTGTTAAAAATGTACTCAAGAAATTAAACAAAGTAACTCAACAATCTGAAAATTACATTGATAAAAACATGTCATAATAGTTATAGATATTGGATAACAATTATAGGTTGTTTACAACAGTATAAAAATTTCTACAAGTGTAAAAAATTACCCTAAATAGAATGACAGGATTTGAAAGTACAAATTCTGTTGGGTTTTTAATATTAAGCAATATATTAACTTAATAGAAACTTGCTAAGGACTAATCATATGACATATAACTTATGTTTAAAACATAAGCATGGAAGAATCCACATATTGCATTGGCAACTTGTTTATAAATTATAAGAGTGACCCAAATATGCCACCCACCTTATATAAAACAAGGTGATCTCATTAGAGATCGATTAAAATGAATAAAACGTAAGTAAAAAACTTATGTGAGTAAGAAATTCAAGTAGATTGATGATATATGATGCGAATGATATGAAGATTCATCTCTACACATGAGTGAATGTATGTGACAGTTTATAATTCCTCTTTGAAGGTGTAACTGCTATGGATTCAAAGAAATACTGGGAGTGCTAGGTGAAATACATATTATCAATAAAGATAAGTGATTTTTCAGTGGATTTTTTACCGAAAGGTTTTCCCACTTAAATCTTGTGTTCATTTACTTTCATGTTTATGTATGAAATCTAATATCTAATTAATTATGTGATATAATTCATTATAACTTGTTCAATCATAAAATATAATCCTTGGCTTGTTTATTTTGGTGGATATATAAATCTTGTGTTATTATTTATCCCCACATTTCCTAATATGGTATCATAATTGGTGTTTATGCATGTACATTATGTTATATGTGAAATATCATCTATAGATCAATTTGAAGAAGATAAATTGAAGTTTTCAAAACCCATGAAACCCTAAATTTGAGAATCAATGGATTTTCCAAAGACTTTAGGCTCAAAACTATAATTCTCTATGAACTTAATTGATGTTGGAAGTTTTGAAAGTTTAAATTAAGTGTGGAAGATCAAAATCAAGTGTGTACTTGTGTTCCTTTCTTCCATAACTTATACGAGTGATTAAAATTTTGTTTTTTCTCATCTGCAACCTTCTTTATAGTTTTCCAATCTTTTAAAACTTTCTGCTATGTTTGTACAAAATTTCTAAGCCTTGCACGACTTATTTAAGTGTTATGGAAATTTTCCTTAGTTATGTCACTTTTTAAAGTGTTACATGACTTATTTATGTCTTACACGACTTTTTAAGTTCTACGTGGATTTTCCTTATTTTGCAACTAATTTAATTTGTTCGTGACTTATTTAAGTGTTGCATTTTTTTCCTTTTCTCTGCATCTCTCTACTTTGTTACGTGGCTTATTTGCTTGATGTGTAGTATTTTTTTGTTGCACAAAATTTTCTTCATCCACATAATTTTCCTTTATTGTGTGGAACCTTTTTTTTGTTGCATGTTTTTTTTTCTTATTATGTGAAACTCTTATGTTTCACGCCTTTTAGAAAAATCCTTTCTTCCACAGACTCTATTTGGTTTGCAAAATTTCCTTTGTTTTGCGGATATTTCCAAAATACTTTGTTCCACAATTTGTTTCCACTTTACTTTATTCCACGACTTTTAACTTATTTTTCCATGAGAACACTAAAGGAAAAAGCGAAAATCCACAAAATATTGTTTTTTTTGTGGATTTTAAAATTTTAAAAAGCTTTATTGTATTATCTATTTCCTTGTCGATTCTCACATCTTTTTATGTGTTTTACAACCTCCCTTCTTGGCTCTCATAACTTGTTTGAGTGTGTTTATTAAGTTTCAAATCTACAAAAGTTTATTTTCTTCTAATCATTATCTGCATTGTTAAAACCCACATAACGCTAATTCTTCCAAATTTACTAAGTTTATAAAATATAGCTAGTTCATAAAATTTATCTATGGTAAATCTCATTTGTTAAATGGTACTAACTATAGTATTTGGAGATTTAGGATTAAATCCATATTTATGGCAAGAAATATTTGGGATCTAGTTAGTGGTGTTGAAAAGAGACCCACCTGGGAGATACACTACACCGAAAACCGAGCATCTTCTCCAAAAAATCCCAATAGGCCATGCCCATCTTATTATAAAGCTTCAAATATGAATTTTTGTTACATATAGGACATATGGAGTCTTGAGATGATGCATGAATTCAATTGTAAATTATGTATGAAGGTAGTCATCTTTCTAAGATAATAAAACTAATCATGGAACTATTTACAACTCTAATGAAAAGATAGTCAATTATCTAGCTAATATTAAGAACATTAAGGCTCAATTAGATGGTTGTAATTGTGAATTATTTCAAGATAAGTTGTTGTATTTTATTATTCAGATTAACATACATGAAAAATTCAGAAATTATATTTCTATTTTGAATTATAAGTATCAAAATGAATATGATTTACTTGATTTAGATACCTTGTCTTCTCTACTCATTCAAGAAGAAATAGTAATGGATAAATTTGAATCAAAAGAGAATGCTTCTCAGGAATTATTCTCCCAAAATTAGAAATCATTTAAAAATAAGAATAAAAACAATATTAATCAAAAAGCATACTTTAAATTTAAGTTCAATCATAAGAATAATCAAAAGTTCAAGTTTGCGTTTGATGGCACATGTACCAAATGTGGTAAATTTGGTCATAAAGAAGTTGATTGTTATTCTAAAGTTAATAAGGTTCATAATAATGTTAAAAATAAGAACTTCAACAATAAAAAGAAGAAGAATAAAAATCAAAATCAATCTAAAAATCAAGCTAATAATGTTGAGAAAACTATTTCTCTTTATATTACTCTTTCAGCCTCTAATGACAATGAATGGATTCTAGATAGTGGTGCATCTAGGCATATGACATATATTCATGAAATTATTTCTGATGTTGTAGAATTTCATGAGAATATATATCTAGGTGATAATTTTGTCATTAGGTTTAAATGTTGTGGTAATGTTAAGTTAGAAAATGGAACCATTAGTAATGTTTTATTTGTTCCTAACTTAAAGAAAAACCTTTTATCTTGTTCTCAACTAACTAGAGAAAATGAAAAGTTGTGTTATTAAAAGATAAATGGTATGTAAAGAATGATCTTGGTAAGATTATTGTTGCTGGTTTTTAGAAGAATGACTTGTATATCTTTGAAGGATTTGTTGCTGAATATTTCCTTTATTATTATTCTTGTAATGTTGTTCAATTATGACATGAAATACTTTGGCATGTGAAATTTAAAATTTTGTTTGAAATATCTTGCTTTAACCTTGTTATAGGTCTCCCTTATTTGAAATCAGACCATGGATCTTGTGAAAGTTTCTTGCGTGGTAAGCAACATGTTGAACCATTTTATAAAAATCATGAGTCTAATTCCTCTAGCTTGCTTGAGTTAATCCATAGTGATGTAAGAGGTCCTTTATAAGTTCCTTATCTTTTTGGAGCTTTGTATGTTGTTAGTTTCATTGATGAATTTTCTAAAATGACTTGGTCTTATTACATTAAGAAAAAATCTAAAGTTCTGTCTAAGTTTCAAGAGTTTAAAGCCTTAGTTGAAAACATGGCTAATATGAAAATAAAGAGAATCAAAATTGATAATGGAGGTGAATATGTCAATAAGAAGTTTGATGAGTTTTGTGTGTCTTATGGAATTCAAAGAGAGTTAACAACTCCATATTCCCCACAAAAATGGAATAGCTGAAAGGAAGAATAAAACAATCATATAAATGGATATGACCATTATTCATGCTTCTAATGTGCCTAAGTTTCTTTGGGATGAAGCCATGAACACTATTTTTCATATCCTAAATATAGTTCCTACTAAAGATTTGCATCAAACTACACCTCATGAAGTCTAGACCAAACAAAAACATGATATATCTCATTTAAAGATATTTGGTAGTCCTGCTTCCCTTCTCATTCCTAAAATTAAAAGACAAAAATTGATCCTACCTCCTATTCTTGCATTTTTGGGTATGGTAGTCACACAAAAGGATTAAGAGTGTATGATCTAGTAAAACATGTGATTATAGAGAATAAGAATGTTCATGTTCTAGAGAAACCATTTTGTTGAATCTTCCTCTCTTCCCTCCTCTGCATTTCTTGAGTATGAAACTCTTTAATTTGATAATCCTTCTTTAGACAATATGGAAACTGATTTCCAAGAGGCTGATCATCCTTCTTCCGATATGATGGATGTATATATTGAGGGGAGTCTTCTCAATCTATGTCTCAATCTAAAATTCCTAAATGGGCTCAAAATCTGATTTCTAATTATCAACCTAATAATATGAGAAAGATGATCTGCATTCAATATTCTTATCATGCCTTGTCAACTTTGTATGAGGTTAAACCTCAATATTTTGAAGAAGTCAGCCTAGATGAAAGGTGGATTAATGTTATGAAATCTAAATACAATGCTCTAATAAAAAAATAAACTTGGGAATTAGTCCTTCTTCCTCATAAAATAAGCATTGTAGGATCTAGATGGTTGTATAAAATTAAGTATAAATCTCACTTGACAAGATTGAAAAATTCAAGACATGATTAGTTTTTAGAGGGTTTAATCATAAAATTTGATTAGATTATGTTGAAACATTTTCTCTTGTTTCCAAAATGAGAACTGTTATAATTCTTCTAGCTCTAGTTGCTCAACATGGATGGGAGATTCACTAAATGGATGTGAAAAATGATTTTTTAAATGGTGATTTGAAGTAAAAATTTACATGCATCAACCTAGAGGGTTTGAATAACCTGTAAGGAATTATATTTGTGTAAGATTTAAAAATATTTGTATGGTCTTAAACAAGATCTTATAGCTTGGTATTGTTATCATATGGATTTTCACGCATGCAAATGACATGTAATAGTGTGGGAACGAAGTCCCTCCTCAATGAAGGTGAGGCTTCCTTTATTGAAAACCAAAACTATATTTACATCTATACATTCAAAATTGTATGTGGGGGTGTTTTAGAACATCAATGTAAAGAAAAGTGAATGAAGGAGATGTAATGGAATGAAGGAAAGGAGTGGAATGGAATGAATGAAAGAACATACAAGAGTTAGGTAAAAATAGAGCCTAATATTGCATGAAGAGGAAATATGAATAACCAACACAAATAAAACAGAGTTTGAGTTATCCAAACAAGAACCCGTAAAAGGGAACACACATGAGCAAGTAGATAATCAGAGCTTGATCACTATGAACTAGAACAACTGATTAATAACGTTGACAATAAGATCAAAGATAATATTTGCATGCAAGATTCAAACACCTAACATATAATGAACATAAGAACATCAAATGTTACAAGAGACAATAAATGAGACACAAAGTTCGTATTTCATTAACTCCAAAATGTTTTTCACAAAAGAACACAAAGTTTCTTCCTGAAACAAAGCTTGCACAAAAGTATTTTCTTCTCCTCTCTCAAAGTCACCCTTACAAATGAGCCCCTCACTTCCTTTTATAACCCAAAAGTTGGTTACAAAGTAGTTAGGGTTTTACATGATCATTAAATAAGGCACTTAAGTGACCTTTGAATTTTTCAACAACTTTATTAAAGACAACCCAAAAATAGAAATTACTTAAAATATCCATTGTTTCCCAAAAACAAATAACAACACCTTTTAAAATATACAATAATAACCAGTGCCTTATCCATTGAAATGGGGTCCGCCTATCTCAAGCGTATGAGAAATGGACTCTCCCACTTCGTTAGATACCAAGAAAATCAACTCCCTGAACCGCCGGTGAAATTAGGATCTGCCGCTTTTGCCAGTTGAAAGGATCTAAACCTTCCTAAAGTTTCAAACATCTTTTCTTCTTCTGGAGGTTCACTTGGTCGAAGAATAGCCTCACAAAATACCTGCAATTCAAGAATTCTACTTAGCATATCATTTAAATTAACAATTTTGGATTGAGAATTCTCAAATAAGTTCTTTAATTTGATGCACCGCTCCATGGAAACTGACGAGAAATTGTTGGCGGGAGTGTACATGTCCTTAAACAATTGTGAAAATTTTTCTTCCACCTGCTCTAATGAACACCTTTGATTATGCCCATTTATGAGGTTACAAGGAATCTCAGCCATGAATTCTTGAATAAAGGAGAGTGAAGTGAATGCTTCATTGCACATGATTTCATAATGGATCATAGAATCCTCAAGAAGAATTTTTCTCAATTTGAGATGTAGACACCAAAGAAAATGTGTCCCTCGATGTTCAAATTCGATAATTCCTTCAATAGCTAAAAATGAAGATTCCATACTTGTCATCTCCTGTAAACTAGGAAATATCTCATCCAAATTTGATATAGCAAAAACAAAAGTTTCTTTGAAAGAAAGAATTGGATCAAGATACGCACTGACATCTTCATGAAGCTTAACCGTGGTCTTGATCATCCCCTGGCCTAAAATGAGAATCTCTGAAAGCCAAGTTTTAGTGACATGGCCCAATGTGTTTATTTCCTTTGACAAATTGAGAGTATCTTCATCTGGGGCAGCCACTACATCAGGTACTGGGAAGGTGGATGATATGGGATTTATCAAATGTTGAACATATTCCACCAATTGATTCTTTTTGGCCTTGAGTTGAGAGTTTTGAGACTTGTATTTCTCAAGTCTCTTTAGCACGATATCAATTGAATCTCAAGCCATCGCCATGTCACTTTCTAATGTAGATCTTCCAAGTCCCAGTTTGGAAACTTCATAGTTAGCAGGAATCATAGCATCGTGCTCTTTATCCACTTGTGGAATGGAAAGGTCTGCAAATTTGTTTCCACCATTATCCACCATTATTCGAGAAAGAACCTTAGGATTATTAGGAATGAAATCATTCGAAAGTTTGAAAATGGCAAAAAGAAATGTCAACTGGATTGACAACTCTCTTTCTTTTCTTCACTTCGGAATTAAACCAGGAAGGAGTATCATTCACTATTTCAGCATTCAGAATCCTAGAGTTTGAATCAATATTCTCATTATTTCTGACATCATGAGATCCTTCTTGAATCCTATCTATGACCTTGATTTGAGGAGACACAACTTCAATATCCACTTCCTGATTATTCAGGAGATTTTGGGAAATCCCTTCATGAACTACATGCTCTGAAGTGTTTGATATTTGAATTACCTACACCTGAGTGGATGCTTGTTTGAAGCATGGTTGAGGATCATTTACTACTAGCTTCTGAGCACTATTAATGATGTGGGTAGAAGAATCTCTACTCGAGGTAGAAAATCCAGACACATGCTCTCTTCCTTCTTCGGGGTTAGGATCTTTAGATCTTTCTCCTTGTGACACATTACTTGGTGAAGTGGATTTCAGCAACCACTCCTTTCTTACTTGTTGTGTATGATTAGATGGTAATGAGGTTGATCGAGAAGAGACTTTGGTCGAATGGAGGCCCCCTCATATAGGAAATTTTTGTGATCCCGAAACGTGATCTGGAATTGATTGCAATTTGGCAAGTTCTTTGTCATACCAAGATATACTTCTTTTAATAATTAGTTGGTTCTTTCCATCAAGAGAAAATTCATCTCTTTTGGTCCAGTCGATTCGAGGCAATGGGGTAAAGGCAACGGCATCATATGAGGGATCGACGAAATCCTCATCATCATTTATGAATGAATTGGGAGGACTCTTGATGTGGAAGGCCTTGATCTGAGCAAGTGTTAGGCGAGAGTACTCCTATCTTCTTACCTCATGTTCATCCGAACAAGCAGCCTAGAAATATTCCATGGTAGGATTATGTTGGTACTTTGCTCCCAGAATCTTTTGCATATATCCATTGATATCAAACTAGGATCTCTTCACATATGGATGAATGGTTATGAGAGTGAACTCTTTTTCCATGAGTTGTGCACTGAAAATATTTGGACATTGGTATTCCCCGATTTGAATTGGGAAATGAATTCCTGAATGGTGCTTGTCACTAAGAAGGTAGTGAACTTGGAATAATTGTTGCGTCACTCCATTAATGCCCATCTGTCACTGACGTACTTAGGAAGTTTCCATGGGGTACCAGCAAAGCCACTCACGCGAATGTAGGAAAAAGATGAAAATTGAATAAACTAGGTTCCCCATTGGGAAATGACACTCATGGCTTCTTTAGAAAACCTTTCCTCAAAGTATTCGATTCAGGTTCCGGATCACACGGAAGGTGAATGCATTGTTGACTCTTCTAAAATGGTGAGAACTATTTTTGAAGCTGAGTTGAGGGTAATAATGAAAAACATTGTTCGATGGACCCATGACTCCTCTCGTTTCAAGTCTCGAAAATAGCTTTCTTCTTGCTACCACATAAGTCAAATACGATGTCATGTAGAAGCATCTAGTCATCTTAACTTCTATCAATTATTTGTGAAGGGTGTTACTAATGATGGTGGCCCAATCCAAAAACTCTTTCTTGGCTAGGATGATATAGATAAATTGGTACATCCATGGGTGGAAAATCCTAGCAGAAGGTAGACCGAAAACTCGACTTAGGAGAGTGATCATGTCTCCAATTTCTTCCACGAACTCAACATGGTACATTTCTTTGGGAAGCATGTCAATTCGAGGTCTCTTGGTTACTAACTAGTTGTTGTTAACCATCTTGCTCCATCTTAGGGGTTTTCATCCAAGAATTCTTATGCTGACTGGCGAGTGATATCCACATTCTCGGGAAATTTGGGTATGCCGAGAAATTCCTCAATGTGCTATGGTGTGATTAAGAGGAAAGGCTCACAATTATCTTTAAAAATTCCTCATCTCTCAAGGTCATAATGCTCTGCACAAGCAATAACCAATTCTGGATATTGCACCGAGACAGGAAATGCTGTTGCTTGGGGTAGACCACTATGGTAAAGTCTATCTGAGAAAATGGTTTTACCTTCAGTTTTCACCCGCTCGTAGAACTGTTGCACGTTGATGTGACCTAGATTTGTATCAGTGATGTTGTCATATGTTGACTTAATGGAACTAGGAGGGATAATTCCTTGAAATTCATATTTCAGGGTGGATTTGTTTGATTTCTCCACTAGCTTCCTTGATCTCCCCGTAGATTTGGATTTTTCAGCCATTATGAATTTTACAAAAGAACGACTCAGGCATGCAAGACAATGCAAACGGGGCCGGGTCTCAGTCTCAAAACCCCGTCGATGCAAGAAAAATATGTTTGTTATATTATTATTATTATTTTAAAATAATAATAATAATAATAATGACAATAACTTGATTAGGTTATAATTTTTGATTCTGGTGATGATTATTTATTTTTAATTTAAAATAAACAAAGTCGCCTGATTTTAATATCTTGATATTTTATTTTTTTACTTCTCCGGTGCGTGAATTCTCCTGAGAACGCATGATTCCTTGTGGCAAAAATAGGAAATATTTAATGTTCTTCTTTGCAAAATTTATTATTTTCTTCCCCAAGGCGTGTAAACTCTTTCTTTGCTATTGATGCATGGTTTCTCCTTCCAAGGCGTGGACTGTGAAAATAGTTTGCTGTCCTATTTTGGACTGTCCCTTTTTTAAAACCTACACATTTTTTCCCTTTCTCCTTTCCACGTGGATTCCTCCTAGGCTGGGTGCATGGATTTTCCTGGAGAATGCATGGAAATATTTTTTTATTTCCTGAACTATTCTAAAAATGCTGCTCTCTCCTCCCAAGGCGTGTGGTGGTTTCCTTTGCTCTAAGTGCGGCCCTGCTTTTAATATTTTTAAAAACTGTTCTTTGGCCAATGCATGGAAAATTTTGTTTTGTCTTATGCTCACACTTCTTTCTATCTTTTCCCCCAGGCGTGGGCTATGGACAGTGCGTGGGATTTGGTTTTCTCCCCCACATGGTCTCCTGCTCCTTCTTTCTCCTAGGCACGGCTTTTGCTGCAAAAAAAAAAAAAAAAGCTAAAGCAAAATGCATGGAATTCTACTCCATGCATGGGAAATGATCTTTTGCTATCCCCCAAGGTGTTGGAAATTTCTGTCTTTTTCTCTTCCAAGGCGTGGATTCTCCTTTCTATGCATGGTGATCTTCTCTACTTCTAGTTCTTTAATGTTTCTCTCTCCTTGGCATTGGAAAAATGTTCTACTCTGACTTCAAATCAATTTTGTTGTCCTCCTTTCCTTTGCATGCGTGGGAGCTTCCTTCTTTGGCGTGGAAAAACTCCTTTCTCTCTCCACATGGCCGGCCTGGCTTGGGCGTGGGATTTTTAAAACTGTTCTTTCCTTCAACTAGGCGCATGGAGGTTTCTTTTTTTATTTCTTTTCCTGGATTCTCCTTTGCTATTTTCAATTTTTTGGACTGTTTCCTCAAAAAACGTGGTGAATGTTTTGGTTGTTCCTACGTGGAGAATGTTTGGGTACCAAAATATTTAAAAATTCCCCTGCCAATGCGTGGAAAGAAAATTTGTCTTTTTGCTTTGTCCTTTTTCTCCCTCAAGGCATGGAAATTTTCTCTTGTAATACAAAAATCCTCTTACTTGGCATTCACAGTATTGTGGGATGTGACAAAATATTATGTCCTTCAGAAGAAATAAGAAGCAAAGCTTCGCACGACTCTTTCCAACGAGTTTGACGGAGGAAGTTATGAGGATTAATCCGACTTCCTCTCTTCCGGGTAGTGGAATTAAGTGCCAGGGGGAAATGGGGAAAGCAACAACCAATTACCAACGGAATGGCAAAGTGGATTGACAATCCCCGTTTAATTTCCCCATGTGGGAAATTGGGAGATTTCCTGTCCGTTAGCCAATCCATGATTTGGCAATTGGTGGAGAAAATCCCACAAACGGGAAATTAAAAGAAAATTGCTAGGAAATGGGAAATTTGGGTTCGGGAAGCCAAATCGGCATTCCTGTAGTTGGAAGCATAAGCTTACTTCCCCAACAATTAAAATTTGTCAAATGAATTTTTAATTAATATTTATTTAATTAAATACTCTCAAGTTATTTTAAAAATTAATTTTATCAAACAAGGAGCAATTAATTAATTAACTATTAATTAATTAATTTTAATGTATTTTAATGTGATTTAAAGCCTGGCGGGAAGAGTTCTCGCCCGAAAAGGATGAAATGAAGACCGAAATAATCACAAAAATGAGATGGTCATCATGAGGGTGATAAACCACATGAAGTAACACTTTTGGAAAATTTCAAAATTTCCATTTTTTTATAATTTTGCAAAGTCAAAATTAGCGATAACATGTATGAATCATTTATAGTTACATTTTAAAAAGTAAATATTTTCCGGTCTAATGGCCACTACTCTTGTCCATGTTCATGTTCTCTTCCCTAACCCTAGATTCCCTAGCGATGGCTCGGCTACATTAGTGCAACGATAGGTAATATAGGGTCTTGTGCAAACCCTGATCCACATGTGGTTCGATTGGATCGGTCACCATTTGGGTGGGTTTTGAAGGTGGTGGTTGTAGTGGTGGTTTTCGGACATTTTGGAGCAAGGGGTGTCAAATCCTTCCCTTACACAGTTTGGTCTCGTGGTTTTAGCAAATCCCGACCTGGGTAGAGGTGCTTCGGGGATGATTGGTGTGTTGGGCTCCCTTGTTCCTTATCTTGACTTTATTCGGCCTTTGCTTCATTAGCCTTGTCTCCTTCAAAGTATAGGTTGCGAGGTGGTGGCGTGGATGGTGCTAGTGGTTTCGATGGTGTTCTGGTGAGGCCAAGTTTGCAAGTGTAGGAGGTGGTAGGGATTCTTTTGGCCCAAATAGGGGGTTGAAATCCTTCTTCTCTATGGCCAAAAGTGGGTGTAGACCTCTGTCTAAACCCATGGCCTACGTTAAACAGACTCCTAAGGTTTTCTTCACAGAAGATGTGTCTAAGACTATTGAATATTTTCAAATGAGAGGCCCGATTTATAGGTTCAAGTGATGGCTTCCTGGGCTCCCTGCTCTCCATAATTGGATTTACAAACAATGGTGCCCCCTCATTGAAGGTAAAGTTAATATTTATCCTTCTACCCATGGAATTTTTGTTGCAGTTTTTGATAGCTCCTCTCATAAGGAGATCATTTTTGAGAAAATTTGGGACCTCCAATCATATCTCCTTCTCATGAAACCGTGGTTTCCTCAGTTTAATACTTTAGTTGAAACATTTAATACCAGACCTGTTTGGGTTAGGTTACCTTATCTGCCCCTGCACTTATGGAGCGAGGAGTGTTTCAGAGCTATGGGTGACATGTTGGGTAAATTCCTTACTACTGATCCCAAAACTGATTCCTTTGATCACACCACTTTTCCCAAATTCTGGTGGATATGGACATAACTGCTGACTTTCTAGCCACTATGGAACTCTCTGTCAAGGACTCAATATGGACTCAAAATTTAGATTATGAAGGGTTCCCATTTAGATGTAGATCTTGCTTTTCTCTGGGACATCTGGCTGCTGATTGTCAAATGGTTAAAAAATATTAAAGGAAGGGTTTCATGGTGGAAGGATTTTAATCCGAGACAATCTTGTGGTCTATGGAATTGAGGAAAATGATTCAGAAAATGTTTTGATTATGCTTAATGTTGAATCTGGAGGAAAAATTGTGTGAGGATGCTCTTTCAACCACTATTTTAGCTAAGTTATCAAATCATATGGTGGGTAAGAGTGATGCCTCCTCACCCCAATCTCTCGAGTCTCAAGTAAAATCAAAATACTTTTAACAAGGATTTTCTTGAAATTTAGCTGCCTATCTACCTAGATGAGGATGTGGATCCTAATGTAGGTGAAGGTTGGAAGGTGGTAAACAACAAAAAGAAAGGAAAATCTGCATGATCTCTTACAAAGATGAGCCTTAGGTCTCAAAGAGGGAATCACCAAGGTTGTTAGGTTTTCTCCTTGTGGGAGGCCAAGCCTCTTTGTCTTCCTACTTAGGAGTCCTCTCTTCTTTCGGTGCTTCCTCTTTTGGGGTTTTTGTTTGTCTGTTTGCTTCTTCTTTAGGCCTGGCTGGACCTTTTTCCATGTTGGTTTCAACTTTTTGCCATGATGCCTATCTTTCATTATGTACAGGGTTCCCAATCCCTTCAAAATCTATTTTTACCTTATCTAATAAAAATATAGCTTGGTATGTTTAGATAAATAGTTTCTTTCAATATCTTAGTTTTAAATATTGTTTTGTTGATAATGATTTGTTTGTAAAATCTTAAAACAATCATATTATTATTATTGTCTTATATGTTGATGATATCTTGATTACTAGTAGTGATAAGAATCTAATTCTTAGAATCAAAGAGAAGCCAAGACAACATTTTGAAATGACTAGTTTATGATTGTTAAATTATTTATTAGGCATAGTTATTTTGTAAAAATAAAAATATATTGTTTCATCTAAAGCAAAATATGTTTCTAACCCTATTAGAAGATTTAACATGATTGATGTTAAGATTGTATCTATTCTTATGGAATTTGGAGTTAAATTAGATCCAAAACTTTCTTGTGATAAATTTAATCCTACTTTATATAGATAACTTGTTGGTAGTTTGATTTATTTAACCATCAATAGGCCTAATATATCATATGCAGTTGGAATTGTTTTTATATTCATTTAGGATCCTTAAGAGGACCATTGGAAAATGCAAAAAGGATTCTAAGGTATATCAAATGTACAATTAATTATGGTTTGTATTATTCTTCTTGTGATGATGCAAATTTATTTTGTTATTGCGATTCAGACCATGATGGTGATATTGCGGATAGAAAACTGAATTCTAGATATGTTTTCAAGTTGGGTGTAGGTGCAATCACTTGGAGTAACAAGAAGCAACCAATAATATCTATCTATTCTACTAAAGAAAAGTATAAAAGTGCTATGGAAGCAAAAAAGGAAGCTATGTGGCTGAAAATATTATTGGATGAACTTCATATGGGCATCAAAGGAAGTACTCTTCTTCTATGTGACAACCAAATTTGCATTTCTCTTGCAAAAAATCCAATTCAACATCAAAGAACTAAGCATATTTAGATTCATATTCACTTCATGCAGAGAAAGTTCGAATGGTGACTCCACCTCTCGAATCAAAGGAGCTAGACTCAAATGGTCATGTGAATGACATTGATCTTCACCTCGAATTATATGAGCTAAGAAATTTCATAGTTTCCATTGAGGGGGAAATAAGGAGGAATGAGCATGTTTTGCATTTTTTTACAATGCCACCTCTTAATGACCTAATTGTGCTAATTGTAAAATCCCTATACTATTTCCATTTTGTTTGAGTAAATTATCACTTTATGTGAGTTTACTTGTAATACCCAATGAAGCATTAGATATGAGAGATTCTTGTTTTATAAAAGAATCCATAATCTTATGTAATACTTCATATGTAATCACTTTATCTTGAGAATTATTGTTTTCCGTGTGTACTATAGTTTTTATAAAATATGTGGAATACTTGCTTTATGTTGCAGATTCTTGAAGTACAAAAACAATAAATTAGTGTACCATGGATTTTCTAAAACCCGCGTAACACTTGCATTGGTTTGTGACTTGTTTAAGTCTACGAGATACTACAATAGTGTACTATGGAGTTATAAAACCCACATAGCTCTAAGGTAGTGTACCGCGGAGTTACAAAATCTACAAAAAATTATTTTATTGCATGCTAGCCTAAATCAATTAGATGATTTATGGATTGTAATTCCTTTTGTACAAAAATGTGACTTGGCATGTGTTATTTGGAACAAGCTATATATTTACATTCTGGCCTAAAATATTCATGTGATGATTTATGAATTGTAATTACTTTTGTATAAAAAGGAAAATTTTCATGTTTCCCTACTTAACATTAAGGGGGAGTGTTGGTTTTTTAATATTAAGAAGGAATTTGAATTAATAAAAACCCATCAAAGAATAATGTTCATGTCATATAACTTATTTTTAAAACATAAGCATGGTGGATTCCACATACTGCATCGACAATATTTTTAAATTATAAGAGTGACCCAAATAGGCCACCCAATTTGTATAAAATAAGGTGATATCATTAGAGATCGGTTATAAAAATAACAAGAAAGTTGGAAACTTATGCAAGTAAGAAATGCAAGAAGATTGATGATAAATGATGTGAATGGTGTGAATATTCATCTCTACACATAAGTGAATGTATGTGATAGTTTATAATTGCTATTTAGAGTCATGAATGCCGTGGATTTAAGGAAATAGTGGGAGTGCTAGGTGAAATACATATTCTCAATAAAGATAAGTGATTTTTAGTGGGTTTTTTACCGAAAATTTTTCCCACTTAAATCTTGTGTCTTGTGTTCATTTACTTTCATGTTTATGTATGAAATCTAATATCTAATTCATTCTCGTGATATAATTCATTATAACTTGTTGTTCAATCATAAACTATAATCCTTAGCTTGTTTATTTTGGTGGATATATAAATATTTGTTATTATTTATCCCCACATTTCCTATTAAAACTAAATAGGTTGACACACCATCCTTGTGTAAGTAAAACACACTAACATTAACACCTAATAAACACATGCACATTTTTAAGACTAATGCTGAATTAATCTATAGTATTTAGCTCAATTATTCTAATTATTTAATTCCCCCTCAATTCAACATGATCTCAAGTGAACAAGTGATAGGTTATACAAATTCCTCAAATTTTCCATGTGCATGGGTCAATGACTATATCTGCACGTTGTTCTTAAGTTAAGAAAAATGGAGACATATGTTTTCTAATGAACATGTTTGTGTATGTAATGTATTTTTACTTCAATATTCTTAGTGTCCTCATGTAATATTGTATTATATAAAATTTTGATTCCACCTTCATTTTCACAAAGTGTAAGATGGCAGGATAGTTTTGTGGAACAACCAAACCTTCAAGAATGTGATGTAACTATATCAGTTTGTAGACAAATCCTTTTATAGTACAATATTCTACTTTAGTAGAAGAATGGGAGAAAAATTCTATTTTAAGGGATAAGATGAACCCCGTTTGTTTTCTCAAATGCTAGGGATCATATCTAGGCATACACATGATATGTATATACCAAAGGTTCTCAAACAACACACATTTCATAATTATAGAGGATAGTTTCCCTAACCCTTAAATAGTTATAGGTTTCCAAGGCATATACCTAAAGTAAATAAAGGTATCCTACTAGGATTCCTAATAAGGGAAGGTCAAAATATGGTAAAGAAAATAGGTATAACATAATAATAAAAAATAATAGACTAAAGAAAACTTACATATACACTAATCTATAGAAATGAATTATCAACCATCCACACAACTATAAACATGAAATAAAAGATAAATAAGGGTTATAGATATTTACATGTGGTGTGACTGATAGTGTATTGATCATCTCTAGAGAAACCAAAACTAAGAGAGAATATTTGTGGGTGGAGAAGTGAATTTTCAAGAAGAATACCTCTAGTCCTATCTCACTATGGTGACCCAAATGTAAAAGGGAAAGCTCCAAAACCTCAAACCTAACATGTAGATGCAAATATGTGCACAAATGTCCAATGTGTAAGTAAAGTGAAGTGCTTAGAGTAATGATTGATTGATACTAAAATGAAAAAAAAGGAGGGAAATTCACACACACACACACACACACACACACACACACACACACACACACACACACACACACACACACACACTTGATGTAATCACCCATAGATGATACCATTGAACATAGGATAAATAAATCTAACCAAATAGACCATGGTAAATTGTGTCATATTTTGGGAAGCTTATTGTCAAGGGGTGAATGACAATAAAGAATGGAAGATAAAGGAATAATAGAAGAATGAACAAAGAATAAGATGATTAAAAGTAGTGAAAGATCAAGTAATGAATGACAATAAGTTATCATAATGATGGAAACAAGTGAAAAATAGAGGAAACAAAGAAATGATAGGATGACTATTGTATATTGGAAAACATAGTCATATCTATCTAAATACTATGGTATAGCCCACGTGACCAAGTATGATCACATCCCAATCCTACTAGGCCCCTCGAGGAAACTACTTAGAATGACAATGCATTAGAAAACTGTACATGAGAGAAAAGTTTAGCAAGCCTTAAAAATTAGGTATATACGTATGTACTAGCGAATATCACCACATGTCACAATAGTGAAACCCAAGATGTGAAATGGCTGAAATCAGAAGTAGATGCTAGAAATGAAGTAATAGTGCAAGTGGAGGAAAGAAATAATGAACCCCAACAAATGAAATATACGTACCTCATACTTACCTTATGATTTAGATTGAATTTCCTATTCAGGCACAATGGTTATATATAAAACAAAAAAGAAAGATTAAAAATAAACACTAGAAGATAATTAACAAAATATGACATAAATCACCTAGCTAGGAGTCCAAAAGAAGGAGGGAGTACAATGAGACTTAAGGATGATATCTTAGGGGTGGATAAAAATTATGAAGAGCCCAAAATACTAATAGGTAGATGCTATAATAATTCTAAAGTGAGATAAAGGGTGCTAACTCCTGAACACAATAACATGGAATTAATGGTCATGTAGGTATAGATAAATAGATTACCAAAGTATCATAGGTAGGAGAAAATGGCTTTAGAGAACCATGTGAGATGAAAATAAAGTAAAATAGTAGGTTGATGAAGTAGATAACTTGGAATTTATTGTTGAAAGTAGATATGAGCCATGAGGTAGAGAAAACTATGTATAATAAGAAAAAAGTAGTTATGACATGTGAGGTTGCATACATATATAAGAAAAGGTGTTATTTTTGAATATTTCTTGGGCTTGAAGTTTTTATTTTGAAGGGAGGGTGGGCACCATGAGGTGCCCCAAATATGGTGTGGTGAAAGAAGTGGCATCATGAGATGCCCCAAAAGAAGCATCAATCATGTTGGTTGTGTGGTTAAAGGTATTCAATCTAGCCGAATATTTTGATAATGAAGCACATTGAGGTGTCTAGATTGTGCTTGTGACATGATGTGATCCTTATCACATAATGAAAGAATAGTGCATGTATTTTTAGGATAAACCTAGAATTAATTCACTATGTAGGTGAGCTATATATATAAATTATAATATTTTTTAGAACTCTTAGTTGTATATCCCTATATTAGTGGGGGAAATCCTATCTTGGTGTTTGTTCAACAATATATTCTAGTAGGGGAAATTAGGGGAATAATATATTTTTGTAGAAGTGTATTTTTAGGATGATTTGATTCACTTCCTATGGAATGGATAGAAGTTGTTCAGATCTTATAAACTTTGCAGCTTTCTCCTTTGATTGTAATGATTTTTTTTGTGATTAATAATGTTAATCGAGATCTACTAAGTTTGTGCAATTACACTTGGTATCATAAGTAGGGAGGTTCTAATCATGTGAGAGGAATAGGAATTTACATAAAGATGTAAATTTTGTGAGGGTTTGAGTATAAGGGTAATCCAAAGTTGCCATCATCCTCCGCATATTCACAATATTGTTTTCAAACCTCCAAAAATTGCATAAGCAACTGAAGCACAAGCAATAGTTGCACAACTACAGAGGTGGAAGAAGTAAGGAATTAAGAAAAATTCAGTTTTCAGAGTTCAATCATAGGGATGATCCTAGATACAACTCCTATGAATGAAACATAGGTGATTCTATGCAATTTTGAAAAAAGTAAAAAAATTGCGGTAGAGGGTTCTTATCACTAAAAAATTGTAATAGGGTTATTATAACTAAAAATTGCAATAAGGTTCTTCTTTCGGTTCTTAAGGAAAATCTAGAAATATTCTCAAGCTTCATATCCATTCTTAAATCCAAAAAAGGAAAGGAAAAGGATAAGGATGGAACTCATTGTCAAAGATATCAAAGAAAATCTTGAAATCCTCAAGAAGAACTTAACTAAGACAACCAAGGAGTGGTTAGATATGATCTAGGATTTTCTATTTTGTTTTCCTCTTTGTAATTATCCCATTTTTATGTTTTGTTGTAGTTTTGCGTAGGTATTTCGGGGTTTTTCTACTCTATTGATGTGGTTCCGTAACACCCATGTTTCTAGAAGTAATGCTCTTCCTTCATTGTGCTCAAAGTTTTTGTTTGCTTTTATTTCTTGAACATATGGTCTTTGGCCTTTTGTACCATGGGTAGGATCCTAGTAAAAAAATGATGGATCATAAATTAATAAAAATTAATGAGCATTTTAGTCATCACTAAAGTTAGCACATTGCTAACTTTAGTGGGTCCGCATTGGATTTGATGGAAAATTACTTTTCTTTGGAAAATTTAAAGTTTTTATTATATATTTTTTTAGGATTTGTATGGGGATCTCGATCGTTTCAAGTTCCCCACACTTATTTTATCTAATCTTTAAATTCTCCATACACGTGCACAATAGCCACGATCAAGATAAATTTTCTTTTATTTACTTGGCTCTTGTAAGTTAATTTTAATGTGGAAAATCCCTACATTTACATCAACAAAATTTTTCCATCAATTACAAACTCGACACCATAACTAGAGTGATCTATTGACTCTATAAAACCCGTAAGAAAAAGAGAACTGGTGTTTTATGAGAAAATTAAATCCAACACTTATCAACAACTATTAAAGTTGTGAAATAAAAGGTTGGTTTTGATCCAAAAAATAGTCATATTAAAAACATTTGTTAAATAAGGAGTGTCTTATTGTATTTTGAATGGGTAGACCACTATCATAGCTAGCTACATTTTCTAAAAAAACCAATTGGGGAGGTCCTTGGGTCGAACCTGCCCCCCTTCCAACAACCTCAAAGTAAAACAATCCTTTATAAGGCTAATTTTATTTCTTAGCATGCCCACCAAATTATTAGAGGTGTTCCAAATTTTGATCTACCCTAAACAAGTTTAGAAGTCTGCTAACTCAATTAGTGGAAAAACCCCTAGGTTATTTTTTATTAAAACTATTTCAAAATGGTGAAATTATAAAATTGATAAAGAGGCAATAAAGCTTGAAAATAATTTTTTTGTGAAAATTTCAATTTTTCAAATGCAATATGGGAGCTTTTTTTTTTGTATGATGGAAAATTTGTAATATTGGCTAGTAGAGCCATTTTTAAAAATTATATAATTTAACCATTAGTGCCATATATCTTGTAACATGACTGAAAATGATCCCAAAGTAAATAAAAATTGATTTTTGGGGGTGTGTTTTAATTTTACGAGGAATTTTAAAATTTTTCTATTCTTCTCTCATTTTCAAATTTTTCAAATGGACACAAATACGAAACCTAATTTTTTTCTACCTAATTCACAAATACTTCAAATAGATAATTATGATGCATGGAAAACCAAAATTCATGCACAATCATAATTCGAATATGTATGTCCAGTCGTAATTGGTACACTCACATAACCTGAAAATGATGTTGCACAACAACACACATTTGATTAGAAAAATAAAAAGCAAAACTAATAATTTTTTGGTGTTTTTGATGAGGTTAATCCTCATATTCACGAGGCTATAATAACAAAATCAGCTTGGGATGAATTGAAAATTGTGTATTTTGGTTGATAAAATTGACTAAGTACTAATAAAATGCGAGAGGCTCACGTGAACGGGTGCGTGCATAGGAGAACATAGTAGTGTGCAAGGGGAACATACAATAGAGAAGGAAAGGTCGGTGTGAGGGGTCGTGCAAATGCATACATAATATTAAGGACTTAACTGATTTTTTAGAGACGAGGCTAAAAGATAAAATCAAAGCTAGAGTGCCGCTCAAGAAAAGATCAAGAAATAGATAAAAGCATAGAGACTTAGCTACCAAACAAAGGATAAGAAAGCACATGTAGAGAAAGGAAGATGGAAAACACATGAAGAACGGTAATAATAGGAACAAATCAGATAAAACATGGAGTTATTTATAGTTTCATCTATTATTAGGATAAGTTGGAAAAAGCATGCAGTCTATTTCAGAAGCACGACTATTTTTAAGAAGGGTACATGAAGAGAGTGAAGAGAAAGTACCCACCGAGTAAAAATATATGATACGTGTATTTTTTTTTAAGAGTTACCAAGACATTAAGAATTGGAGAGTGTCTTAGCAAGTTAACATGGAGTCTGTATGAGAGTGCACATGGTTCACCACACCGATGTAATGGTATGTATTTAGCTCATATGTTAATTGATGAACTATTCTTGTAGGGAACAATTGTGGATGGACTACTAATATATCTATGTCCGAACATGGGTTAATTAGTATTATGATTTTTATTAGGTAAATAAGTAGTTTTGACGGGATAAAAAATCCACATTCATAGAGGAACCAGAGAAGCAAGGGGATAACACCAACCCCTTAACAAGCCAAGGCCATGTTAGGACAAAAAGGCTTGGCCAACACAAAGTCCAAAAATAGGCAAGGCACTTACAACTTTCAATACATTATATATATATGTGTGTGTGTGTGTGTGTGTGTGTGTGTGTGTGTGTGTGTGTGTGTGTAACAAACGGTCCAAAGAGAAATACAACTACAACAAAGATACGTGAAAACTATAAATAAAGATACCGTCAACACAAGGTCTACTAACATTTGTTTTTCTTATGACTTATGGTTCTAGAACTTGGACCCTAATTTTGAACTTCCATAACATGTGCCAAGAGATTTGATCAACATCCTACGAGACCATCCTTGTTATCATTCTCATCCTCCTCTTTTTCAAAGTTGCTAAGAACTGACACATGCTCTTCTTTGAATTATCCTTCTTAAAATTTTTGCATTCCATAGTATAAATCCTCTGTTCCTGCATTATAAGTTCAACCTTAAGCCCGTTAATAATCTTATCCCAAATGTCTTCCTACTTATGACATTCCTTCATTTATTTAACCATATTCTTAGTAACCTTAAGTAAGGTATAAATGGAAACCTCCATATTAGTAGTCCTAACCTCCCTATTAATGTCACTAATATTATCTTCTATGATTATCTTACCTTTAAAGGATTCCCTTATTTTCATATTAGAGATAATCTCCACTGCAAAGCATCCTCACTATTACTAACCACATGACCTTTCTTCTTAATATTTATCAATTTATTAGCCAAGGTTTCCTTGTTAAAGCGAGTAGGGTATGGCTTGGGGGAACAATAGCTTTACCATTTTGGAACAGGATCATAATAAGACCATGGTGGAGGGGTGTGTCAATTTTATCCTCTTTAAAATCCATCACAGACATGATGAGAGACCTCAAAAGGAAGAAAGGAATAATCATAGCTTGATTCCTGTGAAAATAATTAAGAATAGACAGATGATGTGTAAATTTTTTTCTTGAATTTGACCTCAAGTGTCATATATTTCATCCTACTTTTACATATGTCCGCCCATCTCTTAGGGAGGAAAATTGTGGCAATGCCATCGAAACCAAATGCACTCTTTCATTTGACCCAAAAATAGATATCTCATGATGTTTACAATTATTATCTTTGAATTTTTTAAACCATCCATAGTCATGCCAATAAGCTCTATAATCACTTGTTCGTCACATGTATTTCCAAACCCCTAATCAAGACTCTACCCTTGTCCCAAGCTTGAAAAATTCCAAACCAAGATTAAGATCATTACCTTTCATAATCTTGATGTATTCGAGAGAAGTGACCCCTCCTAAGCGGGTGCGAGAATGTGGCATCTTGTCTAATATCTTGATAAGAGTTGGGATTTGTTTTGACTCAATCTCCTACCATGTTTAGATAGAAATGCACAGGAGTTATATTTAAACACTTATTCAAATTCACTTTCCCACCTATGGTGAGGGTAAACCACCTTTCTAGCGTCAAAAGGATGCCATCATAGTCCCGCACTCTACCTTTGGAATCATAACCAAAACCCTCATGATTAATGTATACCACGTTACCTTTTCTTTTTATTATTAATGAAATTGGAAATGTGGATCCATGGTACTAGGACATCCCACTCCAACTAATCCTCCATATCATCCCCTGGTTCACTAGGCTGTCCACACATGAATTATTTTCCCTAAACATGTGGCTTATGAACATATCATAAAAAATTTCAATCATATTTCAATCCTCCATTATATTATTCTTAATGATCTAACCGAATTTAATTTTTCCTTCTAGAGACTTAACTATAAATAGTGGATCACCTTTGATAATCTAACTTTTGCTCCGTACAATGCCAACAATTTTATGTCTTGTAAAGCCTTCATAGTATAGTTATTGGTTTGGTTTGCTAGAGGTCATGCATAGTATTTTATGTAATTACCCATTTGATTTCTTATCAATCCACCCCTACCCAAATTTCCTTCCCTTAATTTTGATGAGCCATCAAAATTAAGTTTAAACCATTCATCTAGTGGAGGATTCCATTTTGAGATGCTTCTATCCTTCTTCAATTTATAGTTGGAGCCCTCTTTGGAGGGAATGATATTTAAGGTATTAAGAATCATTTGTTCCTCCTTAGAATAAGACTCTACCCATTTTTGTTTAAGAATCAAAATTTTATCCTTTAGACCTTGGCATATTTTACTAACAACCTTGGAGAGGCTAGAAGACTTATCACGAAAAATTCAGTTGTTTCTCTCTTTCCAAATATCCCACATGATATGGGGTAAGGCACATTTCCAAATAATTTTGATCAGGGATTTTTGAAAGGAGAATACCATTGATGAATCAGTTAGTAAGGTTTCCCAATAGAGGAAATTGAGTGTTGAATGCATTCAAGATGGCTGCTACAACCCAGAAGGATTATTTATACTCTAGAAATAGGTGATGAACAAATTCTTCATTTTCTTTGCATAAGGAACATCTGTTGATCACAATCATACCCATTTTTCATAGGTTGTCAAGAGTAAGGATTTTGTTTTGATTTTATTCCCAGAGGAAGAAATTTATTTTGGGAATAAGATGTTTATTCCAGAATTTTTCCCAATCCCGTGATCCTCATTATCATCAAAGGCTAAGTCATAACTTGATTTAACTTCATAATTTCTCGAGATATATTTTCTCTAGATCATTTCATCATTGTTGGTTTTGTTGGGAATATAAAAACTTCCTTAGTTTATTATGAAGGTCATCAAAGTGTCTTACATGTTCATCATAACCAGGGGGAATATGATAACCCAGTTGGGATCTTGATTATTAAATATCCAAAGATTCTCTCGACATGTACCCCATTTACCTATAAATAATCTAATTTAAGATTAATCCAAGCTTCAACTGTGTCTAGGAGATACTTTTCCAACTAATGATCATCCCATAGATGAATGCTATTACCATCCCCAAGATTCTAAAGCATCCCCTTTATGAGAAGATTCTTGACTTGAGTAAGATTGTTATGAAATATGGACCCTTTGGGAAACTCATCTAAAGATAGGAAAGAATTTCTTCCACTAAAATTCTATGAATATTTTTCTTTCAAGATATCCACCTAGAGTCCCTATTCCATGTGCATTCTCCATCCTATCTTCGCTATCAATGCTTCATTCATGATCTGAATATTATTGAGACCAAGAACTCCATAATTTTTTGGTTTTGTAACTTTCTCCCAAGAAATAAGAGGGATTATAGATTTTTTCTCGGTTCCGAACATAAACATATTTTTATATTCTTTCAATGGATATTATGATTTTGACAAGTATTATGAAGTTGGACATGATATTATGGCCACCCATGTAGAGAAATATGAAGTAAGTGGGATTTTCCAACTTGGGTGAGGAGGGAACCCTTCCACGAAGCAATTTTTTTTTAAACCTTTTAATGAGTGGGTTCAAGGTTTCTAGTGCCACTTGTTTCCACATAAAGAAAATCCTAAATAATTGTCAGAAATGTTTTAACCCTCCATCCTATAATGTCGATAATATTATTTACTTGCTCTAGATTTATATTTATGAAGAAGAAATAGATTTTTTTAAAATTGATAAGTTTTCCAGAGACCTCCTCATAATCCTTAATGATTTATTTAAAGGCTCTGGCTTCATTAACATCAACTTTCCCCAAAAGAAAGATATCGTCAAAAATTGATACAGGATGAGGTTATCAACTCCATTGACCACCTTGATACCTGTTAATATTCCATCTAACATGGCTCTATAACAGATGTAGCTAAGGGATTCTGCAATAATGATGTAGAAGAAGGGATAAAGGGGGTCCCCTAGACACAATCCTCTCTCAGTTTTGAATAAGCCTTGAGGTTTTTTGTTGATGAGAACCAAAAATAGGGTCTAGAAGTGCATTCTTGTATCAATTGGATGACCTTAGGATTAATGCCTAACCTTTCCAAGATAAGACCTAATAATTTCCAAGATATTCTATCATAGGCCTTATGCATATAAATATTCACCATCATATCTTAGTATTCAAATATTGATCGTCATTACATATGAATGATCTCCTAATTATATGTGTTGCTGAATTGACATGATATGATGTATCTTCTGGTATGAATGATTGTTTTGATCCTGAATAATGATAAAAATACATACTAACATCTTGATAAACATGATAAAGGAGGGACCCGGTGGCTACACATGCTTCGGATGAACTTCTAGACTTGTATAGATGATGAAGTGCTAACATGCATAACTAATGCTTGGTAATAAAAGACTACATTTTAGTTTCATTTCCATGATCTATTTTCAAAATCTCTACTAATATGTTGCATGCAGATGCCATTTCAACTATCTTTTGAGAATATTGAGAGTTGAATAGAAGATGAACAAGATGATTTTGCATAGAGATATAGCACTGGACCTAACTTTAACACATGAAAGTGAGTAGAAGACAATATTTATGACTAATTTTATGAGATGTTCTTCATCATCTTCCCAATAGAGATGTACCAGTAGTTGGAAGCTTACATGGCTAATAGGGGTGCCCATTCAGAAAGAAACCTTTTGGACACATGAAGATTAGACAAAACTCTTTTATTTGGATGAGCCGTAGACTAAAGTTGTGGAGAATTGGTGGGAAGGTGTACTATGTAGCTATATATTGGAATACACAATTTCAACATATTCTTATCCAGAGGAAGTAGAGTTCTAGTTCTTGCGTGAGCCAAGAGGATATTATTTGTGTGTAAAACCATTAGCTATAAAGATCCTAATGGTAGAAATGGGAGTGGAGAGATTACCTATGGTGACCTAAAACCATACCGTGTGTAGGGGTCGGAATAGGTTTGGGAAGGCTAAAGGTGGTCCTCGGTGAAGAAAGATAAAGAGAGGAAAGACGAATCAACCATAATGATGTGTGATAGAGGGTTGTGGTCATGGAGTTGAGGTCAAGAGGGATGATGATTGGAATAAGTGATGAGGACCCCATAAAAGGTGAGGGACTATAGTATCATGTAGTCCTAAAATTGGGAAAGTGCAAGAGAGAAACCACATTGTCATCGATGAGAATGAGTCTAAGGAAAGAATGAGAATTGTGAGCGAACATCGATCTAGCTTGGTCTCTATCCCTTGTGTAAGGTGTTCCAAATCCAAAGGTAGTTGTAGAAGAGAATCATAGTGAAGGAGAGAAAGTATAATCTCCACGTTGGGTAGGAGACACATGTAGACATATTTTAATTACTTCTCAGGAGGTGTGATAGATCAAGGATGCACACATGGTAGCATAGTAGGTACCAATGTTTGAGACAAGTACTATTGGAGGTTTTTTTATAGGTGGATCATAAAGACAAAACATTGGCATGCATACCATTAGCATAAATATTATAGGTGTTGTTATAACATAGATAGTTGGCATGTAGTTTAGCACAACAACTAGGACACAAGGAAGTTCATGTATAATACTACAAGTTGTAGCAGGAGGCTCAAGATGGACACCGTACGGAGGGATTGCTGGTGGAGGTTGAAGTTCAAGATCTTGCCCCACTTTAAAAAAAGGACCACAATCGTCACCATTATAACCATAACCTCAACAATCAAAGCAAAAAACACCCCAAGTCATCTTTAATATGTCTCTTCACTTGCCAGAGTATAAAGGTGTAGAGGATATGGCTCAACATGTACACAAGTGTGAATTGTTATGGAGATATAAGGGCATAATAGACCCTGATAGAAAGGAAAGTTAGTTTTCCACCAAACTTTAAGGGTGTACACATAACTGGTATAGAAAGTATGATCCACGAAGAATGCGGTGGATTATGATGCACTGTGTACTACCTTATTGGCTAAATTTTACATTCCAGAGTTTGAGTAACAAAGTATTAGCATACTAAAGGACATCAAGTAGGGATTGTCTAAAAGTTTGAGGGAGTATGATGCATGGTTTAAAACTCTCTTGTATAATATATCATATTATATTCATTGCATTAACATGAAAATTGGTTTGTTGGAGGCTTGTTGACTCCATTTTGAAGGGCCTTATCACATAAAACATTTACTAATCTGCATGCGAGGATTTGGAAGAATCTTTGAGTGGTGAAGTAGTTGGGAGTGTAGACACTGGAGTGAGTGAGGTAAAAATAACAACTATGGCTAAATAATTGGAAAATATTTCTTCCAATTCGGTGCATGAGACACATAGTGGGTTATGGTGCATCAATTGTGATGTGGAAGGGCATACTAAGGATAGTTGTCCATGCAAAAATGTGTGCGTACTATTACAATCTTGTGAGATTTACCACAAGAATCATGATGTATAGAATTTCCCCCTCTTGTAGTGTGCAACAATGAAGAATGTTTCTATGTATTGTAAGATTTACGATGCACATACCCATGATATAGTTGACTTTGCCATTTGATAGACCATATTCATGAGGTGTGTGAGATGGGATTGCGATAGACCAATGTGGCAAGTAGCTCTTAGGCAAATGAATCCCAACCTAATGAAGGGATAAATAATGAAAATGGTGGGTTCGAGGTGGATATAGGAGTAGAGGCCATGGTGGTAGAGGAAGGTTCACACGTGGGACTTGCTATACTTGTGGGTCCCCAAATAAGTACCAGCATGAGTGTCTCAAGAACTAGGTCCGCGTATATGAAAAGTGCACAAAGTTGAATATTTCCCATACCTTTATGAACATATGTGTAAAAATAAGGAAAAAGGCATAGGAATGATTAAGGTAGAGAGCGCCAAGAAATAATAGTGGAAACCTAAAAATATGGTTGATCTAAAGCTTCACTTGTATTAGTCACTACGCGTCCGAAACAACGCACACTTGCAATCCTCTTAAATAAAAGAACCTTATCAGGAGGGAGGAGATTATACATGTTAAGTATCTAGATACTACTCATTAGAATGAGGTCTACCAAGATACAATGGGAGTAATCAAATATGTATAGGAGAGATCCAATGCCCGAAGGAATAGGTGTGTGAAAGGGAACACATAAAGAACATTGGGAAACCACAAAAGGATGTTGATTATTTGAACAAGGTTTGAAAGATGTTGTGACATGATAATATCATCCCCTTGCTAGGATATTTGTTGCGCAAGAAGGTACCACACATTGGAATTGAGCAAGAGCGCTACATACTTCATGTAAATTTACCATCTTAGGACCATGAGTATGAAAAAGAGATTACACTAGATGCAATGATTGATGGCTATTTGGTAAGTAGTATTTTGATGAACACAGGCACAAAGGTAAATGTTATGACTTTGGATGATTGAAATTAGATGGGAAGGCCACAATTGTAGCTGTCCTCCAATGTACTTTATATGGAAAATAAAAGAAGGTCCATGGATATTGAGGTACTCAAGGATGCTTCGATCAATATTTGAAGACAAATTCACAAGAGATTTCAAGTATTAGAACTCACGGAGGAAGATAAATTCCCAGAACTTTTAGGCCATCCATGGTGGTATGTGAATAAAGCTAATTTGTGCTTCAATAAAAGGTATATCAGTTTTGAGAATAAAGATGAGCTCATTGTCATACCCCTAAATGATGTGAAGGCATCATCTTACCTTTATCCTATGAGTGAAGAAGATATTAATAGGATTTACGCATATACAATGCGTGACCTTGAGAATGTGGAACTGTCTAAGGAAGGTGTACTTCAGTGGGAAGAAACACAATCTGTCAGTGACACTACTAGTGTTTCTTGTGATAATTGGGCCCATAGAACATATGAAATGGCTGGATGTGAAGTCAAGGGAAGAGTCACTTAGATGATCAGGACACACATGATTAGGCACTTGGACAAAACTCGAGATACCCCAAAGATATCTGCAGAGAAAAACATGACTCTTTCTTGTGCACCATGAAATACCGGTGGAATAATGAGGGAGATATATAGAATATGATGGTTTATATGTTGTGAGGAACATCAACACATTGGTGGGTGACAAACAAAGACAACTTGTTGGGCTAGTGCGAGGTAAGGGTAGAATTTTTAACAAGGTTTACTTGGAGTAATGGTCCTTCTATTGTACATACATATGATGGAAAAAATCCTTATTTGGTACACATCCAAAACTATGAGAGAAAATGGGTGAAAGGCAAGGAGGATATACCACCATTTATCCGGGTACATAAGTTGTACTCTAATCTAGGTGGACACAAATAGGAATGGTATGTGCATGCGAGCTCAAACAAGAGACTACAAGATGGAATGAAATGACTAAAGGTATGGCTCGTACTTTTGATTAATTTTCTAAAACTCCACTAACACATGAGGCCTTACATGAGATAATTAAGTGCATCACACTATGAGATAGAGAAAAATTAGAAGAACTCATGGTTAAATTTGTAGGAGAACCTGAGATTGAAGTGTGGGAGGAAGTGTTGGAGACTCGAAGAGAAGCTATTGAGCCACACAAGGAAAGAAAATGATAAGGGGAAGATGGTATACCTCATTGATGATGAATAAGTAGAGAACCTGGATATTAGCCATACAAAGGGTGAACACGAGGTGATAGAATCTATAGATGAGAAGGCGTGCACATACCATGTACCTATGGATACTAAGAAGGTTATTATTAGGACTAAGGATGCGCATAAGGAGGCTATCATTGAATATTATTGTTGAGAATCATATGTTGCGAAGATCATCGATTTTTTTACGTGACTTCTAAGATTTTTTCCCAAGGGTTACCATGAAATGAAGGGTGTGTATCCGTATTTAGGAGGGATGAAATTAAGTTGAAAGATGGCACATGTCCCATTTAGAAGAGGCCTTATATGATGAATATGAACATGCACGTGAAGTTTAGTGAAGAGATTGAAAGAATGCTTAAGTTTGGAATCATGAAATCTATTGAGGAATTTGAGTAGGTTAGCCCCATGGTTATCAACATCAAGAAGATGGTCAAATTAGGATCTCGTGTTGTTTACAAGGTACTCAATGCTTCATGTGTAATAGATCCTTTTCCTACACCATTTACAGAGGAGATCCTTGAAGGAGTTTGGGCATGAAATATATTCATTTACTTGATGGATATTTATGGTACCACTAGGTACACATTGTGCATGAAGATCAGGATAAGACCACCTTCGCCACAAAATTGGGAAGATTTTCATATATTGTCATGCCTTTTGGGTTGAAGAATGCGTTAGTGGTGTTATCACGTATCATTGTCCAAGCATTTTAGGACTTTATTCATAAGTTTTTATAGTTCTATCTAGATGATTAGACCATTTACGGAATGGTGAAAGATCATTATGATAATCTAATTTTCATGTTTGAGAGATGTAGGTAGTTGAAAATCTCTCTCAACATTAAGAAGTGTATCTTTACTACACCATTTGGCACTTTGATTGGGCACATAATTTGTAAGGAGATATTGTTGATAGATCCAACTAAGATTGTAGTAATTTTAGGACTAGAAGAACCTACCAATTAGAGTGAGGTGCACAATTTCTTATGGCATACTGGTTATTACAAGAAGTTTATCAAGGATTATGTAAAAATTGTCACGCCCTTGGAGGAATCGATCGAGACAAAGGAAATTTTTATTGGGGTGATGCGTAATAGTAGGCGTTTGAAACATTGAAGGATAAACTAACCACCACACCTATCTTGTGCTTCCCTTCATGGAACAAAACTTTACATGTACATGTAGATACCTTTAGAATGGCTATTGGAAAAATCTTGGCTTAACCAGAGAGGGTAATGTGGATCATCCCATATGATTTGAAAGATGGAAGTTAACACTCGACTAAGAATTACACAACTACAGAGTGTGAAGCATTATTTATAATCTACGTGTTCCATAAGTTCGGACATTTTTTATTAGCGATACGGTTTATATTTTACACAGATCGTATGACATTACAAGATACTTGGTCAAAAACTTGTTTTACAAGGGAACATATCTTGATGGATACTCCTTTTCATGAGTTTGAGTTTATAGTAGTATTAAATACGGGAAAGAACAACTTGGGACCTATCATTTATCAAGTATCAACTCTAGAGACGATGCATAGAGTATTGAAGACATTATGCTTGATGCATAATTGTTTAGATTGAACTCGCTAGCTAATTTGAAATATATAACATTATTCTTGCACACTAGACTAGAGCCGGAAGGAATGAAAACCTTGGAAAAGAAACACGTTACTATTTGAGCTGCACCATATCAACTTATTGGAGGATACTTGTATAAAATGAGTAGAGATGAGGTCTAACACAGTTTTTTTGGAGCATGAGCGTGAAACCATTATGAAGGAAATGTATGGAGGAATAGCCGAGTCCATTATTAAGGAGATGTGACTATGTGAAAAATCCTTTTAGTTAGTTTATGGTGGGATACATTACATAATAATATTGAGGCTTTTGTTAAAGTATGTGATCACTGCCAGAGAATTGGAAAGCCTGGGAATAGAGACGAGTTGTCATTAAATATTATAGTAAGCACAAAGCCTTTTGAAAAATGAGAAATTGATTTTTGTAGGGCCTATTGCACCACCGAACGCAAGACAAAAAGTGCGTGTGTAGACACTAAATCACACAATTTGGGGTATCTATCTAGTCCTAATCACATACTACTATTAATATGATTCCTAAGTAAGAAAAGTACTAATTGACCCATGTCTTTGGCCATATTTTATTGCTTTATATTTCCACTTTTGATATTACACTCTTGCTTGCATAGTATGTCTTTTTATACTTTGGCATTTCTCACCATGGACACCAACGTCCAGCCAGACGCCTTGATGTCAAGTGCCCCGAGCTCTTTGTATTTTGCTTACATCTTTTGGGTCCTTTTTAGCCATTTTCCAATCTAATATTTTTAGTAGTCAGCCTTTTCGTGTTAAAAATGAAATTCAAGAAAGGGAATCATATAAATATAAAGTTATATGACCATAATAAAAGAAAAAGTACAAAGCATTAGTTATCACCACCTAAGGTTGCATTCAAAGGATATTCTAGAGCATTGAAGCATCCATTATAGCTCCACATAAAGGACTGCATTTTTCTTCAAAAATTAATAGGAGGGGTAGTGCATTCTTTCATGCACCCATCTATCTAAATTTTTACATCTAGCTATTTGCTCGATATTAAGTGTGACACACACCAAAGCAACCTAATGAATGATTTCAACAAACACACAAATAAAAATACATTGGGTTTGAAATATAGTGTATCACTCGGTCGTAAGATCACTTATTTGACACCGAGGATAGTCTCGACCCCTCATTTGCATTATTTTATTTTTGGGATTTGATACTGATTTTGAGGGTTTTATAGGTAAATTTTTATTGTAGGTTATCGAGACATCAATGATCATTGTGCGACACACTAGTGACAAGAAGTGGAGGAAGAGAACATATCGCGACCATCCAAAGATGGTTTTCTAAGGTTTTGAGAAGTCATAGGTTCCTGAGAACAGGTTTGCAGTAACCGAAGGCACCCTTGACTAGGCACCCTAATTGTGTGACAAGAAGTGGAGGAAGAGAACATATCGCAGCCATCCAAAGATAGTTTTCTAAGGTTTTGAGAAGTCATAGGTTCCTGCAACAGTGTGTGCGAACCCGAAGGCACCCATGACCCATTCCAGGCACCCCAATACAACATATTCCAACACGTCTACCTTTTTTTTGTTTTATTGTGATAATGTGCACTTAATATTTTCTAGTTCGTCAATTATGTGTACCTTTGGCATTATAATGAAACACCTAATTCATCTTATTTCCTCATTTGTAGTTAGGGTTTTAAATCTTAATTTCTTATTTACTTGGGTTATATATGTATTTCATTTCATATTTAATTATTAGCACTATTACATATTTAGATTAGGAATTTTATTAATTTATAGTAATTTTTCTTAACCATTTTTGTGAACCCATCGCTCGAATACACCTTATTTCTAGGGATTTTATCATCTTTTCACTATGGCTCAATCTTATGGAGAATTTACTAAAGCCCACATTAAAGAGATCAATGATCATATCAATAAGCATCCTCAAGATCTAGACTTTCTTTTATTCACTTCTCGTGAGGAGGCCACCAATATTGCCAAGCTTAATGCCGATACATCCATCCTCGCCTCCATGTCCATCACTCCTCAACCCCCTAATTCCATTCTTCTCACTATTTTCACCATACCTTTTTGTTCCTACACTCACTAATCATTTCACTCCACCTCTTGTTTCTCACACGTGGAAAGTATCTTCCTCTAGAACTCCAAACTTATCCTCCCTTTATCAATATCTTAAAGTCTAAATTCAGAAATTTCAGTAGGATACTTCTTTTTGTCTCCATCTCTGGATTCCACTTTATTACTTCATACTCCATTCACACCCGCCATTTCTGATTACCCACTTCCTCCTAATTTTTCACCCCCAAGCTTTCCATTTTCAATGGGCATGGTGACCCATAAGAACATCTTCGAGAGTTTCATGTGGCATGTCTAGATTTTACAGATGATCATATTCTTCTAGCTAAGCTCTTTCCTTGCAGTCTTCACGATTATGCGATGCATTGGTTCTATGACCTACCTGTCCACTTGATAACATATTTTACGCATCTAGCTGATGATTTCATCACTCATTTCTCTATCAATATTGGATCTAAGATCTCATATGCTTAACTTTCTCAACTTGAAGAAGGATTTGATGAACATATAATAGATTATATATTATGATACAACAATAACTTATCTACGAGGTCTAATTAGCTTCCAGACTTTGAACTTCAAGACCTATTTATACAAGTCTATTTCCACTTCTTTAGGAGGGTATTATCTTTGAGACCTCTTCATTATTCTACCATTTGTGTCATACTCTTAAGCTATACGAAACAAAAATCTTATCTATAGGTAGGATTAAGTATCACGAACAGGTTCATCTTCTACACGTTTTCAAAGTAAATCAAATTTCAATCCATTTGCAAAACCTACGGAAGCTAAAACAATCGTCAATGTTGTATCTAACACTAAAGAGATTCAATGATAACCACCTAAGTGTACATATACAAAATTTACTATCAATCGCATCTTCTCCCGACATAACTTATCGAGAGAAATATTATTACGCTTCCTCCTATGATCAATTTTGATCCATCTCTCCCTTAAGGTCATAATTACAATGAAACTCTTAAATTCAAAGGTCATAATTACAATGAAACTCTTAAATGCGACTATCATCAATATGTTAGGAACTCTACATATCGATGTTTCAAACTTTGCAATCTCATTCAAGATCTTATCATCAATAATACACTTGATCTCCTAGAGCCTATGGAATCTGCCCATCACTTTGAAAATCAAAAGCTCAAAATATTTAACAATCCTCTTCTAAAAAAGAAAACAAGAGGTTGATTCTTTAGCAAATCAAACATATCATGCAAGTACCTCCTCTTGCATCACGGGCTCTCAATTTTCTAGTTTCTCATGTTGAGACATCTCCTCCGATCATTACTTTCTTCGATCATGACTATCATGCTACATTCTCCTCTAATCACTTACATATCACTGCTTCTATTATATATAATTATATTAATAAAACCATCATCTATCCATAATTTTTCATTAGTGTATGTTTTATCACACTTCTTTATCGCTATCGGCCTTCCCACTCTTGCAAATATCATAGCCGATACCTAAATCATATGGAATTGTTAAGCTCGGTCACTCTCAGTCCTCTTACCATGCTTATGCCCTTCCTCATGGTACCATCCATTGAAGGGTGTGACATGTTCCTCGGTATCCCCACGGATCTATGCTCCTCATGGTACCATCCGTTGAAGGGTGGTACCATATGTTTAAAGTTTATTTACAATAATAAAATTATCACTATCAATGTTATTTTGTCATCTAAACCATGGCTGTAACATCCTCTTGAGGTTACCATTGCACTCGCTAGAGCATCTAGGTCCCCGCATCATCTTGAATCTAAATCACAATATTCTTATATCTCGTCTATTTGTACCACGACCTAGACACTCTCATCGGTCTATTAGTCCATCATATAAGTCTTGGTTTATCACTCAGCACCACCTTCACGGAGATATACATAACCTCCGCACTCCCTACACATATATGTCCATGACCTCCGCACTAGCCTTCACATAGGTGCACATTACCTTTCGCAGTCTCCTTCACCTAGGTGTCTATCGCCTCCTAGGTCTCATACACATATGTATCATTCAACTAATTCTCATTTGTCTCATGTGCCACATCTATCTCATACATAATTGATCTTAAAGCATAGTTATATGCCTTTATCTACACAAGCATCGGGTGGAGGACCCTTATCTTTCAATGTCATCGAGATAATATACTCATCAACACACATATGGGGGCATCATACTTATTCCCCTAGCACAATCAGTTGTCTTACATACTCTACACACACCTAGTATTTCACATACATTATATACATCATGATACATTGATATTGTCACTACTCGATAACACACTCTCGTGATTTTTTCACACTTGAATATTGAGGGCATACTATATACATGAACCTCACATGTTGTGTACTATACACTATACACCACATTACACATTACACACTTTACATTTTTCACACACATGACATATTCTCTCACAGATGATACTATAGACTTTACACACTATTCACTCTACACATTCATGATTCATATTTCTCGCATCTACTTTTATGCACTATGCTCATTACCCTATAACGCACTCTTGTTCTATAGTTTATTCTCAACTCCCGAGGGGGAATGTATAAATGAACCTCATCACATGAATACTTATTCACACTCAATCAAGAGGCACACATCTCTTATCATTCACTCTTTATTCCATCCCATCTCATCCATAACATACTACATATCTTGGTCACATTTACTATTGCTTACTTATGATTTTACATGTACACTTTATTACACATGCTAGATAGATATATTGTATGTCATTACCTATTTCTATATACACATGCACGTTCACTTTAATTTCTCGTTGTGATCACATGATTTACACATATCCTTACAAAGTAGCACAAATGTTTGGCACATTACCTCACATGAGTCCCATAGTGGCCCTTGGGGGCATCCACTTTCATATACACTATAGGTTCTATTGTTTCATTTTTATAATACATTACTTTATCAGATTATACACACTTTGGCATAATTTCTATCTCTCTAACATGACATCGTGAGTATTGTCCCATGTTTGTAACCCACATTTTTGGTATACATTGTCTTCTTGTGTCTTAGCTTACACATTGTCTTCTTAGCTTACATATTATATTATACATGCATGTTTGTCTTTTCTTGAAATAACACTTGTTTCCCATCTACTTTTTGTATGTTCCTTGGTTTCTACTAAGAAAACTACCTCCTCCTATAGGGAATCATTTTCACTTTAGTTTACAAACTTCTCAATGACATCACATGCACCCCAAACAAGGGGGCATCACTTGGGTGAATTAATCACCCCATATAATAGTTCACAATTACAGTTCAACATATTTTAGTACCAGTATAATATAGTATTCACTCAGAAAGGGCTCAAAATATGACTTGGGTCCTCAACACAACACAAACACTAGCACCTAGACCTAGATAGTATCTCCTAAGTGTCCTTGACCCTTCCTGGATGCCTATGACCAGGGGTCAGTTACACAACATCTTTCAATTTAGCAAAATTTTCAGAATTTTCAAAGTGGCTTTTATAGGATAGGTAGTCCTTAAGCACTCGACATGCATGCATTACACCAAGTTTTCTACTTTTGCATTGGATCAGAATTATTTGAACTGGATCGTATTTTTACACACCATTTGCAGTGGTGTTCTACATTTCAGGAAGTAGTTAAAGGCTGGAGGATGATAAAAAAAATTTCTCCCTACACTTATTCCGTTATTAGTGTGAGATCACCCAAAAAAATTGTAGTCAGTGCAATTGGCATGAGATCACCCAAAAAAATCATTCTTCTACATCATATTTAGGATCCTTTCTATCTCTTTTACTCATCACAGATTAGGTGCACATGTTCCTTTTTTCATATTTTCGTATTTTACATACTTTTTACTCATTTTGATCATACAAATGTATTTGACTACTTGTTTGTTCTTCTCTTTTGCAAGTCCATCCTTATGGAAAGTGGTAGTTACATCATCACACAAAAATCACGCATCAACACATCAACAATAACCATTCATCAACACTTCATCAATAATCGACATCAACAACGGGAACAAACGCAATATTGAAACATACGGTCTCACCCTAGGGTCATCATCATCCTCACTTTTTATTACTCCCTCTTCTCTAACATCCATGCTTCACATTTTTATCACTCCATATTTGTTAATCTACATGGTTATCAGGTACACATCTATTATTTACTTTATGTTATCAAGAATTCACTCAACAAAATAAAGTGGGGGAAAATGTAGACACTAAATCACGCACTTTGGGTATCTATCTAGTCATGATCACATACTACTATTCATATGATTCTTAAGTAAGAAAAGTACTAATTGACCCATTTCTTTGGCCATCTTTACTTGCTCTCTATTGTAAATTTTTATCTTACACTCTTTCTTACCCGGTCTGTCTTTTTATTCTTCGACATTTCTCAACTCGAACACCAAGACCTAGCCAAGATTCCAAAGTGCCCCCATCACCTATGGGAACCCTTGACCTCTTTGTATTTTGATTATATCTTTTGGGTCCTTTCTATTCATTTGGGCATCTTATATTTTTGGTAGTTAGCCTTTTAGGGTTAATTACAAAATTCAATCAAGGGAATCATATAAATATAAAATTATGTGACCATAATAAAGGACAAAGCACTAAGCATTAGCTATCACCACCTAAGGTTGCATTCAAATGCTATTCTAGAGCATTCAAGCATCCATTCTAGCTCCACACAAGAGACAAAAATGCATTCTTTTGCATATCCTTCATAGGAGGGGAATTTCAAAGTATTTCATGCAAACATCTATCTACATTTGCTACATCTATCTATTTGTTTGCTATCAAATTCGACATACACAAGAGTCACCTAGGGTATAATTTGACAAAAATCACATGAACTACATTGGGTCTAAAATGCAAGGCAACAATCAATCATAAGATCACTTATTTGACAACCGAGGACATTGTACATACCCAAAATTGTAAGGTACTGTACTGCCGGAACAGTGTAACAAGTTCCCCAATGATGATACAGGTCTCCTCGCAAGGTGTTCGGGATCCGGAAAAGCCCTCGGAGTATGCGTTAACATCCCGCATGCCCCGCTTAGCCCCTGCACCCTTTTTTTCCCCTTTTTCCCTCTTTCCTTGGCCTCTTGATCTTCATTAACGAAACTACCGCCCTGGCTGGGGCGGTCTCGTGACCACTGCCCTCGATCGGGCGGCGGCGGTCTGAACCGCCGCCCGCCGCTGAGCGGTGGTTCTGCGCGCGCATTTTCCGAACGTTCTTTTGACGCGTGACTCACGTGAAATATCACGTTTCACCAGCTTTCCTTGCCGACTTGAGCATGCATTTATGTTTTTGGTCCCCTGGAATAGTGTTTTTCCTTTGTTTATTGTTTAGGAGTTCAGTTTGGTTTTGATTTTGGGTGATTGAATTCCTATAAATGCATGGCTTGTGCTCAAACAAATGGGCTGGATTTTGAAGACTGATCTTTGCTCTCATCTCCTCATTTTTAGTATTTTAGTTTGTTATCTTGTTTAAGAAGCCATAGTTTCAATTCACTTGCATCTTTAGTTAGATTACTCAGCTGTTGGTAAGCCACATACCCATCTTGTGCAGGCAGTGCTGTCATTTCATCCAATCCAGTCTGAAGCTTGCCTCTGAATTTTCTCTTTGCTGTAGATTTAATTTTCATTGTTGCTTAGAGTTCTTAGTTTAGTTCATTATATGCCTAGTTAGCTTTATTCAAATTTGTTGGTAAGCCACATACCCATCTTGTGCAGGCAGTGCTGTCATTTCATCCAATCTAGTCTGAAGCTTGCCTCTGAATTTTCTCTTTGCTGTAGATTTAATTTTCATTGTTTCTTAGAGTTCTTAGTTCAGTTCATTATATGCCTGGTTAGCTTTATTCAGCTGTTGGTAAGCCACATATCCAGCTTGTGCAAACAGTGTCGTTATTTTATCCAATCCATTGGAACAGAATAGCTTAGGAAGCCATTAAAGTTGCAGGTTTTTCTCTTCGAATAAGATAGTTTACGGAGTTCTGGTCGCTTCATATTGCATGACTTGCAGTAAAATCCCGCTAGGAATCACATAAGCCAAGCTCTGTACTCTTGTGCTATCCCTCTCCTACTCGCATTTTCGGTCTGCATTCTGAGTTGTCCTTGTCCCAATATCTACTCCTGTCGATGCTAGTATTACACGCTTTTCTGGATCCACGTGAACATGAAAGAACGAGGAGATCACACTGAGGGGACAAGATCACACACACCATCGGATTCGCCACTGTTCTGCGGAATCCAGGTTTTAACTTTCAAAGTTCTAGTTAGAATCATATCAAATAAAGTAGATAAATTGCTTCATTTCAGTAAATTCTATTCTCGATATTGCCAGGGAAGCTGTGAGGATTGATAGTTTCTGAGAAACTATGATTCACTCCTCACTTCTGAGGTAGGATCGAGAATCTTGCAGATAAATTAGACGAGCTATTTTATTTATTTAGAATAATTCTACAAATCGCATAGGTAAATAACTACACTCGGTTATCTTGTCTATTTTAAATTATTGTTTGGTTATTATTCCTAGATACGCTTAAAATAGTTTGCTTTCCTTAAAATTGTTAAAAGATTTCTTAGAAGAATAAAAGTTATATATATGTTAGATTTAGTCCACGTAGTTAAAATTTTCTTCATTACAGTTAGATTTACATTTCATTTTGTATGACAATCACGGGACCTCAGGAGCCCAGGGAATATATATTTGAGCCAATCGTGCCTCAACCAAACCTCGTCACAGCAATAGTTGACATAGACCAAAATCTCATAATACAAGTATTCCGAGCAACCACAGATTTACAACTGATCAGTTCTCAATTAAGAGGGTTAAACATAGAAGACGACCAAGCACACACGTTTTGGTCGAACCAACCAAACTACAGATTACCCTAGGTAAAGCACTCACATGACTGTAGAAGGGTTCGAAAGAGAACAAACCTTTGGTTGTGATCCTTTGGTCCCACAACTGGTGCAGGAGACACTCTCACAGACATAGACACCGGTTTAAGGATCCAAGTTGCGCGAACGCCTGTGAGATATTCTGAGAAAATCACACAGTTATTGGTCCTAAACATAGAAGCTGAGAAAGCATACGATTACTAGATACTAGGGATTAGAACTTGATTTCACGTATGACCATAACAGGACCACAACAACCAAGAGTCTATGGTTGTGATCCACAGATCCCACAGCCCAACGAGTCCACAAGTCAATCAGATATAGACACTACCCTACACACCTTGGTATTTAGATCCACTCCACTTCCACCCATCATCATCAAACAATTTTCCTTATTAGATATAGCGGCTAACGAAGCTAGAGAATTCTGGACTAGGCCAGAGAATCATCCGTAGAGTCAATTATATTCACCATCCACTATATGACCTTATCAGGAGACATACACAAAACTATCCCAGGTCATTTTCCACGTATTCCACAACCCATAGATCGAATCACGCTAGAGCTCGATATTGATTGGAGCCTTCGAGCAGTCATCCTTGCCGATCGATCTATCACACCAGTCCAAGTTAGAAGGGCCTTCTTTGCCTTAGATTCACAAATTCCACTAGTGCGTGTCGAAGACATTAGACTGCCTAACTAGTTTGTCTGCATCCCACGCATATTCTACCCCCACCGGCTGTCTCGGCATGACCTCGAGAGGTCGGGTACGTGGAAGAGTTACTTGTAGATTCTCACGCTCGCCTGTCGCTTTTCAGCGTACAAAATTGGTGAACCCGACGTGAACAAACGAAATTAGTGAAGCTGACGTAAAACTTCCTACTTTCTCATTCGGAGTCATAATATCATGTTTCCTTTCACAAATCACCTTCGCTCCTTCCCATTATTCTGCGGGTATTCATATACCCCCCAAATATGTCGGGATTCGATGCATATGGCAGACCCCTCTTGGGTCTTGAGGCATACTACGCCCAACAGAATAGGCAATCATCACCCTCGCTCTCAGTATGGGGTGACAACTATTCAACTAATCAGTTGTCAACACAAACCCCAAGAATCAGATATAGTTCATCTTTTCAAACTGAGGAGTTAGATCAACCCCCTCGAACGCAACAAACAGAGCCTTCAGGCTCGAACAATATGACGTTTACCAGAGAATCTGGTTCATCTCCTCAAATGCTACTTAGACCAAAAATTAGTAGGCAATCAGATCCATACCTGGTCTTAGATGATGGACAGTCAATACGTTATCCTAGGAGTGAACAACGCTCCCGGGGTATGTACCCACCTGTAGGAGGTTTACAAATACAACCCGAGATCTCTTTTCAAGAAAATACCTCTATGCCACTGCATATAGGAAATACTCTCGGAGAAACTTGGCAAGATAGCGATCAGTTCATGACAGGATATCACATGCCTATACAACACCAGGGTGTACAACAAATGCCGCTCAGACAAAACACCGTGACTTCACCAAATGAAGTCATTTCAACGTTAGTAGAAAAAGTGAGAGGGTTAGAACTTGCTCAAGCAAGTCAAAATTCTCCGTTCATACAAACAGGAAGTTCCAATCCTCCATACCACTCTGGCCAAGTAGATCTCCTCACAGGAGTAGGCACGTTAGGCATGCCACCTCACTATCCACAACAAACGCCAACAAGGCCCATCATCTCTAACACTATTCCTCCCGGTCTAGTGTCAAACAATCCATTCCTTGACAATACCCCGTCATACTTAAACATGTACTCCAAATCACCACAAGGAGATATCTTCTCCTCTCCCGGCATGTTTGCTCAAACACGCAGGACCTCCTTATGCCCCTGCCAACGCATACGCTGCACCGTATCAACAACCTATCCCACCATCACTCCCTCAGCAACCACCATCAATGGTCGAAAGCTATGCGATAGGGACTTATTCAGAATATCTAAAGGAACCCTTAGACTTCACCATACGAAGCATCATGCTTCCAAGACCTCTTCCTGATTTACCCAAGTTCAAGGGTGAGGGAGATCCAAACGCACATATCAAAGCTTACGCTACAGCCATACGAGAATTACTCCCTTGGGATGGGGTTGTTGCTAAAATATTTCCCAAAACCTTGGAAGGCATTGCTCTCGACTGGTATTACAGGATACCTGAAGCCTCCATCCATTCATTTAAACAACTCGTGTCAGAGTTCATCAAAGCCTTCGACATGAACAAACTGTTGAGAACAGGAATCAGGGAATTCTTGCACATCAAACAAGAACACAACGAATCTGTCGCCCATTTCATCCAGAGGTGGCGTACAGTTCTTTATTCTTCAGCAAGTGCTCCAAACATGGATCAGATGGAACTATGCAATTTATTCCTTCATTCTCTCAGCAAGGAGGTGAAGGAAGAAGTCCAGAAGTTCCCACTAAGAACTTACGATGAAGTACTTGAGAGCGCTCTTCGAATAGACCAAGCAGTGATAGATAGTGGTCGTAAGACATATGGAACAAACGGGAGGTTAATCACCTCCACTCAAAACACTACAACTATCACAAATGTCAATCAAGGACCCAAAATCCTTAACAAAAATCGTGGGGTAACAACGGATGGGGTAACCGACCAGCCCAAGAGGGTAAATGTTGTTAATACTCCGTCACAAACAAACAACCAACGAAACAACAACTTTACCCCGATGATCAATACAGTGGATTTTAACCATCCACAACAACAACAACAACGGTGAAATCCCATACAAGGGCCAAGCCAAAACTCATTTGGTTATCAAAACCAAAGTCAAAACCAGAAACAACAATTCCAAAACTTTAATCCTAATAGGCAACAGTTTGATCAGAATTTTAGGCCACAATACACACCTAACCAACAAAATAGGAATTACAATCCCAATTCTTATTGTGGTTTCCACAAAATTTGGGGTCACGATACTAGAACATGTCGTGACTACAATAAATTTATGCAACGCTTGCCAGAAGAACAAAGACAGTTCTTCACAGATTTGTTTTTGGCAGATCCCGTCTCATCATCACCAAATACGCTCGCAGGGGCAGTTTCCCCTCAGAATGCTCCCCTCAAGATCTTTAACGATCCGCTCCCAAATCATGATAGCAATAGGCTGAATCCAACTGGAACAAACAAAGGTGCAATGATGGGAAACAATGATCATGAAGCCTCGACTTCATTAAATCCATCAGTTGCGCCACAGTTAGGAGCTCAACCGAGACCCAAGATAGTCAGTTTGGTAGAATTAGACGCTGAACTACCTATCGAAGCTATAACAAGAACACGAGAGTATTTCTCTCAACCGAGCCCAAGTCCTCTGCCAGAAACAGATAAGAGTCAGCAAATAGTAGAAAAACCCGTAGGTGCCTATGATTTAATTAGTGACCTAACAAAGACCTTCTCACACATTTCATTTTTGGACTTACTAAAGAACTCTCCCCTCACAGAGCTACTCTTTTAGAAGCATTAGGTCTAGGCCATCTAATTAACATCACTCCACCTCCTGAAACACAAGTAAATCACGTAGATTTTGATATCCACCCTCCGGGGCAGCCGGACAAGGATGTCGAATTCATATTCGAAATAAGTAAAATGCCCACAAATGCTGAGATCGCACGCCGAGGTGATCCAACCTTACACTTACAAGTATGGGTTTATAATAACTATGTAAAACGGGCAATGGTTGATGATGGGGCCGCAGTTAACATAGTCCCTTTCTCTTTCCTCCAAAAACTTGGATATGGGGAAACAAACTGTTCCACTACTCGAAATACATTGAGAGGCTATGATAGCCTTAAAGCCACTTCGATAGGAACTATAATACTGCCGGTCACCTTAGGGCCCAAAACAGTCCTGACTGAGTTTTATATTATAGATCGGGAAACTAATTATAATATGATACTCGGCCGACCATGGATACACCGAATGAAGGCAATCCCTTCTACATTATTTCAAGAAGTAAGATTCTTGCATCTAGGAAAGGTATTTGTAGCCAAAGGCGATCCAAAACCTTTCGATTTGCACCTAGCTGATTTAAAGAAAAGACCAGGGGTGCACTCAGAATTTGAACTGCCAACAAACCAACTTAATAAACCCACTGACCCAAAACCAGAGGAAAAGTTGGTACCTACGACGGATCTTGAAACTACCAGCATAGCCAAAACAATTCCAACCCCTAAAGATAAAACTAAAGAAACAGTATCATTAGGGACTACTGCGAAAATCGTTGAGTTGATAGAACAAGATTCACCAATGTTCTTACCATTTGATTCAGTAGGCATAGGATTTTCCCTAGGTGTTGGTTCCTTTCAGCAGAGGACCTCTGTATGGTAGAAGTAGAGTGCGCAAACGCAGCAGATGCCCCAACATCTATACTCCTGGCTAAGTATTGGACTCTCCATTTCGATGGAGCTAAATGCCGTTATGGAGTGGGGGCAGGTATAATTCTTACTTCGCCCGAGGAGAAAGTCCTCCCATTCACTTTTAAATTAAACTTTGAATGCACAAACAATGGCGCTGAGTACGAAGCCCTCCTCCTTGGCCTTACCTTAGCCAAAAGAATTGGTATTGATAACATCAGAGTCCTGGGAGACTCGCAATTAGTGACAAATCAAGTTTCTGAAGTATATGAAACTAAAGCCGAACATTTGCAACTCTACAAAAATGTTGTATTAGATTTAAGCAAGGCGTTCAACTTCATATCCATTGAAGCAATCCCGCGAGAGAAAAATCTTCTCACCGATTCAATAAAGCAACCTCAGCATCACATTTTACTCCAAGCAATGAGTTAGAAGATACCCAGTTCACGGTGTCCATTCGTGATGAACCATTGATAAAAATAATGACGAATCCTCTTTTAAGCGGAAGTGAATCTACCGTCCTAGACCATGTTGATAGTGATGCGGCTACTTTGGATTATTTAAATGCCTATGCAGCACTACATCTCTCCTATCACATGCTAGATTTATCCTTGATTCCACATTCGTCTTCCTACTTCGGAAATCCCGTAATGGATCTTCCCTCACAAATGGAACCTAGCATATATGTAGTAGAAAATGGGGATGATTTAGATTTACCTCCAGCACCACCTGAGTTCGAAGAGGGTAACGCCTCTTTGATCGAAGAAACAATCGATGTCAACATCGGGACAGAAGATGAACCGAGAATATTGAAATTAGGATCATCCTTAACCCCAGAAGAAGTGGAAATACATACTCAAATTCTCAAAGAACATCAGAAGGCATTTGCATTTAATTATAAGGAGATGACAGGAGTCGCACCCCACATTGCAGTGCACAACCTCGTCACTAGATCAGATGCAAAGCCAATTAAACAAAAATCAAGACCCATGAAGCCCAAAGTAGCTCTCATGGTAAAAGAGGAGGTAATAAAACTCCTTCAGGTAGGATTCATCAAGCCAGTCGACTACTCCCAATGGGTATCGAACATCGTTCCCGTTCTCAAGAAGAATGGAAAGATACACATCTGCATAGATTTTCGAGATATCAACAAAGCGTGTCCTAAGGACGACTTCCCATTACCATCCATAGATGTTATTGTTGATGCAACAGCTGGTTTTGAACTCTTGTCTCTCATGGATGGATTCTCGGGATATAATCAAATCAGAATATCCGAGCAAGATCAAGCTAAAACCACGTTTATAACTCCTTGGGGAACCTATTGCTATGTTGTTATGCCATTCGGTCTCAAGAACGCCGGTGCTACGTACCAGTGGGCCATGACATACATATTTCACGATCTAATTCATAAAATCATGGAATCTTACGTAGATGACTTATTGGCTAAAGCCAAGAAGCGTTGTGACCATCCCGAAGTACTCCGCGTCATTCTTTCACGTCTAATAGAATACGGAGTCACGCTAAATCCAGAGAAATGCGTCTTTGGTGTAACAGGAGGAAAGCTCCTAGGTTACATCATATCGTCACGAGGAATTGATGTTGATCCAACCAAAATTCGGGCTGTCCTCGAAATGGTCCCACCTTCGAGTGAATCTGGAATCAGATCATTTCTCGGAAAGCTGGGTGCAATCCAGAGATTTATCCCGGACTTAAGCTTCGCCGTTCATCCAATCAACAATTTACTCAAGAAAGACTATAGCCTTGATTGGACCGAAGATTGCAATGAAGCTTTTGATGCAGTTAAGCGTTTCCTTTTATCGCCACCTACGCTAATGCCACCTAAGCTAGATCACCGTTAATTCTATATTCACGAGCTACCAATGTCTCGCTGGCCTGTATGTTGGCCCAAGAAGACGATAACAAGAGAGAACGTGTGATTTATTTCATTAGCCAAACGCTGCTCGACTATGAAACACGCTATACACAGGCAGAACGAGAATGCCTTGCCATAGTCTTTGCTACTAAATGCCTAAGACATTATATGCTGAATCAAGAAATGAAGGTCATGGTAAAAACGGACCATTTACGGACTTTTCTCACACAAGGGTCATTATCTAAAAAGGCTGGATGTTTTATAACCTTAATGGGAGAGTTCGAATTAACATTTGTAAATCAGAAGTCGGTTAAAGGAAAATCATCACGGATTGGTTAGCTGACAACCCATTAGATGGAGGTGATTTAGTAGATTTAGACTTTCTAGATGAATGCGTATACTACATCGAAACTCGACCCGCTATCTCTGAGTGTCCTTGGTACACTGATATCATTAATTATATCATAGACCATACGTACCCGGAGGCAGTTACACCGCAACAAAGAAGGCGGTTACGCATAATCGTAGCTAAATATGTCATTATAGAGCAGGTGCTCTATCGAAAAGCATTCGATGGAATGCTCCTAAGGTGTGTCGACACAGAAGAGTCCAAGAGGATTCTCCATGAATCCCACAAGTGGTATATGTGGAGGCCACTTCGGTGGCCATGCCACCACTCGAAAAATACATCGAATGGGCTATTTCTGGCCCACTCTAGAACATGACATGATAGAGTTTGCACGCAGGTGTCATAAGTGCCAAGAATTCTCCCACGAGATCCACATGCCAGCACAAGCTCTACAACCAATCACAACTCCATGGCCCTTTTCTACATGGGGTCTAGACTTAATAGGGAAATTCTCTCCCTCATCCATAGACGGCCATAATTTTATAATCACGGCCACTGAATATTTTACCAAATGGGTGGAGGCCATGCCTCTTACTACTGTACCTGGTTCTGTGATTGCCAAGTTCATTTTGAACCAAATCATTTGCAGGTACGGTATCCCGCAAATCATTATCTCCGATAATGGAACTTCTTTTAAAAATGAAGAAGTTCGCGAACTATGCAGTAAATTTAAGATAAGCCATCATACGGCTTCCTTGTATTATCCCCAAGCCAACGGACAGGCTGAAGCAACAAACAAAACACTGAAAGCCATTCTCCTTAAAACGGTGAAAGAAAACAAGCGAGATTGGCATTTGAAGTTATATCCGGCCTTGTGGGCCCACCGAACCTCAATAAGAACACCAACAGAGAAACTCCTTTCTCGCTAGTATTTGGGGCAGAAGCAGTTCTCCCGCTTGAGGTCAAAATACCCAGTCTCCGCATTTCACTACAAGGGATTCTGGATGAAGACGCTTACAGAGAAGCACGTCTTTCCCAACTAGAAAGCCTAGATGAAACTAGGTTAGATGCTGAACAACGGCACAGAGCTTATGCTGACCGAATGTGCTGGTAGTATAACAAGAAGGTCTATGAACGCGATATATACGAAGGTGATCTAGTTCTAAGACTAGACAGCCGGATCGACAAGAAGACCGGCGAAGGAAGGAAATTCTGGCCCAAATGGTTGGGCCCGTACCGAGTCATGAAGGACTACGGAAATGGTGCTTACCTCTTATGTATGCTAGAAGGTGAGGAATTTGGTGAAACAGTCAATTCCCTACACCTCAAGTGATTCTACGCATAAGCAACCAACACTACTTGTATAATTATCTACATTGCATCTTCATATAGATTTAGATCATTTTGTCCACTTGTTCTTACATAAATTGTGATCAAGGAATCTATTCTCAAAGCAATTCATTACAAACTCGTGATGTTTTGGCATAAAGTTTTTTAATCATACCTCTCCATCTTCATGTATCATCGAATCATCTCAGAATCTTTTATCAAATAAAATCAGACATGACAAAGTCCTAACGGTAACCATACCAAGATCTGCAAGTTTGTTCTCGCTTTGATTTCTTCTTAGGATAGGTGTCTTGCCTATGGTCTGTTCTAGAAGCTTCATGGTGTCACATCTATCCCATATATACATCTCTTTGGAAATAAGCATATACTGACATTTTACTCAAATAAGCAAGTCAAAAAGTGATTAAACAGAAAATTTTATTTTTACACATTTCCTTGCCCCACCAACCTTCGGTGATGAGCTTGCGTCTCTTACTAGTGACGTAGGGTTGGGAAAGGATGGAAATGCCCTTACTCGCCTATGCCTTGCCCATGGTGATAAACCCACGCTTCTTACTAGTAGCATGGGGCAAAGTGTAGGGGGTCCTCTTGACAAAGCAAACGTTAAAAGGTCATAAACAAACAATTCAAACTTTGAGTCAAAAATGAATGAATCAGATGTTCAAAATCCCAAGAGAGTTAAAATCCTAAAAACCCAGATTTTGTCTACTATGTGGCCATCTACGGGTCTAAGTCTAGATAAACCGCAAAGCAAGTTGCATCCAAAACTATGAAGTCATTCGGGTAGAGTAAGCTTGTAGTTTTCAATTTGGTTCCGCCAAAGCTTCGTCTGTCTTTCATCACTATCATTTCACCATATTTCATAACTTGCGCCCTTCTTGGCTCTTGGTGATAAGCCCTCGCATCTTACTAGTTGCGTGGAGTTAGGAGTGGGGCAAGTTAATCTATTCATCATACTGGTTATTTTCATCACTTTGCCAAAACAAACATGAGGTATCCAAATTGCTCACAGAAGCTAAAATTCAAGATCACAATATATCTACAATATCATGTATCAGCATCATGAAACACAAAAAGAAAGCAAACATTTGCATCATCTGTTTTCCATTGCATACATTCTAGAAAGCATATAAACCATACATCGTAATATACACAAGGAAACTGGAAATAGAAAGGAAAACATGAGTGACAAGCGTTTGATCCAAAGACGAATGTATATAAATAATCAATGTTTATATACAATGCCATCATGCTCTACGCATGGTCAAAATGCTCAAAGAGCCCGTGATATACAAAAAATATATAATACAAGGTACACGAGGGCCAAGAGGCCTCTCAATCCCTACGCGACCCCTCCGAAGGTGCACGCCCATGCCTAGGACTCGGCTGCGCCGGCGCTCTGAATGTACGGAAGGCTCGGGGCCCCGAGGGGCAGCCGCGGTCTCACCATGAGAATGGCTCCTCATGAGGCGCTCAGCCGTCCTGTAGCCCGCTAACTCTGTGCGGAGGGTCGATACCATCCTAGCCACGTGCCAAACGGGAGCGAAGACATCAGTATGTCTACCAGCTGCTGAGGGCTCCCCGGCATCTACGGATAGCTCCGCGTGGGTCCTATCCATGGGGATCATCAGGGAATCAGTACATACCCTGCGGATCAAATCCCGCCACTCGTCAATAGTCTCTGCAAACAAAGGAGAAAAATGAATTAGAAACCAAGCAAGAGGCTGAAAGATACAAGATAAAAACACAAGGAGAGATGGCAATTAAGACAAATCCTAAATTAAATAAACATTAAAAGGGAGAAGGGTAACTTACTCGGATCCCCAGGCATCCAAGATGGGTCGCTGGGGCCGGCACCTGCCGCGGATGCCGCTGCCGACTGAGGGGCTGCTCCCGTGGCAGGGGCAACATGTCACCCTACAACTGACTCATCCTCTCCGCCATGGCCCTGAGAGAGTGGCTCCTCTGAAGCTAGAGTGTCCTTCTCTGCGCTCTGCTCAGCCCTCTCTGCCTGCATAATATCCTGAGTGTCATGCCACTCAGGATCGCTGTCCTCGGTCTCCTCCTCTGTCCCTCCCTCCGTGAGCTCCTTAGAGTCGGAATCAATATCTATAGGGTCATCGCTGCTATGAGCAGGACCCGCAGCAATCTGAAGCAAAGGTGCCCGAGGCGCACCGGCTCTCCCTCTGGCGCGAACTATCCCCCTGGCTGCAATAGGAATGCCAGGAGTGATCGCTATCCAACCACGGCCTCTAGGCCCCCCTCTAGCCTTGCGGACTGATCTTGTAAACTGGCGCCACTGGGGGAAGCATGCCCAAATACGGTAGGCCGAACTGCTGAGGAACCCGGCCGAAAGGATGTACCTCTACTCACCCCACTCGATCAATGAGCTGCCCTATGGTGGAGCAGGAGATCAGGGTAAGAGTCTCCTCACCCCATATGCCGGCCATAAGCCGGTACGGTGTCACCTCCATGTCTGTAGTAGTGAGGGAGGCAACTGGCCGATGAGGTGCTCTGAGCACCGACATATCTGTCCATCTGGCTGCCCTCACAGCCCCAGGATCTGCTACCTCCACGCCTCTGCCATAAGGGATGAAGCGCTCATACACCCAACTCATAACTAAAGTCGGGTGGCTCAATGACTGTCCCTATAAATGGACCACCCTGTATAAATCATGGTAGGTGGTCCCCAGAATATCTGCACCCCAGGCGTATATCCATCCGTGCCCCTCTATCTGCGCAATGATGGGGGCCCAACAGTATAACAATGTATCCCCTCCCTTGTCCCCGATCAGTCTCGAGGCAAGGATCCCCATGACGGCCTGTCGAAGTACGGGGATAGGAAAAGAAGGAATGGATCGAACTCTCACCCCCTTCTTCGACCCCGTGGAGATAACTACATCTCCCATATATGCTGCCCACTGTGTAATCTGTGCCCGTGAGCCTGTTGTCTCTAATGTAAGTCTCCGCCCAATGATCGGGACTCCCAGAATGTGGTAGACATCCTCGAGTGTAATGGTCCACTCACCATGGACCCCTGGCAGTCGGAAGGTGTTCCGATCTGCATCCCAATAAGAAAATAAGTCACAAAGGATGTGACTCGATGGTGCAACATGGGGCACGCGCGATATACGCAGTATGCCGGCCCTCTGTAGTGTGTCCTCCTCATCCTGTGAAAGGGCATCCAGTACCCCTGAGAGCCAATCACACTCTCTCTCCCTGCTCCATCTAATGTACTCCGCTCTCGCCTGCATACACCCAAAAACACACAAAACAGAGCAAGTTAATATCTGAACAATACCAAGAAGGTCATAAAAACGTATAGAAGTGCAAGAAAATACAAGTGCAATCTCAAAAATTAAGTTCTTTTGCATTCTGGTCAGAACCGCCGCCCTGAGCAGGGAGGCGGTTTTGTAACCACCGCCTTAAGGGAGGCGGTCGTAGAATCGCTGCCCCGAGCACAGGCGGCGGTCATGTAATCGCCGCCCGGCCGGTGGCGGGTCATGGTCTGAAAACCCACGCGGGTTTTTAATCCTAAAAAGCCTAAAACTAACAAAAAGTGACCATTTGATCTAAAAATGGAGCCTACCCAGTAGGCCCCCCCTAGGTGGACCTTTTGAACCTAACATTTTCAAAAATAACCCCCCCATTACGACAAATTTAACATTTCAAATTTAAAGGGGGAAAAACACAAAATTAAAGAAAACCAACCTGTGATCTAGCAGGGCGGTGTTCCGCACGTGGAGGCATGATCACGATCTCGCTGCGGACGTTTTGACTCTACTCACGCAAGAAACCGTCACCGTGGGTCCCAGAGCTCAAAATCAATCAAATCAACTCGCGCAAATGAATAGGAAAATGGGCCCACTTTCATATATATAGCACCCTGTTTCATTTTAAAAGACTTTTTCGTAGGTTTGGAGTGCTGATGGAGGTAAGTTCCTATCCCCACACGAATGGTACGTTCTCATTCCCTATTATTTTAGCGTTTATTTTCCAAGTTTTGTATCTATCTGCACTTGAGTTCTCTTTTCATTTTGTAGGTAGCGGGAATTTCAGATGGCATCATTTCAACACACGGACGAGTAAGGTATAACTTCTAACTCCCCATTTCGGGACTGCCATACTCGGACCCACCGTTTTATGCCTCTTCATGGCTAAAATGCTTCTCCGAGGGGGCAATATGTACGTACCCAAAATTGTAAGGTACTTGTACTACTAGGAAGTGTAACAAGTTCCCAATGATGATACAGGTCTCCTCGCAAGGTGTTCGGGATCCGGAAAATCCCTCGGAGTATGCGTTAACATCCCGCATGCCCCGCTTAGCCCCCGCGCCCTTTGTTTTCCCCTTTTCCCTCTTTCCTTGGCCTCTTGATCTTCAGTAATGAAACCACCGCCCTACAGGGTGGCGGTCTCGTGACCGCCGCCGATCAGGCGGCGGTCCCAGAACCGCCGCCCGCTCGAGCGGCGGTTCTACGCGTGTTTTTCCGTAACGTTCTTTTGACGCGACTCGCGTGAAATATCACATTTCACCAGATTTCCTTGCCGACTTGAGCATGCATTTATGTTTTTGGTCCCCTGGAATAGTGTTTTTCCTTTGTTTATTGTTTAGGAGTTCAGTTTGGTTTTGATTTTTGGGTGATTGAATTCCTATAAATGCATGGCTTGTGCTCAAACAAATGGGCTAGATTTTGAAGACTGATCTTTGCTCTCATCTCCTCATTTTTAGTATTTTAGTTTGTTATCTTGTTTAAGAAGCCATAGTTTCAATTCACTTGCATCTTTAGTTAGATTACTCAGCTGTTGGTAAGCCACATACCCATCTTGTGCAGGCAGTGTTGTCATTTCATCCAATCCAGTCTGAAGCTTGCCTCTGAATTTTCTCTTTGCTGTAGATTTAATTTTCATTGTTGCTTAGAGTTCTTAGTTTAGTTCATTATATGCCTGGTTAGCTTTATTCAGCTGTTGGTAAGCCACATACCCATCTTGTGCAGGTAGTGCTGTCATTTCATCCAATCCAGTCTGAAGCTTGCCTCTGAATTTTCTCTTTGCTGTAGATTTAATTTTCATTGTTGCTTAGAGTTCTTAGTTCAGTTCATTATATGCCTGGTTAGCTTTATTCAGCTGTTGGTAAGCCACATATCCAGCTTGTGCAAACAGTGTCGTTATTTTATCCAATCCATTGGAACAGAATAGCTTAGGAAGCCATTAAAGTTGTAGGTTTTGCTCTTCGAATAAGATAGTTACAGGTTCTGGTCGCTTCATATTGCATGACTTGCAGTAAAATCCCGCTAGGAATCGCATAAGCCAAGCTCTGTACTCTTGCGCTATCCCTCTCCTACTCGCATTTTCGGTTTGCATTCTGAGCTGTCCTTGTCCCAATATCTACTCCTGTCGATGCTAGTATTACACGCTTTTCTGGATCCACGTGAACACGAAAGAACGAGGAGATCACACTGAGGGGACAAGATCACACACACCATCGGATTCGCCACTGTTCTGCGGAATCCAGGTTTTAACTTTCAAAGTTCTAGTTAGAATCATATCAAATAAAGTAGATAAATTGCTTCATTTCAGTAAATTCTATTCTCGATATTGCCAGGGAAGCTGTGAGGATTGATAGTTTCTGAGAAACTATGATTCACTCCTCACTTCTGAGGTAGGATCGAGAATCTTGCAGATAAATTAGATGAGCTATTTTATTTATTTAGAATAATTCTACAAATCGCACAGGAAAATAACTACACTCGGTTATCTTGTCTGTTTTAAATTATTGTTTGGTTATTATTCCTAGATACGCTTAAAATAGTTTTCTTTCCTTAAAATTGTTAAAAGATTTCTTAGAAGAATAAAAGTTATATATATGTTAGATTTAGTCCACGTAGTTAAAATTTGCTTCATTACAGTTAGATTTACATTTCATTTCGTATGACAATCACGGGACCTCAGGAGCCCAGGGAATATATATTTGAGCCAATCGTGCCTCAACCAAACCTGTCACAAAGCAATAGTTGACATAGACCAAAATCTCAGAATACAAGTATTCCGAGAAATGCAGATTTACAATCGATCGGTTCTCAATTAAGAGGGTTAAACATAGAAGACGACCAAGCACACATGTTTTGGTCGAACCAACCAAAAACTAGATTACCTAGGTAAAGCACTCACATGACTGTAGAAGGGTTCGAAAGAGAACAAACCTTTGGTTGTGATCCTTTGGTCCCACAGCCGGGTGCAGGAGACACTCTCACAGACATAGACACCGGTTTAAGGATCCAAGTTGCGCGAATGCCTGTGAGATATTCTGAGAAAATCACACAGTTATTGGTCCTAAACATAGAAGCTGAGAAAGCATATGATTACTGGATACTAGGGATTAGAACTTGATTTTGCGTATGACCATAACAGGACCGCAACAACCAAGAGTCTATGGTTGTGATCCACAGATCCCACAGCCCAACGAGTCCACAAGTCAATCAGATATAGACACTACCCTACGCACCTTGGTATTTAGATCCACTCCACTTCCACCCATCATCATCGAACAATTGTCCTTATTAGATATAGCGGCTAACGAAGCTAGAGAATTCTGGACTAGGCCAGAGAATCGTCCGTAGAGTCAATTATATTCACCATCCACTATATGACCTTATCAGGAGACATACACGAAACTATCCCAGGTCATTTTCCACGTATTCCACAACCCATAGATCGAATCACGCCAGAGCTCGATATTGATTGGAGCCTTCGAGCAGTCATCCTTGCCGATCGATCTATCACACCAGTCCAAGTTAGAAGGGCCTTCTTTGCCTTAGATTCACAAATTCCACTAGTGCGTGTCGAAGACATTAGACTACCTAACTAGTTTGTCTGCATCCCACGCATATTCTACCCCCACCGGCTGTCTCGGCACGACCTCGAGAGGTTGGGTACGCGGAAGAGTTACTTGTAGATTCTCACCCAAACCCTCATTTGCATTAATTTATTTTTGGGATTTGATGTGATTTTGAGGGTTTTATAGGTCAATTATTTATTGCATGTTATATGTGACATCACCGATCATTGTGTGACATACTAGTGATAAGAAACGAAGCATAAAAAAATATCACGCCCATTCAAAGATGGTTTTATGAGGTTATGAGCAATCATAGGAATGCAGAGTAGGTTTGCAGCACCCACGTGCACCCTGGACACATTCCAGTCACCCTAGTCTAGCATATTCCAACACCTCTGCATTTTTCTGAGTTTCATTACGATAATATGCACTTTGGATTTTTGAGTTTGTCGGTTCTATGCACCTTCGGGATCATAACGAAACAAATAAGTCATTTTATTTCCTCATTTACACTTAGGGTTTTAAATCTTAATTGCTTATTTTCTTGGGTTAGATTTTTTATTTCATTTCATATTTAATTATAAGCACTATTACATATTTAGATTATTCATTTTATTCATTTATAGTAATTTTTCTTAAACAACGCACTACCTTATCACATGCATTGACTATTTGACAAGGTGGGAAGAGGTTACGCCTACAAAATATTACACAAATAGCAATAACAATGAGGTTCCTTTGGGAAAATATTATTAGTAGGTATGAGTTTCCATTAAATCTAACTAGTGATAGAGGAACTCATTTCTTAAATGAGACTATTAGAATTTTATTGGTAGATTTTATGGTGGCACACCATAAGACTACTCCTTATCACCCTTAGGAAAATGGCATTGCTGAAGCTTTCAAAAATATCTTGGGATAAACACTAACGAAGATATGTGATGTTGGAAGAAAGGACTAGGATGAAAATATCTCAACCATCCTTTGGGTATATAGAACAAAATATAAATGGTTGAACAATGCCACACCCTTTTGGTTGGTGTTTGTCATAGAGGATGTAATCCCTATGGAATTTATGTTACCATTCCCGCATATTAGGTGTGAAGGTGGATTGGATGATGAACATGATTTGGATGAACGCATTGACAATTTTATGTAATTAGATGAGCGGTGCACCATTGTGTGTCCGAGCTTAAGACAGAAAGGAAAGACAAAAGGATTGGAATAATAGGCATATCAAGAACAAGTATTTTCAGTTGGAAAGATGGTACTTGTATGAATCCAAGTTTTCATGTCATCTAGGAAGTTAAAAGTCCATTGGTTGGGACCCTTTATAGTGACCAAGATACTAGAATCAGGCACATGTCAATTGCAAGCACTGGATGACACCATGTTTCCCAGTTACTTCAATGGGAGTAGGCTAAATCCCTATTATAAATAAACTTCCTTTATGTTTGTAATAAGATAGTATTGCCATTTAGATTAGATTTCCCTTTCATAACTTGTTTTGTTTTATTGTAATAAGCATATTCACGTGTAGGGGCTGATTACTATTTATTGAGTTGATGCACATAGGACCACACATAATTTTATTTTGGGGTGAGATAGGTATGGAAACATGAAAAATGAAGACCATGATACTAGTACTTGCATTAGAGTTGGTTTAGTAGTGTGCATGCCAATATGGAAGATGGATGCTTGATGGATATAAGTTGGGTACGTGCAAAATAAGAAGGAAAGTGTTGTAATTTCTTAAGAATGATGGTTCTTGAAAGGAATTTATTAGATTGGGAAACCAAACGATAAATAGGATGCATAGTGTAATGCAAGGGAGGAAGCAACATGATAAACTACTTGGTATGTGGCACAAAGGAAGATAGATTTTAGTATTAAAAAGTGGATGCAAGGATCTATGTGGCCATGGAAGTTATCTTTGCGCTAGAACATTACAACTATTGCACGTGGAAGAAAGTAGGAAAAAGTGCGGGATAAAGTAGAAAACATATTTATAGATGTAGTACAGTGGTAGGTGAGTAGAAATAAATGTAATAAAAATTTGGAAATATATAAAAGGAGTGTGGACGAGTTCATTCTTACCTTATCTTATGAAGATTTAAAGCTATTGATGAGCGACAAAGTGTGAAACTAAGAATGAGATTACGAGAGGCCGAACCAGAGTACAAAGTTTTCCCTAGAAAGTATTTGTGATTGTGAATAATTCATTAGTAGAAGAAGGTGTCCGAATGAATGATGTATGATAAGGTTAACTTGAGGAAAAGGTTCAAGCGAGGGCTTACAACGATGTAAGCCCACAGGTTTCCAATTTAGGGCACACACTTGTGAAAATCTAAGATAGGTCAAAAATTGATTTGAATGACTAAGGTTTGAAGTAAAGGGGGTAGAAGGATTAAATGATTGGTGTAGGTACTTAAGAGGGATCATTCAACACCTAGGGAAATATATTTATGTGTATTTAGAGTTGTGGAATTGGTGGAGTTGAAGTTGTTACCTCGAAGACATTTGAAGTTTAGAAATGGAACCAAAGAAAGTATCCAATGCTACTCATTCATCCAAGGGAAAAGGAAAGAAGACCATGATTGAGGACACACTAGAGGAATGGTTCTTCAAGATGTAGTACCCTTGTGAGGTAATAATAGTGCAACTGTGTGTGTATCTCAAGATATAAAATGTAAGATAATTGACTATAACCATCGCTCGAGAGACACACAAAGGAGAAATAAAAAAGGATGTCTTGAGAAATTCAGATCAAAGGATAGAAGTATGATGATACAATTGAGAAGGATTAGAGAGCATAGGCATACTCCAACTATATTATTTTCCCTTCTTCGAGAAAACACGAGAGATTATATTAATGGTTAATTTTATGCATCCACGAGGTCTTATTTTACTTCACAGGAAGAAGAATGTGCATCACCATGTAATTAATTGAGTGAGTAATGGGGTTACGTAACTTGGGGTTAGAGTCCAGAAAGACCTTGAGGATGATGAGGTAGTAGAGGACACTGCCACTACACTTAAATATCGAGGGGAATTCATACTATGGATGTTGTAGGAATCGGTGATGCGGGAATGAGGGTCGTGACACAACTTGCCAACTACAAATTAGGTGCATCGAAAGGTGGTCACAAGTAAATAAGAAGTGGATACATGTAGTGCGAGAAGATGGATAAAAATACTATGTATAACATTGCATTGTATATTGTGGATGGGATCGTAGATGAATCTAGGATCCAGGTGGAGAAGGGTGAGAAAATAACCTAGGGCACAATCCTATTGCTAGATGGAACCAAGGATTAAATGTGGATCTACCTACCCAAATAAAATATGTATGCGTGGAGTTTTGTAGCATTCACATATGAATGCGCCATTACTAGCCAATACAAGATACACCCTGGAAAATGGTACAAGTGAGCGTATGAAGCATTCAAAAATGAATGACGTGCGCTAAGGGAATTAACCTAATTTCTTGAAGGAAAGGAAGATTTTTTGGTGCACCAAAAATTCTGCCTCGGGTACGTTTAAATTTTCAGATGGAGATTATAGCCCATGGTGCAAGCTACCATTTTCCTTCATGGAAAAGTACTTTCAAATCATGGTTAATAGAATAAATGAGGCATACAAATTAAATTTTGATGTAGACAATGTGGATTCATATTACCACACTTTGCGCAAGACCTTTTTCTACCCCTCTAAGTTTGCATACATAGAAACCATGGAGTTTGATAACATGGACATAAATCTTATAACCATGGTAGTGGGGAAATAAGCTATCAAAGTATTGATCTACCTCAAGCCAAAGTTGAAGGATGGGAGGTACATGGCTGAGCGCGACCTTAATATCTTTGAGACCCTAAGGAAGAAACAAATCATGGGATCAAAGAGAGAACTTGAGGAGACTCCCTCTTTAGGAATAGATGAAGAAGAAGAGGGTGATGAGGAAGAGGATCATACATTAGATCAAAGTGAAAGGAAGAAGAAAAAATGGGAGTGTAGAGAGATAGTAAGAGGCGCAAGAACTTCCAAAGAAACCAAGAAGTCACCAAAAAGGAAAATTCCAAAGAAGAAGACCTGGTGAAGAAAAATCCAAGGATAGTTTCAAGTGAGGAGGAAACAAAGGACACTGGGAAGTCGGATGAAGAGGAGGAAGTCTTTGTAGGACTCTTTAATCATCCATAACTTGGATAATGATGTGGATGAGGAGCATGATACACATGAGGAGGAGAGAACTAGGAAGGATGAAGAAGAGAAGGGTGCATGTGAACCAATAGATGTAGGTATTGGAGGAGATGGAGAGCATGAAAAATATGAAAAAGTAGATCGCAAGGGGTAGGAGAGAGATAAAGATAAGGATATCGTTGTTAGGGAAGAGGCACGCACATGAGAGGCTAGCAACATGATTGATTCTATTGTGCAGGAGGTTACGAAGGGACTCAAAGGGAAAGGAAGAAGGTGAAGGAAAATTCCCTAGGGCGATCACTTGCAATATATTGATGATCCTAGAAAGTTCCTTAGGGAGTGATACCAAATCATGGTGGCCACATAGGATTTATTCTATTGGTCAGTTTTTAGAAGAATGAATCCCTCTTACACACTAAAAAATTATATCTTGGAATTATCAATCAAAAAGGAAGAGCCAAAGTTTGAAATAAATGCATAATCATTATTTGAGACAAAACTAAAGTCTGCGCTAGGAGAGGCATTGCTAGTGGTTGACTCTCGGATGCTCATTGAAAAACAAGCATGTAATACACTTAATAAGATAACATCGAAATCGGGTTGAGAAATTTTTATAGGGATTTCGTGATCAAGAGGATTCATGAGGAATCGGGGAAAAATATTAAAATATTGAGGAGCTTGAGTAGGAGTTGAGAGAAGAAAAAGGTCGGATGCGTGTGGAAAACAAGAAGGTGGAGTATGTTGTAAATCATACCATGTAACTACATGCCTAGAACTATTTGAGTATGCCAAGGATGAGTACCCATCAGGTGTTACACTATTTGGAAGACTTAGTGCGCAGATGATCTTACACAAAAAGAGACTAGGAATAGGACCAACGAATGAGGAGATAGCCTTGCGAAGAAAAATGAAAGACAAAAAGTAGAGATACACCTTCGCGTAATATGAGGCACTAGCACTAAAGGCCAAGAAGGTTACACAAAGGGAAGAGTTTTTATTTGACAATTGCCGAGATTTTTATCTACTTGTGAGCACATTTTCCACTAAAGAAGATGCAAATATAAAGAAAATATAAGCCAAAGTGAAAAATAATAGGGCAGTGGGAGAATTTAATGGTAGAAGTTGACTAGAAGAGAGATTTAATTATAGCCTTAAAAGACATAATCGGGATGTACTCAAAGAAATTTTCCCTTTGTTCATGTGCATAATGGATGTGATAGATAATGTGGCATCAGAACTTGATAAAATGATCATGAATCTCAAGGGAAAGATCAACTTGTTGACCCTTGTAGATGTGCCTACCATTTTCAATGCCACACCAATAAAATAAGCAAAGGAGTTGAAAGGCTAGTAGGAGTTAAAGAATATTTTGGAAAAGGAATTTCCAAGGTTCCTTCCACTCAAAAAGGCCTGAGTAATGATACACGCATGTGTTATAGAACCTAAATATTTTGATTCTTGGGGCATAAGGCCATATTATTGTTTAGATTATTTATTCATTCATTCATTAAAGGAATTATTTGGTAACATGTTTTGAGGATGGACAATATCCCTAGTGTGGGGTAATGTTGGTCAGGAAAATTAACTAAGTACCAATATAACAAAGAGACTCACGTGCAAGGGTGTGAGTGCGGGAGAATAGAGTACTATGAAAGGGTAACATAACATAGAGAAGGATAGGTCAACATGCGGGGCTATGTGCATGCATACCGAAGATTAAGGACATAATTGATTTTATAGAGACGAAGCTAAAAATAGAAAATGAGCTAGAGTTCCACTCTAGCAAAGATCCAAAAATAGATAAAAACATGGTGACTTAGTGGCCAAACAAATGATAAGAAAACACATACAAAGAAAGGAAGAGGAAAAATGCATGAAGAAGGATAATAATAGGAAAAAAAAGCAAATAAAGCATGGAGTTATTTATAGTTTCATCTATTATTAGGAAAATTTGGAAAAAACATGCAAGTTATTATAAGCACACCTATTTTTAGGAAGGGTGCATGAAGGTGGTAAAGGGAAAGTCCCCACCAAGTATAAGTATATGATATGTGTCTTGTTTTTAGAGTTACCAAGAGAGTAAGAACTGGAGAGTGATTAATTGAATAACTATTCTTGTGGAGAACAATTGTGGATTGATTGCCAATGTCTATATGTTTGAACATGGGTTAGTTAGTATTCGGATCTTGATAGTCATTACATATGAATTATTTTCTTATTATATATGTTTCGAATTGACATGATATGATGTGTCTTCTTGTATGAATGATTTTTTTATCATTAATAATAATAAACATGCATGTTAACATCTTGAAAAGAATAACAAAGGAGGGACTTGGTGGCTGTGCACAATTTAGGTGAGCTTCCATACTTATCTGGATGAAGTGCCAAAGTGAGAATAACTACTATTGGTAAAAAGACTTGTAGACCTCAAATTTGGATCACAATCCCTTTGGCTCCTTTCAACTTATCCATTTGATGCATATAACTAGCTTTCACCTCCTTCTACACATCAGTATTAATTTAATTACCTATAATTAAATTAATCCTCATCCACCTCACCCTAGAACTATTCCAACTTCATTAAATGACCAGGACCAAGTCCCCACACTCCCTAACCAACTAGGACTTGTTCTAACCCTAATCATTATGAAATTTTATCTCTCTAACCACTCTCCCGCTACATTTAGTGTTATCTCCCACTTCTGACCTGGACCTAAAACTTCAATCACGCCAAATATGGGAGCAATCAGGATAATTTTAGCAAAATTGACCATTTCTCCGTAATCGATGTTGGTTCCCTAACTGTCATTAGTTACCTTGAATAAGAGTTTCTAACTCTTTGCACGAGTTATTCAATTAATTAATTCATTCAAGCTTGAACATTCTAACTCTCAAGAGATCAAGCTACCAGATGATGAACCAGAGCACATCAGGTCTTCACTAACATCCAATCTCTTCCTCCACAGCCTTGGATCACCTATAATAGGGCACATAGGATCCATTCTTTGTAACACTAGACACAATCCCATTTCATCTTTGTATTCTCATCAACTACCACCACCTTCAGATCTATAGGTTCTTAGATAAGTAACTCACTCTTATTTGTTAGTTCTAGTTTTGATCTTAAGTATTTTATTCATTTCTATTATCCGAATCTCCTCTATCCCGAATACCACCCTTCACCCATCTACCATCTATTCTACCAACCTAAACCATTTTCCCCATCCTAGCACCTCTATCACCCTTATTGAATCTTCATATAAATCATACCATCCTTCCCGAACTCCCTCAACTCTCTGTGTAATCACAGAGAGATCCAAAACACCTATTTTTAATATTCTAACCATATTACCCCTACCGACATTGGTCACCCAACCAGCGTCGGTCATTTTCCAAGATCTTGGCATCGCTTGCCTAAGAGATACCAATCCTCGAGACCGATAATTTTTCCTAGGACAATGAGCTTATAAATTTCACCAAACAACCCAAAACGTAACCAAAATTCATCCAGACCTTGCCTAACACCTCAATGACCTTTCCCAACCAGAATCACACCTTTCCTAATGTTAGATTAGTTTGTACTTCAATAATTTACTTAATATAGTGTGTTGATAACATTTTGAGACACCTAAATCAAAGTGTTAGCAATAGGACCTCTATTTCTCACATTTATTTTCATTAATTTGATAAAATCAGTGGATTGACAACCATCTAGGAAGTTTCATACTTCACGAAACTAGAAATTGCTAGGCAATCTACTGCCATATACTATTTAACTATCTCTTGTGGTCCTGTTGTGATTTTAGAAGTAGCTCCTCTCAGCAAAAAGGAAGCTCTCACATTCAGTTTCATCAAATTCAACAACATGCACAACCTTGTCCCAATTATTCACAGGTATTCCTCCTACACCCATTACCTTTATCTATTTTATCACACACTTTGAGGTGAAACATTTTGGTATGCCGGTGGGACCCTTCTTGTGGGTTATTTACATTGTTCATTCTAGGGAATATTTGTGTGTTTCTTTCTTTTCTGAAAAGTTCACATTAAATTTCTCTCTGGTAAATATTCTTCTTCTATTTGTCTAAAGGAAATTTGTCATTTGGTGTTTAAAAATAATTCTTCTTCCTTTCTTTTACACTGTATTTTAGTGAAAGAGCATTCTCTTTTCCTATTCCCCATTTGCTTCATCGAATTTCATTGTCAATTTGGGTTTTAAAAATCTATGCATTTCATCCTTGTGATTGTTGCATTAGATCACCTAAATTTATTTACAATCTATATATTGGAGGTCATGAACAATTGATGATTGGCAGGAATTAAGCGTAGTTCACACTTTGTGCACACACACCCCTATCCAAATCACTTTAACAATTTACTCATTTCTTAAACATCTTCCTTCCCAGTAATTTCCCAAAGGTTAATAACCTGATTGATGGTGGATCCAGCTGGTGTTCTAGCCAGTCATCATATCAGAGTTTGGACCTCACGTATTGTGAAGTATATATTGGGGACACTTTAGCCAAAACACACCTGATACTAACCATAGATTTTTTAAAGGGAACCTTCATTGAGAAAACACTCTACTCTATTCATATTCAGTTTTAAATGGCATAAGCCACATAACATTAAAATTTGAAGCATAAGATTGATATGTTTTGTTAGCTTTTGATTGTTAAATTACGTTTGAGGAGTGAGGCCATTTATTCTTATTTTCCTTTTCCTTCATGCCCCACCATCATAACTGGTGTATTCTAGTTCATTCTGGGTGTGTTAGGACTCATTACTACCATAATCAATTGCTGGGTTGGTGTTTTATTTGGACTTAATCATTTTAAAATTCAAATTTTCATCATCTTCTTAGATTTCATAAGAATCGACATCATTCCAATGATCGACATTAGTTACCTCTTTAGATCGGTATTAGTTGATTAATTGACATCGGTTCCTTGTTGTTTTAGTTATTTTTCCCAAAATAGTATTCAATTCATATCTATTCATTTTCTCGTGCTTCTGTTTATGTTATTTTACACAGCTTTTAAGTCTCTATTACCATTAATAGGGTTCAAGTTCATCCAATTCACACTCTTTATCTCAATATTTCTAAATCATCATTTATTCTCATTAAGCGGCATCAATCTAGTGACTGACATTGGTTACCCCATCCTATCGGCATCGGTTACCATATTGACATTGGTATTTGTGTTTTGTTTTTCGTCACAAAACAATGACCAATTTTCATTTTCATTTCTTCTATCTTCTTTTCCTATGTTTCGCACTATCTACAAATCTCGGACCACCTATCCTACCACTATTCACATGGTTTTAACTTACGATGACAAGCCAATGCTCTATTTTTTCACTAGCCGCCAACTACTACTTGCTAGTCCTTCACCGCCTTCTATTTATTCACCCATGGACCCCACTTCTCCTATTTCTATAAATTTAGGTGATGAGGAGTTCGCAAAACTCCTTGATCACAATCCCACCACCTTTAAGTATCACCTTACCCATTCTTCCACCCGCAACTCGTCATGATAACTCATATATGGGATTCCTATCTCCATTACTCCCACTCTCGCCCCCACTTTTGTATTAGCCACCACTAGTGTAGTGTTACCTGCTTCCACCTTACCACCCATCATTTCTCAGATCACCCCTACATCTTCGATATCTACCACACCTATGAAATCTATCACACCTTTGACATCGGTTGCCTCTTTTATGTCCACCATGTCATCATCTATAGCTCTTGGTGTAGGGATTCCAACATCATCAATCACTATTACCTCACAACCTCTAGTTGTGTTGACCCCTTTTCAGAGTTTGTTCATGTCTATACCTGTTACTCTGCCACCTATCACTATGAGGGTCTCTACACAGGTACCTCCCACATATACCTTGTCTCATCTGCCACCCATCGCTTATACCTCCCATTTAGGGTATATGCCATCATCATCTTCCACTACTTATATCCCCCTTCTCAGTTTTCTTACTCGGTACCTCCATATATTGGTGTGCCTTCTATGTCCTACTCATTGTATCCACCTCCTTATACATGGGAGGTGCATCTCAATCTAATCCGACCATGGATTTGATCAAAATGATGATGGACAAGATGTAAACCCTAGAAGCATTTGTCTTTGGCTCATGTAATACATTGACTTACGTTGAAATTTGTAATGAGCCTATTCATCCTTCCATACCCATTCATCCTTATCCCCCACATTGGGAGATGCCTAAATTCAACCAATTTAATAGCAAGGAAGATCCATAACAACATTTTTGATCATTCAAACATGTATGTTATCTGATCACCCATGATGACGCCTTGCTTCTTAGGAATTTCCCCATGTCCTTGACAGGACTGCTTTATATTCATACAATACTTTACCTAGGCACTCAATCTTTTCTTTCAAACAATTGGCTCATGCCTTCCTTGACCATTTCTCCATCAAAATATATAATAAGGTCACCATGAATGATTTTTATTCGATGCGTGAGTATGAAGATGAATCTATCACATATTTTGTTACACATTGGCAAAGTCTTACCAATCACTTTAGCTTTCAACATCCGTAAATTGAGATGATAGAGTTGTTCACTAGGGCTCTGTTAGGCACGTCTCTCCAAATATTCAGGTCTAAACATTATGGATGTTTGATTAGGCATTCACTATGGCATGTAAGCTATAAATTCATGCTATTGAAGAGAAGAAACTACGATTTCACAACAAGAGCGCTCTGTTTAAATCAAATGATTCTTCTTCTTCCTCTAAACCACAAAATACTCATGCTAAAGAAAAGGGATCCACCAACGTGGTGGTCTTGAAAGCTGGCCCATCTCATCCATCAAACCAACCAAAACCTCCTTCTAATCTTTCTCCTGTTCAGAACTTTCAAGTACAAGTAGGAACAATGAAGATATACCCCCATAAGAGAACCTTATTCCTCTGTGTTGGAAAAGTTATTAAAAGTGGGAGTCATCACTCTTCCACCGATCAAACCACATACTGGATTTTACCCTTCCCATCCTATACCCTGCATGGTATAAGGAGAATGATTATTGTAACTATCACTGCGTTAGAGGACATAGTAACAAAAATTGTAAAACATTCAAAAACATTGTCTAGGAAATGTTAGATAATGGAGATCTCATCCTAGACAACCCTAATGCACCAAAAATCAAAATCTGTAGGTCTTTAAGAAACCTTTTCCAAACCATACCCATTCATCGAATCAGGATGGTGAGACTTCTAACAATAACACCCATGTTCATGAGGTCCATGCCATCTTTGACACAGTACCTATCTCTTCTACTTAGTTGCCTTCCATCCCTTCTATCGACAAGATTCTTGTGCGAGATCCTCTACCCATAAAGGATCCTATTTCACCTACTCCTCTACCCATGAGGATCCTACCTCACCTACTCCTTCATCTACAAAGGTTCTTATCCCACTTATTCCATCACCTATCGAGGATCTTGTATTACCCATGCTTTTACCCAAAGAAAATGTTATTTTATCCTCTTCTCCACCTAAGGAAGAGTCTACACCACCTACCTTGCCCACTCCTTGACCCATAGAGGATCCAATTTTATAATTTATTCTGTCAGTGATGCTTCTCCCAAGGTCTACCAGGATCTTGTTAATCTTCTTGCATCACTTCTACCTATAGATTCAGAAGCTAAAATTTTCCCTATCTCACAAACTTTGGAATTCTTCATTGAGATTACCACCAAAGCATCATAATCTACCTCCACTTCTACACCATTCTCTCATTTGGCCGATTACTTGGAGTATGTTGAATACTCCACACTTTGGGGACTCCTCAACTTCCCATATTGACTCAAATACAAATGTTGTCCGCAAACACTTCAATGATTTATCCTAAAGTGTTGAAGACAACTAAATTCATCTCACTTGAGCCGACTATAATATCCTCTTCTACATCATCCTCACCTACACCCAAACCTTTACCGTTAACCCAAAACCACCTACATCCATACCTTCACCTACACTCAAACATATCACTACATTGGGGGTTATGCCGACACCAAGTCTAATCCATCCTCCTGTGAAGATCGATTTAGCCACCTCTTCCCAAACTATCACCAGGGCTTATCCCCCACCTAAGAGGAAGATCCAACCTCTTAGGCCTCGTACCGATTTCTCCCACTCCTCTTTCACCTTTTCCACTTCCATCCATCTTAGGTCCCCATCCATCAACCTTGGTCAAACAACCTCCTACCTAAGGTAAAACTAAAATGAAGCAACCTACATCCTTACCGTAACCTCCCATTCCACCTAAGCCTTCTACATTTCCCATGCTTACTCCACTACCCAGGCCTTTACCTTCCCTTCAACCTACACTTTCTGTATTTCCTCCTACCACTATCTTTACCGCACCTCCACTCTCACCTTGGTTAACCCGTCCACTTCCATCTTCTACATTACCTTCTACTTCATGCACTACCCCAACACCTTTACCCAAGAAGGTGCAACCAAAGCCTAAAACCACACTACCTACCAAAAAGGTAGTTAAACATACTCAACCTCCAACTCCACCTCTAGTAGCACCTATTTTATAGAAGTCACCCAAACCTCCATCCAAATTCAATCTCACTTCTCATTGTGATTCCTTAGCATGGTCTTACGCTAACATCCTTAGCTCGGATGTTATAAACATCTGCCATTACATTTCCACCTCCCAAGCTATATGACCCACTCAAACCTAAACTAGAAGGGTTTGATGATACCATGATTTGCACTTATCATTGTGTGTCAGGGCATGATGTTGAAAATTTTAAGGCCCTTAAAAATATTCTTCTTCAACTATGTTCTCTCAAATATCTCTTTAACGAAGATGAACTTTTGGATGAAGATCCCATTCTACCTTTTCCTATCGTCACACAACCTCACCCCATATCTATTTGGCGGCCTTCACCTCCACCTCCACAACCCTCTTTTCCTCCTCTAACCTTTGAGATCAATATGGTCTAGATAAGAGATCTATCCCAACCCCTCTAAAATTCCAGTGCGCCATACTCATTTCATAAGGCTCTTATCTCACACTAGGTTTTTGTCCCTCCTGTCGTTGTACCTTTCATGACACATCTCCTCTAATTTTTGAAATCAATATGGTTCAAGTTGCCACTCGATCACAAAAGGAAACTAAAAAGAGAAAGCCAGTAACCCATCTAGTAACCCTGCACCTACCATTCCATCTACACCTGCCCGTAAGGTAACCATTTATGGGTCACCTATCCAATTTTTGTTGGAGTCACACATCACACTATGATTAAAAACTACATCAATATCCTCTAAAAATGTCTTTATATGACCTCATACAAACCTTCGAGTCTCTTTTCTAGCCCCTCCTCGAGATCCTGTAAACTATTGAGGTTCTACCAAATTACCCTACACTCATTGCCACCATATTCACACCTCATCATGTGGCCGCTCTCACTGCTTCACCAAAAAACTTTATTTGCCGCTACCACTTCCCAAGTTTCTTCCGTCGGTTTCTCGACTCGGAGATTACTCCTTAACATTTAGATGATCCCGATCCTGCCATCTTCATATATTTCCACATTGAGGATAATCATGTTAGGGGGTGTAATTATTAATATTTTTATTCTCTTGCATACAAAAAAATGTGCATACATCAATTACATGCATAATAACCCGAGTTTATGATGTGTTATTTCAATGATAATCTAACTTCTACTCTTAGCACTGTCATCCTCCACATTCACATGGATCCCCACACCATTGTAAAACTCTTACGTGTTCTTGAAGGGGAATTCCAATACAACATGTTGCTTGGATGACCCTGGATCTGTGTCATGGGGTGTGTACCTTCGACTCTTCACCGTTGCATCAAGTTCAAATATGAAGGACAATATTACACTATTTAGGAATATCCTTACCTTTTAAAACCTATAACATGTTGTATTGACCTAATGATGTCCTTATTGTAGTTAAGACATCTCTTGCACCGCCATGTCATCTACTACCACCCTTTCTTTGCTTCATCTTCAACCATTGTGGGTTCATCTTCAACCACTTTGGTGCCTTATCTTCTTCTATTGCTTCATTTACCACTACTACTACTACATCTTCCTCACCCAACCCATCTCTCCCCACTACTACCATAACTTCCAAAGTTAACCCGTCTACCAATCCTTCTTCTCAAACTTCAAATAGCTCATCCATTCCCACCACCCAAGTACCAACTTCTGACCCTTTGGAAGGTGTTTTTCAATGCCTTACCCTGGGGGAGTATCACCTGTATAACATCAACACATTCCAAACTCCTCAAGAGTACGGAAACCTTCATCAACACCCGCATTATGATCATTGTATAGGAGAAGTGTTTCCATAAAGTCCTCCCCACCTTCATACGAACTTGACATTTTAATTGATACTTCCTCTTATTCTCTCAAACCACCCACTCAAACACAACCTTTTTATTTGACTTCCATTACCTCACCAACTGCTACTTTTCCCATGCCTTTCTTCATCGTTGTGATAAGAAGGGATTTGGATTTGGTCTTTATGAACAAGGTCCTCACATAGTTATTCCTTGCACTACCTGCAAATATAAAGACCGCCATGCTATTGGATTCACTTGAACCACCTAGTCCTAAGAAGGCTAGAGTCAACCTTGTAGAGGAAGATCCACCTTCTGCACCTTTTGTACCTTCTTCACCTACCATACCACCTTCACCCACGGAGTCCATGGATCCAAAATCCATCCCTCCTAACTTTTTTTTATAAACACCATTTCTTTGGGACCTATGACATATCATCGTGATGGTGAGGTGCCCTCTTCCCTTCCTCTTCTTTATCCTGACATGTTGGAAGAAGACACACCTTCTATCAATGTCATTCAATGTTGGTCAATGTCATGATAATGATTCCATTATCACCTATTTAGGTGCAAAAGATTCTTACATTCACCAGTCATTACCTTTCGAGACACAAATCATCGTTGAATGAATCAACCATCGAGATCAACATTCACACTCAGGATGACCCTCGAATTCTAAAGATAGGCCAATCTTTAGATTCTACTGAACAAGAAGCCTTCACCTCTTTCCTCTGAGATCATAGAAATGATTTTTCTTGGTCTTATGCTAATATTCTGGTATTGACCCAAATATCGTGGTGCACAATATCATTACTATTCTTGATGCCAAACCTGTGAAACAAAAGCTACAAAAATGCATCCACACATTTCCCTTCTTGTCAAAGAAGAACTCCAACACCTTCTTTATGTTTCTTTCATTTTACCTATCGACTATCCGCAATGGATTTCTAACATTGTTCCTATCACTAAAGTGACATGGGGACTCCACATCTACACATGAGACTTCCATGACCTTAACCTCACCTACCCTAAGGATGACTTTCCTTTTCCTAGCATCGACCAACTTGTTGATCTTACATCTGGCCATGAGATGTTATCTCTTATGGATGGATTCTTGGGTTATAACCAAATATTACTCACCGTTGGAGGATCAACACAAAACTACCTTTATCACCCCTTGGGGGACCTTCTGTTATCACATCATGCCCTTTGGATTGAAAAATGTTGGTGCCACTTATCAATGCACTATGACCTATATATTCCATGACATCATGCATGAAATCCTAGAAGACTACATCAATGACCATATCGGGAAATCAATAATTCATGCTAAACACCTCCCCATTCTCAAAATCATCTTTGACCGTCTCATCAAATATTGTGTTCACATTTAACCAAATAAGTGTGTCTTTTCTGTTCTCTTGGGAAAACTCCTTGGTTTCATGATCTATTTGCGGGGTATCGAAGTTGATTCCACCAAAATCAAGGCTATTCTTGAGATTCCTCCACCTACTGAACTTCAACAACTCCGTAGTTTTCAAAGAAAATTACAATCCATTCAATGTTTTATTTCCCAAATTTCGAACCGATGTCACCCTTTTCATCATATTCTAAAAAAGGATGTGTCCTTTAATTGGAATGATGAGTGCCACAAATCATTTGAAGTGCTTAAGAAGTACCTTCTTTAACAACTTGTGTTCATCCCACCTAAGGACAACAAACTGTTTTACCTCTATATTTCTGCCACTGACCATTACTTGGGTTCCATACTCACTCATCATGATGAGAAATATAGGGAGAAATTAGTTTATTACATAATCCATACTCTTTTAGACTATGAGACTAGGTACACTCACATCGAGAAGCCTTTCTAAGCCCTACTCTTTATCTCTCGCTAAATTTTGCCACTACCTACTCAACCACAAGACCTTTGTCATCACCAACATCGACCCCCTACATTACATGTATGCTAAGCCTTATCAACACTAATGCACTTCACATTGGCTTATGCTTCTTGAAGAACTAGATCTATAATTCATTAGTCATAAGTATGTTAAGGTTAAAAACCATTGAAAATCAGTTTGCGAGATGCACCTCTTTTTAGAAATGAATCCTCTAACTTTTATTTTCCTGATGAATCCATTTCTAAACTCTCCCTTGATAACACCATGTATTAAATGAACCTATTATTTTAAAGTTATAAATGTCAACGCAGGGGTGGTGTAGGGGTTATTCTCATTCCTCTTGATGGTGAACCTATGTCTTTATATTCCAAAATTGACTTCAATTGTACCAATAGTGTGGTTGAATACAAAGCACTCATGTTAGGTATCTAAATTGCCATTTCCCTAGATGTTAAAACCATTAATATATTTTGTGATTCTTAAGTGGTTGCCAACCAAGTCAATGGTTTATACCAATGTCATAATGAAATAATTCAAAAGTATAAGCATCACGTCGACATGCTTTTGACTACCTTTGATAATTACAAAATTCAAACTGTTCCACGATCCACTAACAAATTTTTGGATACCATGGCTTGCCTCACCTCAAAAATACCTACCTCACCTTCAGAATCTAAAATCTTTTCATAGTACAATGGTTGTAGTCACCTTATTATCTCATCCATGATGTAAATTTTGTGGGAAGAATTGAAATTAACCCACGTGACATATGGTATAAGTAGTTCGCTGACTACCTTTCCCTTTCAATCTTGCCTCCAGATCTCACTCACAATGGTAAGAAAGCCTTCCTCAAAATATTCTCTTGTTGTGTCACCATGGGGGTATTCTCTACAAGTTTGGATTTTATGGTATCCTCCTATGGTGCCTCACTAGTTCTAAAAATCCGTACACCATTAAAAAAATCCATGACGGTATGTGTGGTGGAAATTTCAGTGGTCACGTTGTTTCCAAACATATTCTTTACCTTGGCTATTATTGAAAAAACCTTAACCAAGATTGTTGCGAATATGTCAAATGTTGTGTGAAGTTTTAACAACACACTAACCTTCACCACACCCCAAGTCATGCCTTACAAGTCACCAGATAATTTTGGCCTTTCTCCCAATGGGGTTTAGATCTCATTAGAGAGATTAACCCTCATTCTTCTCAATGTCATCAATGGATCATCACAACAACTGAATACTACACTAAATGGGTAGAATTCATCCCTCTCATTTCTACCAAATCCAAGAAAATATGTGAATTCATTAACCATCACATCATTTTTCATTTTGGTGTTCCTCATTGCCTCATCATTGATAATGGTAAACAATTCAAAAACAAGACTCTACAAAAACTCTATGATAACTTCAGTATTCAACTCAGTTTCTCTTCACCATATTATCTTCAAAAAATGGTCAATCTGAATCAAATAAAAAAACCATCAATAAAATTCTCATGAAATTCGTCAATGATATTGGTAAGGATTGGCATACGCACATTCCTTTCTCCTTATGGCTTACATTCACACCTCGACTACTGCCACACCTTTTTCTTTGGTCTATGGTACAAATTCCATCCTACCTCTTGTAGTCCAAATTACCTCTCTTCGTATCTCACTTAAATATATGCTCAATGATGACAAATTTCACCAAGAATTTGTTTAACACAACTTGAGTTATTAGTTGAAACCGTTTAAATGCTCTCGACCATCTTCAAATCTACCAAAAATGCATCAAGTGTGCCTATGAAAAATGTGTTCATGAGAGAAATTTTAAGATTGATGATCTTTTCCTAAAGGAAAATAATCATGTAACTAAAGCTGAGAAAAGTAAACGAGGCAAGTTTGCTCCTAATTGGCTTGGACCCTACATTGTCACCCATACCTATGGATCATGTGTTTATCATTTATCTTCTCTTAAAGGTAAACCTGAACATGATCCCCTTAATGCCTTACATATTTTACCATTCTACTATTAAATAAAGTACTACATCACTTTATGTCACTTACATTCTCATCCCTTGTATGCGAGCCTCTCCTTCCATCTACTTATTTCAAGGACCAACCATTCAAATAGAATCATGTGATTATCTGTCACCGTTCGGCCTTATCTTCAATATGAGTATCATGAATCTACTCATGGCATGATTCTCATGGATACTTTTCATCCTTTCAGGATGGAATCTCATGGTTGTTCATCACTTGAAACCCCTCTTTCATAGCTAACATTTTAGTGCTATGGTCATGCCTTCATAAAATATGCCTATACTCCTTTATAGTCTTGTCCATGACTTCAAGTTCAAAAATAAAAAGCAAAAATATACATGGGATAGCCAAAAATCTACTCCTTGAGTCAAAATTCTTGCAAAAAGATGATTCCCTCAAAAGGACATGTACCTCTCTTTCTTTATGCTATAAGTAGACTGATCCCTCGAAGGAAAAATATAAAAAGCCAACCGTTTATTGTAATTAGTCTATCCAAAAAGAAGAATAATCTATCTCTCAAATAAAATAATTCTAGAGCTTCCCACATTGATCAAATTCAAGAATACCTCAAGGATAACCTATTTATCCCATCATATACTTCCCGCATCGATCAGTCTATATAAACAATTTTTTTTTTTTTGAGAAGAATACAAAATTTTTGTCATGGACTTTCCTATTCTAGTTTCGGGTATCTTACAGAAGGGGCACAATGTCCCACAACAAGGTTACGCTAAACAAACTCTTCCACATTATCCTTTGTTTATTACCTCCTACCTAAACTCAAGGGATGAAACATGTACTTTACACATCATGATCATGCAACTTCTTTCAACTTTAGATTGATCTGTCATGAATTGTGTCTAGGGACTTATGTTAAAATAAGTCTAAGGGTTGAACATTTATGGTCTTTTCCAACTTGGGGCATTTCACTTCTTTTCCATTCACCTCTTCCTACCTTTTTGTTTGATCAACAAGACAAGATCATCAAAATTTATTTAACCATGAAACCTTCATCTATACCTATTCCTAACTTACCTTTCCTATTACCTATTCAAAATTCAACCTTACCATTTGTTAAACATGCCTTACCTAACTATCCTACCTACCCAACCCACATATTCATCTTACCTAACCCAATCACATTCTTCCTTGGTTTATGGGAGAACTACATCAGCCTGAGGCCCCTTTCACAAGGGCTATGTAGGAAGCACTCTTAGGGCATGGGGCCCTCTAAGGTTAGCTCAGCCAATCTTTTCCCCTCATCATTTCCCCATCAAACAAAAAATTAGGTAGTTAGTTTCCATCAAAACAATAATTTGGAAGTTAAATAAAAAACAAAACCATACATAACTCATATACATCATCATTTATTTTTCATAATACCAATAACTTGGAAATTAAATCAAAACAAACACAACTCAACCATGCCTACATACTTAGTTTCCATAAGAAAAATAGCTTGGAAATAAAAATAACATCATCTCATTTTTATCACAAATATCAACCAACCCATGCCTAACACATCTAAGTTTCCATAATATCAAAAACTTGGAAATTAAACCAAACCATTCCTATTCATCTAATTTTCATGACATCAATATAATGGAAGTATAACCAAATTATAAAACCATAACCATCCATGCCTACATATCTAGTTTCCATAATAACAATACATTGGAAATAAAATCAAACACATCACAAAATATCCATCATCATCAACTATATAAATGGAATGTTTGTGTGTCAATACATTGAATATACAGATATAAATACAAGTATCTCAAAACTCTCATATACATCTTGCATCTTCGACACGTAGGCCGATATATATATATAAAAATAAAAATACAATGTATCCATCTCTCTTAAATCATCTATGTGAGGGGTAAACACCTCTTCTTCTCTCTCTAGTACCCTTACGGCTTCGTCTCTCGTGAGATGGTAAAATCTCACTCACCCTAGCTATGTGACCGATGAATCTATGAGATAATAGAACTATGTGTCTATGAGCTGGTCTTGGGCAGCGCCACTCGTGCTCCGTGCTCGGCATAAAACAAAACATGTATACCAACCCCTAACAACCGGTCTTGATAATACCTAGCCTCCGATATTGCATCTCTATTAGTTGCCATGGATATAACATGGGAGGTGCCATACCTCATGGTGGACCCTTTCCTAGTAGCAATGACCCCCATCCTGTACTTGTGGCCCCTTTCCTACTACATGTAATACTTGACCCTATCTCGATGCTGTGGAGGGCCTGTGCATGAGCTGGTGCTTGTGCCTATGTAAAATGACCTGTAAAGAGGTAACCTTTACTGTAATATAGAAACATGTGCCTGTAATACTACTACCTACCATCCATCCCCTATAGGTTTTTGTGCTTATGCTAGTTTTTCCTTTGCACCATGGCCACCTATGCCTTTGATTGTGTCGGTTTCCCGTAATGGAGTCACATGTGCTTGTCCCTAGGCCAACCTGTCACTGTAATGTTATCACTTTCCTTGTAACTAATCTCTTTGTACTATGACTATCACTAAGTCTAGCTATCCTAGCCTCGATGACACTTCCTGTAGCTAGGATACCCACCAACGCCTGTAACCATTGGTAACAATTGAATCATCAATTTGTCTATTTTCCACCTGATCCTCCTACCCTCTACGGCTCTTTCGGATGAGGTGGAGATAAAGGTCTCTCCACATCATCCTAGAGATACTATGGAAATGGTGGAGGCACATCTTGCTAAAGCCCAAACTACCGTCATACTCTGTCCACTGGAATTTTCTTGTGCTCACCGACATGTCATATTTGTATCCACCTGACAAGCTATAGTCCCCTCATCTCCTCTACCATGCCCCTATAGGAAGGAAAATCAACATATGGGTGCCATACAATATCCAAAGCATATAAGCCCTCTAGTATCCAACTGTAATATGTCACATCATGTGAAACCTCCTCTACTCACGGATGTTCCCCTACGACACCCACCGATGTATCCAACTCTATAAAATATTGGATGTTAATCATGTCATGGAAGACCCTATTGGGGCACACATAATATGTAATCATATGCCCAACAATGCAGTAAATAAGTACAATAGATACCATACCACCGAATCCTCTCGATATACCCATAACTCTCTATACAACTATAACAAGTAGGTCGGTGCCCATGTAAAACAAACCCGATCCTCAATCATGTCCTCTAACACTCTCATTAAGGCCTGGGAAATCTACCACCCTCGAACTGGGAGTGCATAACATCCCACCCCACCATCATAAAAACTGTCAATCTAGTTTCTTTAGGATGTACCATGTACATATCACTATAGGCTGATGCCGACACTATGATATCTCAAATCGATCATAGCCTCGCTAAATCTTTGTGACCATAGGCTCAAAATCCTCATATGATGAAATCTAATATACTGGCTCATCAAAAATTGAAAAGCTGTAAAATCTTGTAAACGTCCTCCAACGTGATAGTCATCTCTCTAGTGGGTAAATGGAAGGTTTTGGTCACTGAGTCCCATCTATTGATAAGAGCGACCAGCAAGCTATGATCCCATATAATGTGCATATATCACCTAAATACACCAAGTCTATCCTCCCGCATATGGTCCCACTCATCCCGAGTCACACTATCCCCCATCTGTAAAAATTGGGGTGGAACTCTGTCTCTCATTGTCAACACCTCTTCTTCTCTCTCTCTCTTTACCCTCAAGCTTCGTCTCTCGTGAGATGGTAACATCTCACTCACCCTAGCTATGTGGTGATGAATCTATGAGATACTAGAATCGTGTCTATGAGCTGGTCCTAGAGCGGCTGCCCTCTTGTTCTCTGTGCTCGGCATAAAACAAAACATGTATACCAACCCCTAACACCTCTTCTTCTCTTTCTAGTACCCTTACATGTGAGGGGTAAACACCTCTTCTTCTCTCTCTATTACCCTTACTTGGATTCTGTCTCTGTGAGATGGTAACATCTCACTCACCCTAGCTATGTGGCTGATGAATCTATGAGATACTAGAACTATGTGTCTCGTGAGCTGGTCTGGAACTGCGGCTACCTACGTGCTCTGTGCTCAGCATAAAACAAAACATGTATACCAACCCCTAACAACCGGTCTTGATAATACCTAGCCTCCGATATTGCATCTCTATTAGTTGCCATGGATATAACCCGGGAGGTGCCATACCTCATGGTGGACCCTTTCCTAGTAGCAATGACCCCTATCCCTGTACTTGCGGCCCCTTTCCTACTACATGTAATACATGACCTTATCTCGATGCCTGTATAGGGCTTGTGCGTGAACCGGTGCGTGAACCGGTGCTTGTGCACTGTAAAATGGCCTCAAAGAGGCAACCTTTTCCTATAATATAGAAACATGTGCATGTAATCTGCTACCTACCATCCATCCCCTATGGTACATGTGCTTATGCCAATTTTCCTTACACCATGGCCACCTATGCCTGTGATTGTGCGATTGCCTCGTAATGAAGTCACATGTGCTTGTCCCTAGCGAACTGTCACTATAATGTCATCAATTTCCTTGTGACTAATCTCTTTGTACTATGACTATCACTAAGTCTAGCTATCCTAGCCTCGATGGCACCTCCTGTATTTGGGATACCCACCAACGCTTATAACCATTGGTAACACCTGAATCATCAATTTTTCTATCTTCCACCTGATCCTCCTACCCTACTGTCTCTGTCAGATGAGGTGGAGATAAAGGTCTCTCCACGTCATCCTAGAGATACTATGGAAATGGTGGAGGCACATCTTGCTAAAGCTCAAACTACCGTCATACTCTGTCCACTAGAATTTTCTTGTAATCACCGACATGTCATCTTTGTATCCACCTGACAAGCTATAGTCCCCTCATCTCCTCTACCATGCCCCTATAGGAAGGAAAATCAACATATGGGTGTCATAGAATATCCAAAGCATACAAGCCCTCTAGTATCCAACTGTAATATTTCACATCATGTGAAACCTCCTCTACTCACGGATGTTCCCCTACCGACACCCACCGATGTATCCAACTCTATAAAATCATGGATGTTAATCATGTCATGGAAGACGTATGGGGGCACACATAATATGTACTCATATGCCCAACAATACAAGAAATAAGTACAATAGATACCATACCACCAAATCCTCGATATACCCATAACTCTCTATACAACTATAACAAGTAGGTCGGTGCCCATGCAAAACAAACCCGATCCTCAATCATGTCCTCTAACACTCCCATTAAGGCCTAGGGAAATCTACCACCCTCTAAATCTGGGAGTGCATAACATCCCACCGCCACCATCATAAGCTGAACTCAATCCAGTTTCTTTAGGATGTACCACGTACATATCACTATATAGCTGATGCCGACACTATGATATCTCAAATCGATCATAGCCTCACCAAATACTGTGACCATAGGCTCAAAATCCTCATCTGATGAAATCTAATATCTTCGCTCATCAAAAATTGAAAACCGTAAAATCTGTAAACGTCCTCCAATGTGATAGTCATCTCTCTAGTGGGTAAATGGAAGGTTTTGGTCACTTGAGTCCCATTTATTGATAAGAGCGACCAGCAAGCTATGATCCCATATAATGTGCATATATCACCTAAATACACCAATTCTATCCTCCCGCATATGGTCCCACTCATCCGAGTCACACTATCCCGCATCTCGTAAAAATTGGGGTGGAACTCTGCTCTCTCATTATCAACTAATGACATTCTTCAATTATTACCATTTATACTTTTCAATCAATTACGTCCTTCTAATAATTTATTATTTCCTACCTAATCACCTCCCACCTACGATTTTTCTATCCTAACGACCCTCTAACTCATTCTCTCACATACCATATATTCTATCTTACCTAAACACTCCCACTTATTCGATTCATTACTTTTCCATTTTCACCAAATTAACCTAATTTCCTCTACTTACCCATTCATTCATCAACTCATCCTAAACTCCAACCTTATTCTATCTTAACATACCTCCTCACCCATTCATGCCTACATTCATTCTACATCTCTCCATTTATACCTAGAATTTATTCTAAACCCACCCAGTTCCTTCATTATATACCAATCGGTCCACCTACATCTATATCCCTACACATTCACTTATCCTTTTCTACCATTTTTCCCATATAAACATTCTATCTTAGGACTTAGTCACTATTTACGGTGACAACATCGGTCACCCCGAAGCAGTGCGATCACTTTTTATAGCCACCGATTCTGGAAAGCCTACAAACATCGGGCGATGCTAGATCGACGTCGATCATCAATGGTGCGGCTCTAAAGCCGAACCCCAATACCCCTAATTTTTAAAAATTTTTGACGATGTAGAGTTTGTGAGCTCTTTATCCTAGTGCCTTGTCATATTCTATACATGTTCGTGCATGTGAATTCCCCGCCTATTACTCACACTGATATCATCATTAACTACAACCTAGCCATACCTCATTTTTCATCACTTATTACTTTATCAAACCAATAACCGACTCAGCCTATCACTTCAACAGTTCTTGCTTTTAAGGGGATCACCTCCACCCATACTTGGGGCAACCTAACTGTCACTCATAACTATGGTAACTACCTCCTATTTTTTTCACCGTCTCTTATCAATACAAGATACACTATAAAAATGGGAAAATGTAGACATGAAATTTGGGTCACAATCCCTTTGGCCCCTTTCAACTTATCCATTCGACATATATACCTAGCCTTGACCCCCTTCTACACATAAATATTAATTTAATTACCTATAATTAAATTAATCCTTAGCCACCTCACCTAGCTACCTCACCCTAGACCTATTCCAACTTCATTAAATGACCAGGACCAAGTCCCCACACTCCTTAACTAACTAGGACTTGTTCTAACCCTAATCATTATGACCTTTTATCTCTCTAACCACTCTCTCACTACATTTAGCATTATCTCCCACTTCTGACCTGGACCTAAAAGTTAATTCACACCAAATCTAGGAGTAATTAGGCTAATTTTAGTAAAATTGACCATTTCTCTGTGAATCGATGCCGTTATCCCTCCGTCGTGTCAATTCCTAACCACTTTGTCGCCTACCTTAAATAAGAGTTTCTAATTCTTTGCATGGGTTCTTCAATTGATTCATTCATTCAAGCTTTGGAATTCTAACTCTCGAGCATTCAAGCTACCAGATGACAAACCAGAGCACATTAGGTATTTACCAATAACCAATCTCTTCCTCCTTTACCTTGGATCACCTACAATAGGGCACATAGGCTCTGTTGCTGCAACACTAGACATAACCTTGTTTCATCTCCGAACACTCATCAACCACCACCACCTTTAGATCTACAAGTTCTCAGATAAGTAACTCACTCTTATTTGTTAGTTCTAGTTTTGATCTTAATTCTTTTATTCATTTCTATTATCTGAATCTCCTCTGTCCCAAATACCACCCTTCACCAGTCTACCATCTATTCTACTAATCTAAAAAATTTCTCCCATCCTAATGCCTTTATCACCCTTGCTGAATATTTGTATAAATCATACCATCCTTCCCAAACTCCCTTAACTCTTTGTGAAGTCACAAAGAGATCCAAAACACCTATTTTTAATATTATGACCATATTGCTCCTACCGACTCTAGTCACCCAATTGACGTTGATAATTTTGATGAATTGAGCTATCGTAGCTGTGAGCTTATCTACCCTTGGAATGCAAATGCAACCCAACACCTTGGTCCATGTCTTAGGGACACCACTTTTATTTTTACATTGATGAAGCCATTCTTTGTGATCCATTGCAATTGTAGCAATGCAACTCTTGATGCCAGCCAGGGACTCTAAGTTGTCTTTATTGAAGGAAAGAGAGTCACCTGCCTCCTTCTTGACCATATCTTGAAATGCAATGATGAGTTCCTTTGATGACGAGTCTTTAGTGAGCGGGGGAACTCAAACCTTTGAACATAATGGTAGACTTTGTTCAAGATTCCAGAAACCTAGCACTCGTGGGAGCCCAATTTAGATATGACCATTTTTAGCATTGCATACCAAGCATCCATGATGTGGATCCAAATATGGGATGATTCTTTGTCAATTTATGCAAACACTTCCTTGTTCACGAGGGTGTGAGAGTCAAAAGAACTCATTTTGGATACTAGTGGGAGTATCTCCTCCATGCGACTGACCTATTTTGTAAACTCCTCCATATTATTTACTTAAGACGATGTTGCACAAGCATACTAGATGAGAGACATGATGTCCAGGAAAAATGCCTTTTCCTTGCACAATGATTTCCTCAATCCACTTTTCATAGGATTTTCCCCACATCATGTATTCATGTGATTTCTTGATTGCCTTGGGGTTGATACTGCTGATTGGGGGATATCTTTGATCGGAAGGGGAGGTATTAATTCTGCTCCTGAGAAGGGATGAATGTATGCACCTGATATTTCTTATATTTTCTTCTAATTGCATAATTATTTTCTTGTATTCTTCAATCGAGCATGAAGAAGGGAAGATGATTCTTTAAACAGTGAATGTCACTTTCGTGAGAAGTTTAACCCAATAAGATATGTGTCAAATCATAATTAGATGGAGTCATTTATTCTATGGGCTTGTTAGTATTATGCCTAACAACTTTAACATACTGGTTACTTGAGGTGCCACTGAAGAAGCGAGAAGCTACCTAGGCCTTCTTCATTCACTTGGGTTTTAACATTCCAGAGATTTTTGTGGGACTGGGAATAGTAGTGAGTAGCGTTGTTCTTGGCCCACTCTCAAGTAATTCTTGAATCCATGGAAACAAATCATCGCGAGTTACTATGATGTCAGTTATTAGATTTTTGTAGAATATTTCCATGAGGCCAACTCTTGATCACCTTGAGAAGACATATTTAGATGCTTGTGTAGAGGAAGACATTGCTACAAATTACCTCTTCTTGTCTGTGAAGATCGGTTCAACCAACTCTCCTTGGCTCACTTAACCAAAAAAATTGAGCTCTATGGTGGAAAATATAAATGATATATGTTTCTATGGAGATGATAGCAAATTTCTACACTTGGGATCGAAAATTGCTATTTTTGGAAACTAGGTCCTAGGAGATGCTATTTTGGGCAGGTTTTCTTTTTCACTTATTGCTTGCACTAAGGTGCTTCCTTCACATTATAGGATAATCATAGATGTATCAGGACCAATTCAGATAACTTTCTATTTTTGGAAATTTTCTTTTTCTTTTTGCTTTTTTAATCTTTTTGACTTTTTGACCCGTGTGCCCTAGTTTGGTTTGTATGCTTTTCACTATTCTTTCTTCTAGGGGAGTTTGATGTTTTTGGAAACTTAACAAAAATTGTAGACTAGTGGAACTTACTATTTTTAAAGATGAAATTCTAAGTGTCAAATTGGATAAAATTTGGTGGATTATTTCGGGATTTCTATTTGGATGCTCTATACGAATTTTCAAGTCAAACTACTTCCCTGATTGACAAAAATGAAGGAAGAATGCCTTAGGGCACAAAAATTCAATTGGATGCCATTAAAAATCAGGGAAGTATTTTTAGGTTTGGTTTATTTGAAATTTCAAGCCGTTTATATGAATAATGTTTTCCCAAAATTTCATGAAGATTCGATCACCGCTTCATTAGTTATGAGAAATTTATGGTTTTGGAGTCAAGGGTTTCTAACAACATGTAGTTATGGTTTTTTTCTCATAAGTATTCATTATTTGCATTGCAACAACGTGAAATGATGGAAGAAATATGTTGAAGGTGGTAGGAAGGTTTTGGAAGCAACAACAATGGTAGGGTGAAGAAATTATGACAGGTTTTGAGTCATCACGGGTGTGCGCACATGTAGATGGAAGAAACAAGAAATATGAAAATCCTTACATATTTTTAATGGTTTGGAAGGATTTTTTTTTTGCACCAAGTTATTGGTTCAAATGGTTTAATAAAATTCACCCCCTTCTCATTTGATCCCATAGACCCGTAACATGACCTCAATTCAGCTCTTTCTCATAAGTTAAGCCCCAGCTTCTTTTCCATGATCATCGCTCCAGACCCGATTGTGAAGTGCCACATGGCACAATAGGGATGGGACACATGTTTTTGAACCAAGTTAACCAATGGTGCAAAAATTGTACCCCATCCCTATTACGCCATGTGACACTTCACGATTGGATGGAGCGGTGAGCATGGAAAAGAAGCGTGGGGGCTTAACTTACGAGAAAGAGCTGAAATGAGGTCATGTTACAGCTCTAGGGGCTCAAATGTGAAGGGGGTGAATTTTATTGCACCATTAGAACCAATAATTTGGTGAAATTTGTGAAAAAAGTGTGCCACTCTCCCATTGGTTGGATTTCTAGCCCAGATAAATGACTAATTATTGGAGCCTTACCTTGGGGAGTCGCATGTCGGGACCATATCTTGAGCTTCCGAAGGAGTTTTTTGATGAAATTTTATATGATTCTACCTAAAAATGACCTTATGAATCCAATTTTTGGGTATCAGCTCCTGATTCTTCCATTTACTTCCCAAAAAATAGGATTTTTATTCTGACTCCAAGGTCTTGCATGTAAAAAACTAATTGTGTACCTAATTCACATAGGTGTTGTGAATAATATGATATTACCATCCTATAGTTATCTAAAATACCTTTGCAAAAATATATTTTTGACTCATAAATCCTTCGGAGCTCTCGGAATCACTTCTTGAAGCTTAGGGGCATATTTCTCAGCCCAAGACCCACTTTTCGAAACACCTCCAAGACTTCCAAAACCTCACAGAATCTTCCAAAAATGATAGAAAAATGTTCCTATCCCTCTAATACACCTCCTTGATGGATTTGGGTCTTTCCTTCTATTCGGGAGGTGCGGGCCGACCTTGAGAAGTCTAGAGAACAACCCTTCCCTGTGCTTGTCAAAAGCTTGTCTGGTGGATCTTTCTTTGGAAGCTCCTTTACTAAATGGATACCCCTAAATCACCTATGGGAATACTGAAATGACACATTGGAATATTAAGAGATATGGGATAGAATTGAATCAGGGATTATGGTGATATGAAGGAGGACTTAGAATGACCTTTGGCTAAATTTTTTTGGGTAGGGTATATTTGTCATGCTTGAAAATTGGGAATTTTCTTGTTGCACATTTGCATAAAAACACTATCCCAAAGGGATTTTTATTTTTTTGATCTCCCCCTTTGTCACTTTGATCTTTGAAACAATGGCCAAGACAAAGTGGAATAGAGATAGAACCTCAGGCAACAAAACCTTTCCTTTTTTAATGATCTTCTCCACCCATTTGTCATTGGCTCTTCCTTGCATGATGTACCCTTAGGCTATCTTGATCAAATGGGGATAAAAAAATGATAAGAGAGATCAATTATGTAGTAGGGATAACGATGCATTAGGATCAAGGAATGATTTCACATAAGTAGTCAAGGTTCTAACATGCTCCTCAAGTTGTTCCACAGTCTACTTATTTTCTTCGTTTCTTACGAAAAATTGGGCTGTAGGCTCTTTGAGAAAATACACATCTCCATGATGCATGGCTTCCGTAACGATTTTTTTTTCAACATATAGTAATCTAGTCTCATCTCTTCTATAGGTTTATTCACTTTAGGACGTACAACATCCACATATTGATCTCCGGAAGCCTCAATGAAGAAATGAGAAGTTTCTTGAGATTTCTTGGTCTGATCAGTTTCAATGTAATTTGAGATGCCTACAAATTTAGGTGTCATTGATTATTGCATTGTTATTGATTCTCCTCCAAGTATCGCATGTACACATGGTAAATGATTAAAAGGTTTTGACATGAACTCATGCATCTTAGGTGTTTGATCCATCACATGTCCGAGATGAGACAACTCCACTACCTCCGATGAGACAGTTGGATTCCTAGGATGATCAGGAGATTGAGAGGGGTTGATCTGTCCCAGTTTAAGCTGCTCCATAGGAATTTCTCTGAATTTTTCCTTCTTGTGAAGTTCCATAGGGGGAACATAAATTTCCTCCTCTTCTATAATTTTTCTCTTGGATGATTTTTTTGAATGAGAGGACCCAATGGTTACATCGGGTGCACTTTGAGAATAAGCGAAAGACACTTTCTTGGAAGAATCTAATGTTTCTCCACTTTTAATACTAGAAAATCTTCTCCATTTGAAATATTATTTTTACCTCTTTATTATTTTCATGGTCATCTCATTGATGTTAATATACTCTCTAATGTTCAATGGAGTGGGAGGAAGAAGATATGACCACACTACTGGATACTCAGGGTGAAATAGGTTAGATCCATCATCATTCACTCCCTCAAAAAACCATTAAAAATTGAAATATATCATTTTATCCACGATCATTCTCATATATTCCTATCTTCGACCTCAAAAACATCTGTAAAATTATCCCAAAACTACTCAATTTGTGAAATGTAAGTCAATTTTGGCAAGAGGAAGGACTCATGATCCTTCCCGAGATAATAGTTGGGCCTGACCACATAGGAATACAAATTGAATAATGCAAGGGATTATTCAATGTTTACTACATCAGCTGCACTCTTACAAAAATATACACCCTTCCACTTTACATTTTCCCACTTGGTGTGAACATAGGACAATTTCTGGCATAACTCAATCATGATGATCTTGTCACTAAGATATTTTTGTAACCGGTGAGAGGTAAGGTAAAAACCTCGACCACGAGATAGGTGAACATGGGAAATTGAATGAAGTGAATTTTTCAATTCTTAATCAACTCAATTTCCTGTGATGAGATTATATGCTAATGATTTCCCTAATGGAGCCTTATGAAAAACATGGTGAATGCACTTTTCACGCTCAAGAAATGAGAGCTACTCTCTCAAAATGTGAGCTGAGGATACTTATCAAATGTGGTTGAATTATATGGGAAATTTTTGGTAGTAAAGAGACCTTAGAATGATATTTTATATGTGAGATTATACACACAATATGAGGTTATTGAGAACTTCTTGGAGGTAGGAAACTGCACCAACTTCTTGTGAATGTTGTTACTTATGATTTTCCCCTAGTCAATCATTTGATTTCCTATGTGACCACTAGAATAAATTGGTCCTTATAATCATGGATGTACTTCATGGTTTCTTATCCTATTAAAATTTTTAATAGGACCACAATATCATATTAGGCCTTTTGAAATTCACTTTGGGATAATGATTTAGGCATTCAAGAGGGTTTTCTTCCCTATTTGAGCCATGACCCCATTATCACTCCCTGCAAGTATGAATATATCCATGACCATTCCTTAGAGGAAAATTATTGAGTGATGATAAACATATTATTGCGATTAGGAATATGTAAGCATTGTAAAATTCCCTTTAGAGTGAGAACTACAAAAATTGATTTGTTATAAATAAGAAATGTTCTTGAATCAGGGTCATATTGTTGGGAAAAAGCTAGAACTAGCTTCATGCTTTGAAATGAAAATGAATGACTAATTGCCCAAAATATAACACTTGAGAAAATATTATCTTCCAAAGGTTAGTGAGGTTCATTCAACATCCTTTATTTGAGATTTTCCATATCCATGTGAGAGACATCACTATCTCTTACATTGGGGTACTCAGTGGATAATGTGGAAATTTGCTCCAATCTTGTGTACTTGATATTCATGGTGACTAGAGATGGTGACATGAGAGTGATATGGGGGAGTGTAGACATTTTTAACACAATATGAGAACTTACTAATTTTAGTAAGTCACAATTAGATGTCTAGTTTTAGCAAATTTCATAAATGTCACTTTTTACCTATTTTGAATTTGAGAGAGAGGATAGTGTTATTGAAAACCACCAATTTATATGACTTGTTATTATTGGAAGGTCATATTGGATGGTTGAATCTTCCCATTAAGCTTTTGAGGGATGCCATCATGTGAGAAAGACATAAAAAAGACCTTTTTAAGCTCACGAGAACACTATTCTTTCATAGATCTTCGTAGCTTCAAGAATCAAGCTAGGTAAAATTTTCTACACATGTAACCCACTTTAAACTCATGTTATCGCATTCCTCTCAACCAAAATGAGGGTGAAAAAATTGAAATGTTAGATGGCAGAAAGGTTTACATTACTAGGAAAGGGAATTTCAAGTATGGGTTTGGTTCTCATGATCAAAAAATTTAAATTTTGCATGGTAGGAATTTAGCATGAAAATACCACCTAAATAATTTACTTGATAAAAATAATGTATATTTTCTAGGGCCTATAAATAAAAATTCTCTAAAATTCAAGTCTTGTAAAGCAAAGGAAAACAATTCCAATAAGAAGAAATGAAAAGCCCTCATAGATAGAGTAACTCCATCAATATGGGTTATAGATTACATTTCCTTGCACCACACGGGTTCCTCTCACATTAAGTTTTATGATGTGGAGTATTGAAGCATGTCCCAAATCACCTTGGGTGATGATAAATCCATCGTAGTAGTGGTAGTGGATCAGTGGAAGTTGATGGTGGAACCTTCAATGATGTCCTTAGTGTTCCCCAACTTTCCACCAATCTATTATCAATTTACCAAATCACCCATATTGGTCGAGGGATGCATTTGGAATTCAACCCTAACTCAGTGATCATTAAAGAGTTGCTGCGGTGAGTCTATGTTGGCATAGGAAAAGGTAGGCCACCAGTGCGGTTGTATAATTTTTCCCACTTTTCTCTTGAATCTTCTCTCATCACCTTACTAGCTCATGCTAATGATGTTAGAAAGCTATGACATGAATGGTTTGGTCATTCAAACTACCATTACCTTAAGAAATTGATATAATATGATATGGTCAATGGATTACCCCGTGCTAGTTTGTCGAAGGGTATTTTTGAGGGTTGTGCCCTTGGAAAGCACCCTAAGGAGAATTTTTGTAAAGGAAAATCTTGGAGAGATTTTCATACCTTAGAGCTTGTCCATAGTGAATTTTTGACCCTCTTCCATCTCCTTCATTCAATAGATCTCAATACCTAATTACCTTCATTAACAAATTTTCATGTCATTTGTGAGTTTACTTTTTTAAATAGAAATATGAAGTTTTTTATCACTTTATGAACTTTAAGGATCCCACTGAGAAAAAATTTGGAAGGTCTATCAAGGTTCTTAGAACTGATAATGGAGGTGAGTATGTGAGAAATTTATTTGACCAATTTCACAACCATGAAGGAATTTATTTGCGACGTATAATTTATTATAGTCTAAAAAATGGAGTTGACAAAAGGAAGAATAAAACCCTTAAGAAGATGGGGAATTGTATAATCCAATCCAAATTCCTTCCTCTATAGTATCAGTGAAGCCGTGAAAGGTGATTTCTACATTCGAAATGCATTCCACACAAAGCAAGAAAAGGGATGCCACCTTTTGCAGCTTGGTATGGATACAAAATTGATTTTGAGAAATTTCATTTCTTCCTGTTCAAATTCCATGGCTTGAATACTTAAGAAGAAATGAAATTCCTTGAATCCATAATACAAACTTGTATCTTTTTAGGTATCATGAAGGTGTGAAGGGTTATATACTTTTAACCCCACCAACCATGAGGTATATATTAGGAGAAGTGTGAAATTCCAAGAGACATATCCTACTTCCAATTCTCCACATGCAAAGGTCAAGTTTCCCCTCTATGAACATGATTGATTCTTTGATGATGTTTTTGAGCCTATCACTCCACCATCTACCAATTCTAATAGTAGTGATGACGAGGAATTTTTCACATCTCAATCAAGTAATGATTCAACATATTATGAGATTGAATCTCTTTCGACCCCCACTGCGACATGTAGACCTTCTAGAGTGCTAATGATTGCATAAGGAATTTTCGGATGAAAAATGAACTTGATTAGAGTTTCTAGGACCCATGCCTTTTTCACCCTGGATTCCTAAGTGGGATTATGCAATGGAATATGAATATTCCTCTCTCATTAATAATAATACTTGGAATGTCACCACTCTTCATAAGGGAAGAAACGTGTTTTGGTGTAGGTGGATACATCGAACCAAGTATGGTGTCAATGTTAACATCGAAAAGTATAAGGCATGAATCATAGCTAATGGTTTCTCCCAAGTTTAGGGGTTGATTATTTTAAAACCTTTGCTTTCATTACAAAGATGAATTCTATTCAAGTAACCTTAGCCACAACTACTACTAACAGATGTAATGTCCAAAAATAGATGTTAAGAGTGCATTCTTTTATGGTGATATAGAGGAATGAATCTATACGTAACAACCTCCAAGTTATGTCTAATATTCCTCCCTTGTTTGTAAATTGAGGAATTTACTCTACATCCTCAAACAAGCCCATTGGGCTTGGTATGACAATATGAAATGCTTTCTTCTCACTTTTGGGTTCACCAGGTGTAACTCTGACATAAATGTTTACATTTTATGGAAATAAAAGTCCATGTTTATCTTAGTTTTTGTATGTTGATGAATTTTTGATTACAGGAAATTCTTCCTTGGTCATTGATTATGTCAATAATGCCTTAGAAAACAAGTTCTCCATGATCAACTTGGGTTTTATCCACTACTTAGGATTCAGATCAATCAGTCTAACTTGTGGATCATCATTACTCAACCCAAGTATGACCTTGAATTTATTTCTAGGTTTAACATGACTGATTTTAATCCATATCCCACTCCCTTCCTTTCTAGATTCAAATTAGTAGTTGATTTCTCTAATACCTTAGCTGATGATACCTTTTATCACCAATTTGTTGGTATGTTGACCAACCTAACCCATACTAGATGATATTTATCATTTATTATTGGCATTATGTCTAGATTTATGCGGGAATGACATGAACCACATTAGAAAGTAGTGAAGTGGATCCTTCACTACATTAGAGGAACCTTAACTAATGGCATTGACTACTTGGGGGCATAGAGATTGATTTATTTGGATAGAAAAATTCTAATTGGGATGGTGATCTAGATCATTGTGTTTCACCATTTTATTTACATTATTGAGATGAAACAGATAAGGGTAACGATAAAGGAGGAATACATGTTTATGCTTTAGCTGGTTGATGGTTGTTGTGTGTTCTAACTTCTCAATACAATGTTGTTGTGAGAGCTTCCTTTTGGTTGGGAGGAACTACCGAAATAGACAACAAGCCCACAAAAGAAGAATTAAATAGTATATAACGGTGGACTTCCTTGTTTCTTTTTGCTTAGGTTTGTTTTTACCCTTGTACACATTTTTCAAACCTTATAAAAACATTTCCTATCAAGAAACTTTTGAGGGAGTCTGAACATTGGAAAATTTTCCTTTGCAGCCATTATGTCGCTAAATTTTGATCAACCATTTGACATCCACACTTGTAACTTTTTGTCCAAATTTTGTTGGATTGTCAAAATTATGTCAAAAATATGTTTTTTTCCTTATATCCCTTGTGGAAAATAACATGAGAATCCCCTATTTGTTTGCAAAATGTCTAGTTTGCCATCATTACACTTCTCAAATTGACATGGAACTTCCTTGCATTTGAAGGAGTTCAATCGTACAATCTAGGTCTAGGCATTTAGACCCAGCAATGCCAACCATGACGGAATATTACATGGTTCTTCACACTTATGACAATAGAGAACCTATGTTTAGGAATTAACATTGAAATACGCCCATCATGACTAAACCTCAATTGGTCCTTTGTGTTAGAGAACTCATTCAGATACCTCTTTCCCCACCTTCATCTCATATTCGGTGGTATGATTCTGATAATTCTAATCCATGTTATTCTTCTATTTCACCTCGGACGTCTAATGATTATAATACAATTCTAATTCAACACAGTCTTCTAATTATTCTAATCCAAAATATTATTTTGATTCCACTTGGTCTCTTGAGCTTCATTCAATTAAATTTCTTCTAAGGAATAATCAGTCACCTAAACAAAGTTTTCCTCCTCTAAGTATTTGTGTCTCTACAAATTATTCCCATCAATCCTATAATTCAACTCCCGAGTCACAGTCCTCCCTTCCCCATAGGACCCCCTTTATCAGTCACCTCAAAAATTTCTTCCTCCTTTGAAGATCGTGTGAATGAATCAAAATACCTCTAATCAATCATCCAAGTCGACCCTATGTCGCATGATGTACTAACTTTCTACATGATCCTCTTTTTCTACTCGCACTATGTTGTCTTTTAGACAAACCAATACCAACCAATTGAAAATCCACATCTTCTTCAACTCATGATATATCCAAATCCAAATCTACTTCATCTCTTGAGTCATCTTCTTCTATCAATCAAAATCCAATCCCTCTTTGGCCCTTGAGCTCTTTTAACTATATCTTACCATATCCTTATGAATATTCTAAATACGATGTTTGCGTCCATTTTGAACAATTAACAAGAAACAATATGCTAAGATATATTTTCAAAGCACTATAAAATACCTTTATGGGAGAAATAAGGTCAAACCTTCCCTCATCTACATCATCAAACATATTTTAAATCTTCCACACTTTTTGGAACTCTTTCTTCCAATCAACCTACTATCATCGACCAACAACGACCCATACTAATTGATTTATTTTAGAATGAAGAAGTAATCAGAGAATTCATGGGGCTACACGATGACATTCCTTTAGAGGATCATGAGAAAGGATTCTATTTTGACCTTGATGCATGTACATATTGTGGGGAAGAATTTGATTCCTTTTGTTAGAAAAAAAGGAAGATCCTAAGATCATCAAACTTGATCCTCCTCTTGTTCTTCCATCTTCTCAGCCTCATTGCATGATGAAACAAATGATTTTATCCTTGATCCATCTTCTATCCTATTGTCACCCCATCATTCTTTAAATATCACAATTCCTCAATCACAATCTCTCCTTGGGTCACCTCTTTGTAGCCCTTCATCTTCTTCTATATGTGGGCCACCTCTTAGTAGCCCATCTTCATCTTCCCTAGGGTCATGTCCTAGTAGCCCATTATCTTCTATATGTGGCTCACCTCCTAGTAACACTCCATATTCTATTTTAGGTCAACTCCATGTATCCCTTTATCATATTTTCTTGGTCTATGTCATAATATCCCTTCATCTTCTATACTTGGGCCATGTCCTAGTAGCCATCCATCTTCTATTTATGGGACACCTCTAGGTAACCCATCATCTTCCATCTATGGAACATCTTCTAGTAGCTTGTTTTCTTCTACACTTGGGCCACATCCTAGTAGTCCTTCACCTTCTATCTCGTGGCTCGCCTCTCGGTATCCCATCCTCTTAAATCCTTGGACCATATCCTCTTTTTCCATCATATACTCCTTCTATCAACAATTTTGGAAAGCCCACCATCATCCCTAACGTTCCTCTCATCAATCCTAAACATCCACTTTCTTCTCCCACTTCTTGGGATCAACAAAATAACACATTATCTTGTAGGAAACACAAATAGTTTCTTCATCAAGCCAAGATCAAAATACTGAAGAGCTCTAAAGCTCCCACTAAATCCAACACCCAAAAATCTAAAAATCAAACGTGATTCAAGAATGCACCCCAACGTACCCATCAAGTATGGAAAAAGTGCAGAAATCTATGGATAAAGAACTCAAGCTCCCACATACAAAATCCATGTTGCAAGATAAGTCACAGTCACTTATCGAGTATGAGCTCACAATGATCATTGAGATTGGAGATAATATCACTCTTGATAAGCAACAACTCCTAGTCTCCCTCTAGTTCTCTTGCTTATCCTGGGTTTTAGGCCTTCTTTTGTAATCAAGGGTATAGTCCCTTTCAAAAAAATATTTGCCAATAATAAAAAAAAAAAAACTCCTAGTCTCCCTCATCAAATAAATTGCAAACATTATTGTTGGATCCTATCACATGAAGTGACATTGTTGGTCCCAAATTCCCAATCATTCATCTTCATTGTCTTCTCCCTTCACTTTTTTCCCTTCACAAAATCACAAAATTTAAAATATTCAAAAATATAAAAAATAAATGAGAAAAATTACAAAAAATCAAAGGTACAAATATCAAACATTACAATCAGGTATTGCATAAACATGGATGTTATGTTCTTTCCTTTCATTCCATTCCTCTACAAGTCTCCCACCATGTTCATGCCTTCGATGATCTTTTAGTTAGTCTATTCACACTCATTTTATGGAATTTATCTCTATGGTATCTGTTTGACCTTGGTTTTTCATCACCTTAGTAAATTAAAGAACAAATGACCTTTTAGAGATCCTATCACTATCTATATCTTATAAAATTGTTGTGAAGAACTTTTGGGCGTATTTGTTGACACTAGCCAATGTCATCATCGCAATCACTTCCACGTCCTTCCATCAAGCCATCAGTGGTTCTTAATCCCTTATCAAAACAATCAAGAGAGCTGAAATAATTTTTAGAAAGAAAACAAAATCAATCAAAACATCAAAAACAAAAGAAAATAAATATATAACTCTCTCTTGGGATATTTCTAGTATCTCTATCGAGGCTATGGATGCCTGGATAGCAATAGAGCAATGTTGCGACTAGAATTAAATACATCTCCATCAGGGCTATGGATGCCTAGATGACAACGGAGCAATGTATGACTCTCCTTCCACCCTCCATTCATAAATCACCTTTCAAAATAAATCATTCCTACACATTGGCTAGTTTTTCTTCACTTATTACCTATCAAATCTTCACTACAAGAGGTAATTAATTTCCGCATACACACACCGAGATATTGATGAGAAAACAAGATTAGTATGTTACCAAGTGTTGTTTGGACCTTGTTTAAACTCTTACTTTAGTCCTTATTTTGACTCACGATTTTTACCTTTGGCTAATCACCTTTTCATTGCAAGGTTTCTAACTACATTTTCCATATCCTTTCATAACATTCATTTCTCTTGACTTCGTTCAAAACATCCATGTGTATAAGATTTCCTTTTTACTATGTTTGAGGGAATCTTAATCCCTTCTTTTAATAAAGCAATCTTATAATTATTTTCTATCATATGTTTCTTGGCTTGCACCTTTGAGGGCATGCCCACTCCTTTTAGCACTTCATTGGTTTGAGTTCATCATCATGTTGAACCTATCCTTCATGGCCTTGATCCAACATATCTTCTTCTTATATATATGCATAGATTTTTCCCTTGTACATTCCCATCTCTCGTTGGGGGCATCTTTACATCTTCATTTTTCTTATACATAGCTTCAGAAAACTTTCAAAAAACCCCTAAAAACATCATCAAAAATCATTAAAAATCCAAAAATTGGTAAAAACCATTAAAAATCCTAAAATTGGAAAATTTCAAAAAAATCTTAAAAAATGGTAAAAAACCCTAAAAACATCGTCAAAAATCATTAAAAATCCAAAAAATGGTATAATTACAAAACTCAAAAAATTGGTAAAAATCATAAAATTGGTAAATTTCAAAAGAAAAATCCAAAAAATGGTAAATTTCAAAAAATCCAAAAAAATTGGTAAATTTCAAAAATCTGAAAAAATTGGTAAAAATCCAAAAAAATGGTAACATTCAAAAATCCAAAACATGGGTAAAACATTCAAAAATCCAAAAAATTAGTAAAACAATAAAAAAATTAAGAAGCATGCATGCAATCAAGCATTTATCGTATGCATCATCCTCAAACATAGAAATTTATCCTACAAAACACCTTTCTTTGGTCCTCAATTTTTCTCGCAAACTACTCGCGGATCATTTGAATCTACCTCCATTAATAAATTTGGTTTGCTTATGATGTCTTTACTCCCTTGCACAACGAGTTGCTTGGTAATTTTTCATAGTGCACAATTGTTTTTTCATAGGACCCTTGTGTCCTCCGTATATTCACCTCGCATGTATCCTTTCTTGGGATGTCATTTTAACCCTTGTCATTAACTTGAACATTTGGGAACTAAAGCTCGATAACAAAAAAATTGGTGAAACTGTCTTGAATGTTGTTTATTTGAGTATGTGTGTTTGTACTTGTTTCCTGTCAAGTTAGCTTGTTTACTTTCTTGTATTGCATTACGTTATGTATGTTGCATTGAGTTAGTGTTTTGGCAATGAACAAATGTTAGTATTATAGATTTTCATGTTATTTTACACTTTTTTGTTGTATGCTTATATTATAATAAAGGGTCGATGATGTAGATCATAAAGAAAAATGATGAAACAAAGTTTCTCTTGAGCTAAGATGGATGAAAGCTATTTCCATTCTCTTCATCTTCATTCTTCTTCATTATCATGTTCTTTATTATCATTTTCTTCATCAACACTTGGGTCAATAGGGATTATGTTTATCCCCCTCCCCATCCTTCTTCTATCTATTTCCTTCATATTTTTGAGCATCGATCGACCTCTTTCCTCACCCCATCAACACTAGAGAGGGCATCCTTCATTCGACTAATTTTTCTTCTATCCCTTTAAAAAATTACTTGTCGTAATTGTGTACTATCATTAAAGTGACGTCACTTACGCTACCCCAAAGAGGGGCAAATGTAGACACCTAAAATCCACTTACACATTTTTTATACTAAAATTTCACTAATTACCCACTTTCCCCTCATTTCCTCTTCTATAATTTTTCTCTTGGATGAATTTTCTGAATGAGAGGATCCAATGGTTCGCATTGGGAGCACTATGAGAATAAGTGAAAGAAACTTGCTTGGAAGAAGCTAATGTTTCTCCAATTTCAATAATAGAAAACCTTCTCCATTTGAACTATTATTTTGACCTCTTTATTATTTTCATGGTCATCTCCTTGATGTCACTAGACTCTCAAATATTCCATGGAGTGGGAGGAAGAGGAGATGACCACACTGCTTGATACTCAGGGTCAAATAGGTTAGATCCATCATCATTCACTCCCTCAAAAACCATTCAAATTTGAAATATCTCATTTTATCCACTATCATTCTCATATATTCCTATCTTCTGACCTCAAAACCATCTGTAAAATTAGCCCAAAACTCCTCAATTTGTGAAATGTAAGTCAATTTTGGCAAGAGGAAGGACTCATGATCCTTCCCGAGATCATAGTTGGGCCTGGCCACATAGGAATACAAATTGAATGATGCAAGGGAAGATTCAATGTTTACTACATCAACTGTACTCTTACAAAAATATAAACCCTTCCACTTTACATTCTTCCACTTGGTGTGAACATAGGACAATTTCGCACAACTCAATCATGATGATCTTGTCACTAAGATATTTTTGTAACTGGTGAGGGGCAAGGTAAAAACCTCTGACCTTGAGATAGGTGAATGTGGGAAATTGAATGAAGTGAATTTTTCAATTCTCAATAAACTCAATTTCCTATGATGAGATTCTATGTTAAGTATTTCCCTGAAGGAGCCTTATGACAAACATGGTGAATGCATTGTTCACCCTTAAGAAATGTGAGCAGGGGATACTTTTCAAATGTGGGTGAATTTTGTGGCACATTTGGGGTACTAAAGATACCTTAGAAGGATCTTGTATATGTGAGAGCATACACCCAATATGAGGTCATTGAGAACTTGTTAGAGGTAGGAAACAACACTAACTTCCTATGAATGTTGTCACTTAGGATTTTCCCCCAGTCAATCATTTGATTTCCTTATGTGACCACTAGAATAAATTGGTCCATATAATCATGCATGTAATTCATGGTTTCTTATCCCATTAACCTATTTAGTAGGACCACAATATCATATTAAGCCTCGTGAAATTCACTTTAGAACAATGATTTAGGCATTTGAGAGGGTTTTCTTCCATATTTGAGCCATGACCCCATTATCACTCCCTGCAAGTATGAATATATCCATGACCATTCCTAAGAGGAAAATTATCAAGTGATGATAACAATATTATTGCAAGTAGGAATATGTAAGAATTGTGAAATTCCCTTGAGTGAGAACTACAAAAATTGAGTTGTCATAAATAAGAATTGTTCTTGAATCAGGGTCATAGTGTTGGGCACAACCTAGAACTAGCTCCATGCTTTGAACTAAAAAATGAATGACCACTTTCAAAAATTAGAGCACTTGAGAAAATATTCTCTTCCACAGGTTCTCGAGGTTCATTCAACATCCTTTCTTTGATATTTTCCATATCCATGTGAGAGACATCACTATCTCCTACATTGGGGTATTCAGTGGATAATGTGGAAATTGGCTCAAATCCTGTGTACTTGATCTTCATGGTGACTAGAGATGGTGACATGAGAGTGAGATGGGGGAGTGTGAAAATTTTGAACACAATCTAAGAAATTAGTAATTTTAGTAAGTCACAATTAGATGTCTAGTTTTAGCAAATTTCATTAATTTCACTTTTTACCTGTTTTGAATTTGAGAGAGAGGACAGTGTTGTTGAAAACCACTAGTTTATATGAATTTTTATTATTGGAAGGTCATCTTGGATAGTTGAATCTTCCCATTAAGCTTCCGAGGGATGCCCTCATGTGACATAAAGACCAAAAATAGACCTTTTTAAGCCCACGAGAATACTATTCTTTCATAGATCTTAGTAGCTTCAAGAATCAAGCTAGGTAAAATTTTCTACACATGTAAAACACTTGAAAATCATGTTAACACATTCCTCTCGACCAAAATGAGGGTGAAAAAATTAAAATGTTAGATGGTCGAAAGGTTTACATTGACTAGGAAAGGGAATATCAAGTATGGATTTGGTTCTCATGATCAAAAATTTTAAATTTTGCATGGTAGGAATTTAGCATGACAACACCACCTAACTCATTTACTTGAGAAAATAATGTATATTTTCTTGAGCCTATCAATAAAAATTCTCTCAAATTTGAATCTTTTAAAGAAAAGGAAAACATTTCCAATAAGACGAAATGAAAAGCCCTCATAGGTAGAGTAAATCCATCAATATGGGTTATATATTCCATTTCCTTGCACCACATGGGTTCCTCTCACGTTAAGTTTTATGATGTGGAATCTTGAAGCATGTCCCAAATCACCTTGGGTGATGATACATCCATTGCAGTAGCTGGTAGTGGATCAGTGGAAGTTGATGGTGGAACCTTCAATGATGTCCTTAGTGTTCCCCAACTTTTCACCAATCTATTATCAATTTACCAAATCACCCATATTGGTCAAGGGATGCATTTGGAATTCAACCCTAACTCATTGATCGTTAGAGAGTTGCACAGTGAGTCTATGTTGGCATAGGTAAAGGTAGGCCACTAGGTCTAGCTGTACAATTTTTCCCACTTTTCTCTTGACTCTTCTATCATTGCCTTACTAACTCATGATGATGATGTTAGTAAGCTATGACATGAATGGTTTGGCCATTTAAACTACCGTTACCTTAAGCAATTGAGATAACATGAGATGGTCAATGGATTACCCCATGCTAGTTTTTCAAAGGGTATTTATGAGGGTTGTGCCCTTGGAAAGCACCCCGAAGAGAAATTTTGTAAAGGAAAATCTATAGAGATTGTCATACCTTAGAGCTTGTCCATAGTGAATTTTTGGCCCTCTTCCATCTCCTTCATTCAATAGATCTCAATACCTAATTACCTTCATTAAAAAAATTCATGTTATTTGTGAGTTTACTTTCTTAAATAGAAATATGAAGTTTTTGATCACTTTATGAACTTTAAGGATCCCATTGAGAAAAAAGTTGGAAGGTCTATCAAGGTTCTTAGAACTGATAATGGAGGTGAGTACGTGAGAAATATATTTGACCAATTTTACACCCATGAAGGAGTTTATTTGCAACGTAAAATTACTTCTAGTCTAAAAATGGAGTTGATAAAAGGAAGAACAAAAACCTTAAGGAGATGGGAAACTGCATAATCCAATTCAAATTCCTTCCTCTATAGTATTGGGATGACGCCGTGAAATGTGCTTTCTACATTCAGAACTACATTCCAAACAAAGTAGTAAAAGGGATGCCACCTTTTGAGGCTTGGTATGGATACAAACCTAATTTTGAGAAATTTCATTTCTTTTGTTCAAATTCCATGGCTTGAATACCTAAGAAGAAATGCAAGTCCTTGAAACCACAATACAAACTTGTATCGTTTTAGGTATCATGAAGGTGTGAAGGGTTATAAACTATTGAACCCCACTAACCATGAGGTCTATATCGGGAGAAGTGTGAAATTCCAAGAGACATATCCTACTTCCAATTCTCCACATGCAGAGGTCACTTTTCCCCTCTATGAACATGATTGATTCTTTTGATTATGTTTTTGAGCCTTTGGCTCCTCCATCTACCGATTCGATAATAGTGATGACGAGGAATTTTTCGCATCTCAATTGAGTGATGATTCAACATATTATGATATTGAATCTCCTCTTGGCCCCCACTAGGATATGCAGACATTCCAGAGTGCTAGTGATTAGATAAGGGATCCTTCATATTAAAAAAACTTGATTAGAGTTTTCTAGGATCCATGCCTTTTTCACCCTAGATTCCCGAGTGGGATTATGCAATGGAATACAAATATTCCTCTCTCATTAATAATCATACTTGGTATGTCACCACTCTTCATAAGAGAAGAATTTTTTTGGTGTAGGTGGATATATTGAACCAAGTACGGTGTCGATGTGAACATCGAAAAGTATAAGGCGTGAATCATAGCTAATGGTTTCTCCCAGGTTCAGGGGTTGATTATTCTACAACCTTTTCTCCCATTACAAAGATGAATTCTATTCAAGTAACCTTAGCCACAACAACTACTAATAGATGTAATGTCCACAAAATAGACGTTAAGAGTGCATTATTTTATGGTGATATAGAGGAATAAATCTATATGGAACAACCTCCAAGTTATGTCTAATATTCCTCCCTTGTTAGTAAACTGAGGAATTCACTCTACATCCTCAAAAAGGCCCATCGAGCTTGGTATGACAATATGGACTGCTTTCTTCTCACTTTTGGGCTCACTAGGTATTATTATGACATAAATGTTTACATTTTATGGAAAGAAAATTCCGTGTTTATCTTAGTTTTGTATGTTTTTGACTTGTTGATTACATGAAATTATTCCTCGATCATTGATTATGTAAATAATGCCTTAGAAAACAAGTTCTCCATGAACAACATGGGTTTTATCCACTACTTACTTAGTATTCGGATCAATCGGACTCGACTTATGGATCATCATTACTCAACCCAAGTATGCCCTTGATTTTCTTGCTAGGTTTAACATGGCTTATTTTAATCCATCTCCCACTCCATTCCTTTCTAGATTCAAGTTAGTAGCGATTTCTCCAATCCCTTAGTTGATGATACCTTTTATCACCAATTTGTTGGTATCTTGACCAACCTAACCCATACTAGATTTGTATTTATCATTTATTACTGGAATTATGTCTAGATTTATGCAGGAACCACATGACCCACATTAGAAAATAGTGAAGCGGATCCTTCACTACATTAGAGGAACCTTCACCGATGGCATTCATTACTTGGGAGGGACAGAGATTGATTTAATTGGATACACAAATTCTAATTGGGATGGTGATCTAGATCATTAGAAATCTACCTCCAGATATAAATTTTATTTTGGTTCTTGTGCTATTAGTTTGTCAAGAAAGAAGTAGAACATGATTGTTATATCTTCTACAGAGGTGAAATCTGAGGAGTAATCAACACTTCCATAGAAGCTATTTGGTAATATGGGATTCGGTAGAGTTTGGTATTCAAAAGTATAGATAACCTACCATCATGCATTGTGATAACCTTAACATGATATCCATCTTAAAATATTTGGTTTAACAAGAATGGATGAAGCACATTGAGATCCACATGCACTTCATCGGGAATTGATTCTTAGAGACATAATTATTACAAAGATTTCCAAAATTTAGAATTAGATTATAGAATTTTTCACCAAGCCATTCATTGAAGCCAAGTTTATTCACTTGTGCTCTCTACTTAGGGTGATTTCTACTATTGTAACACATCTACTTCAGGATTTCTGGTCATCTTTTTCTCTTGTTCTTATAGAAATATTGTAGTTTGTACATGGGTACACCATCAGGTCTTGTTGTCAGGACCCATATGACACAACTTTCTTAGTTTGTTTAGGGAGTCTTATATCTTTTGTAAGTGGATTTTTTCACTTTGGGTTTTATTCCATTACTTGAGATCCTTATTGTACATGGGCACCTCATTAGGCCTAGCTTTTGAGACCCATTTCTCTTTTTCATTTCTATGCCTCATCCCAAGATTTGCTGAAGGGGGTGTTGGTGTGAGGGGGTATTATTTACCTTTTATTTATTTATTAGATTAATTACCCTCACCCATGGTGATTCATCTTACTTAGGTGAGCCATAGGTCATTTAGGGAGCTATATGATGTATGAAAAATTCTACCATAGAATATTTCATATGCGTTAGTGTGTCATATGTCATATGGGAGGTACATTCCATTCATGGATTGTAACTTCCCTCTCCTTTTTGTGTATGAAAAGTCCAGGCATGATATTTACACAACACTCCTTCATATGTACTTTCATTTTTGATTTATGAGTATGAGTAGACCATTTTTATTATGCACAAGTTCCTTGAGATATTTTTCTTGTTATTACTTGTATTATTACATGTTTTCATTTAGAGTGCAACTTTGTCGATGTGCACATATTGGATGATCTTCATGCCCTCTTTCATTTTTAGGAATTATTATATCACAATATCTCATTTTTCAGTGTAACCACCTTCATCATAGGCATATTTTTTTCAACATAGGTATTTTCATGCATGCTTTACATTTTATAAAAGGGTATTGTATGTTCACTTAAATGTGGGTATGAATTTTATAATTCATCACTTGAAGTAGAAACAAATCACTTGTTGAGTGGATTTATGCTAACTCTTTGATGAAATGTTTCTCAGGTGAAGCAAGGCCAGAATGTGCAAGATTACACCAGTGAATTCTAGAAGAAAGTTATCCAAATGGGAAAAGATGTTGTAGAAAGGTAAATTTTAATGAAGTACATTAGTGGATTACATAGCCACTTGAAAATACTATTCCTCATGGTCAAGCAAGTGAATGTAGATGAGGCTTGTTCTCAAGCCCACTATCTAGAGATGGAAAAGAAGAAGAGTTCATCTGCCTATCAACATGCTTCACACAAATAAGGTGACACAAAGAAAAAGGAGAAATGAAAAGGGAAAGGTAAGAAGAATGCAACTTCCATTTCTAAGAAGGATATTAAAGTTCATTGTGGTCCTCAATGTTGAAACTCATTCGAGGGAAAATGTTGGAAGCTCTATTTGGGATTTGTTAGCATATGGATTTGCATGCATGCAAATGACATGCAATAGTGTGGGAATGAAGTCCCTCCTCAATGAAGGTGAGGTTGCCTTTATTGAAAACCAAAACTGTATTTACATCTGTACATTCAAAATTGTATGTGGGGGTGTTTTGGAAAATCAATGGAAAGAAAAGTGAATGAAGGAGATGGAATGGAATGAATTGAAAGAACATGCAAGAGTTAGGTAAAAACAGAGCCTAATATTGCATAAGGATGAAATATGAATAACTAACACAAATAAAATAGAGTTTGAGTTAGCCAAACAAGAACGTGTAAAGGGAACACATATGAGCAAGTAGATAATCAGAGCTTGATCACTGTGAACTAGAACAACTGATTAATAACGTTGAAAATAAGATCAAAGATAATATTTTCATGCAAGATTCAAAACACCTAACATCTAATGAACATAAGAACATCAAATGTTACAAGAAACAATGAATGAGACACAAAGTTTGTATTCCATTAACTCTAAAATATTTTTCACAAAAGAACACAAAGTCTCCACATGAAACAAAGCTTACACAAAATTATTTTCTTCTCTCTCTCAAAGTCACCCTTACAGATGAGCCCCTCAATTCCTTTTATAACCTAAAATTTGGTTACAAAGTATCTAGGGTTTTACATGATCATTAAATAAGGCACTTAAGTGGCCTTTGACTTTTTCAACAACTTTATTAAAGACAACCCAAAAATAGAAATGATTTAAAATATCCATTGTTTCCTAAATAACAACACCTTTTAAAATATACAATAATAACAAGTGCCTTATCCATTGAAATGGGGCCCACCTATCTCAAGCATATTAGAAATGGACTCTCCCACTTCGTTAGATACCAAGAAAATCAACTCCCTGCACCGCTGGTGAAATTAGGATCTCTTTGCTTTTACCGGTTGAAAGGATCTAAACCTTCCTAAAGTTTCAAACATCTTTTTTCTTCTTAGAGGTTCACTTGGTCAAAGAATAGCCTCACAAAATACTTGTAATTCAAGAATTCTACTTGGCATATCATTTAAATTAACAATTTTGGATTGAGCATTCTCAAATAAGTTCTTCAATTTGATGCACCGCTCCATGGAAACTGATGAGAAATTGTTGGCGGGAGTGTACATGTCCTTAAACAATTGTGAAAATTGTTCTTCCACCTGCTCCGATGAACACCTTTGATTATGCTCATTTACGAGGTTACAAGGAATCTCAACCATGAATTCCTAAATCAAGGAGAGTGAAGTGAAGGCTTCATTGCACATGCTGTCATAATGGATCATAGAATCCTTGAGAAGCATTTTTCTTGATTTGAGATGCAGACACCAAAGAAAACGTGTCCCCCAATGTTCAAATTTGAGAATTCCTTCAATAGCTAAAATTGAAGATTCCATACTTGTCATTTCCTATAAACTGGGAAATATCTCATCCAAATTTGATATAGCAGAAAGAAAATTTTCTTTAAAAGAAAGAATTAGATACTGAGATATGCACCGATATCTTCATGAAGCTTAATCGGGGTCTTCATTGTCCCATGGCCTAAAACGAGAATCTCTCGAAAGCCAAGTTTTAGTGACATGACCCAATGTGTTTATTTCCTTTGACAAATTGAGAGTATATTCATCTGGGGCAGCCACTGCATCAGTACTAGGAAGGTGGAAGATATGGGATTTATCAAATGTTGAACATATTCCACCAATTGATTCTTTTCTGCCTTGAGCTAAGAGTTTTGAGACTTGTATTTCTCTAGTCTTTCTAACACGATATCAATTGAATCTCGAGCCATCACCATCTCACTTTCTAATGTAGATCTTCTAAGTCCTAGTCTAGAAACTTCATAGTCGGCAGGCGTCATAGCATCGTGCTCCTTATCCACTTGTGGAATGGCAAGGTCTGCAATTTTTTTTCCATCATTAGCCACCATTATTTGAGAAAGCACCTTAGGCTTCTTAGGAATGATGTCATTCGAAATTTTTAAAAGGGCATCAAAATCAATTTCATTCGAAGTGTTTGATATCGAATTACCTATATACCTGAGTGGATGCTTGTTTGAAGCATGGCTGAGGATCATTTGCTACTAGATTCGGAGCACTATTAATAATGTGGGTAGAAGAATATCTACTCAAGGTAGAAAATATAGACACGCACTCTCTTCCTTCTTCGGGGTTTGGATCTTTGGATCTCTCTCCTTGTGACACATTACTTGGTGAAGTGGATTTTGGCAACCACTCTTTTCTTGCCTGTTGTGTATGATTGGATGGTAATGAGGTTGATCAAGAAGAAACCTTGGTCGAATGGAGACCCCCTCGTATTGGCAATTTTTGTGATCCCGAAACGTGATCTAGAATTGATTGCAATTTGGCAAGTTCCTTATCATACCAAGATATGCTTCTTTCAATAATTGGTTGGTTCTTGCCATCAAGAGAAAATTCATCTCTCTTAGTCCAGTCGATTCAAGGCAATGGGGTAAAGGAAATGGCATCATATGAGGTATCGATGATATCTTCATCATCATCTATGAATGAATCGAGAGGACTCTTGATGTGGAAAGCCTTGATTTGAGCAAGTGTTAGGTGAGAGTACTCCCATCTTCTTACCTCATGTTCATCCAAACAAGCAGCCCAAAAATCTTCCATGGTAGGACTATGTTGGTACTTTTCCCCCAGAATATTTTGCATATATCCATTGATATCAAACTAGAATCTCTTCACATATGGATGGATGGTTATGAGAGGAAACTCTTTTTCAATGAGTTGTGAACTGAAAAGATTTAGACATTGGTATTCCCGATTTGGATCGGGAAATGAATTCCCTGGGTGGTGCTTATCACTAAGAAGGTAGTGAACTTGGAATAATTGTCATGCCAACTCCATTAATTCCCATCATCACACGACGTACTTAGGAAGTTTCAACAGGTACTAGAAAAGCCACTCACACGAATGTAGGAAAAATATGAAAATTGAATAAACCAGGTTCCCCATTGAGAAATGACACTCATGGCTTCTTTAGAAACCCTTTGCTCCTTATTTTGATTAAGGTTCTAGATCACGTGGAAGGTGAATGCATCGTTGACTCTTCTAAAATGGTGAGAACTATTTTTGAAGCTGAGCTAAGGGTAATAGTGAAAAGAAATGTTCGACGGCCCCATGACTCCTCGATTTCAAGTCCCGAAATAGCTTTCTTTGTGTTCTTTGCATAGGTCAGATATGAAGTCATGTAGAAGCATCCAGTCATCTTAACTTCTATCAATTGTTTGTGAATGGTGTTACTAATGATGGTGGCCCAATCCACAAAATATTTCTTGGCTAGGATGATACAGATAAAATGGTACATCTATGGGTGGAAAATCCTTACAAAAGGTAGACCGAAAACTCGACTTAGGAGAGTGATCATGTCTTCGATTTCTTCCACGAACTCAACACGGTATAGTTCTTTGGGGAGCCTGTCAATTCAAGGTCTCTTGGTTACTAACCAGTTGTTGTTGACCATTTTTCTCCATCTCAGGGGTTCTTCATCCCAGAATTCTTGTGCTGATTGGTGAGTGATATCCGCATTCTCGGGAAAGTTGGGTATGCCAAGCAATTCCTCAATGTGTTCTAGTGTGATCAAGAGGAAAGGCTCATGATTATCTTTAAAAATTCCTTGTCTCTCAGGGTCATAATGCTCCACACAAGCAATAACCAACTCCGGACATTGCACCGAGACAGGGAAAGCTACTGCTTGGGGTAGGCCACTATGGTAAAGTCTATATGAGAAAATGGTTTTGCCTTCAGTTTTCACTCGCTCGCAAAACTGTTGCATGTTGATGTGACCTAGATTTGTATCAGTGATGTTGTCATATGCTGACTTAATGGAACTGGGAGGGATAATTACTTGGAATTCATATTTCGGGGCGGATTTGTTAGATTTCTCCACTAGTTTCCTCAATCTCCCGCAGATTTGGATTTTTCATCCATTAGGAATTTAAAGAAAAGAGTGAATCAAGCACACCAAACAATGCAAATGGGGCAGGGTATCGGTCTCGAAAACCTCATCGACACAAGAAAAATATTTTCTGTTATATTATTATTATTATTATTTTAAAAATAATAATAATAATTGTCCCAAATTACAATTTTTTTAAAAAAATGTCAATACAAACACATCGAGACTAAGCTCGAGTTCCAAATCTGGAAATAACAACGATATTTATTTTTTAATTAAAATCTCCGATTTTAATATCTTGCGTGGATCAATTTTAATCTTTTGCTATGGCGTTTAAATCCTCCTGAGAATACGTGGGACAAAACTGTTATTTTTCCCTGCGTAATTTTTGTTTGATTTTGGCAGTGCATGTGCATGAGTGGCTTTGCTCTTTATCTGGCGTGGAGATCTTCTTCTTCTTATTCTTTTTAATATTTATGTTCTTTACTTTAGCTGGGCACGACCCGCTCTTTCCTTTTTTAATTTAAAAACTGCTTTATTTTTTCCGGCGCCTCCTTTGCCACATGCGTGGAAAATGAATTTTTGTCTTTTCACTGCATTTGGACTGTCCTCTTTCTTAATATCTGTGCATTTTTATATTTTCCTCTTTTAATTTTTATATAACCATTCTCCTTGCTGTGTTGTCTATCCAAATGCATGGATTTTGGTCTTTTCTCCTTCCTCTTCCCAATGTGTGACCTTTCACTTGGTGCGTGGAGTTTGATTTTAATTTTTTAAAACTGCTCTTTCTCCTTGATTGTGTGGGATCCCTTCATGCTTGGGAATGCGTGGAATTGGATTTGTTTGTTGTTTCACCTCTACCCTTGGCGTGGCTTCTCCTTTTTCTCTATCCTCGGAAACATTAATCCTCTCCTTCCCTGGTCATGTGGTGGTCTTTCTTCCTGGGCGGCTTGCCTTTAATTTTTTTAAAAGCTGTTCTTATTTCCTTGGCTGCGTGGATATCTCCTTCATTCTTCTTTGTTTAATATTTCTCTCTCCCAAGGTGTCTCCTTTAGGCTGCTACTTGGACTTCTTTTAATTTTTAAAAACTGTTCTTCTTGGCATGCGTGGGAAGTTGTTTGATCTTGGCTGTTCCTTCTCTCTACAGACAAATGCGTGGAAGATTGTTGGATGTGACAAAATATTATGTCCTTTAGAAGAAATAAGAAGCAAAGCTTCACACAAATTTTTCCAACGAGTTTGGTGAAGTTATGAGGATTAATCCAACTTCCTCTCTTCCGGGTAGTGGGCTTAAGTGCCAGGGGGAAATGGGGAAAGCAACGGAAAATTGCCAATGAGAATGGCAAAGTGGGTTGGCAATCCCCATTCAATTTCCCCATGTGGGAAATTGGGGAATTTCTACCGTTAGCCAATCCATAATTTGGCAATTGGTAGAGAAAATCCCACGTGCGGGAAATTTGAAGAAGATTGCCAGGAAAGGGGAAATCTGGGTTCGGGAAGCCAAATTGGCATTCTCGGCAGTTGGAAGCATAAGCTTACTTCCCCGGAAATTAAAATTTGTCGAATGAACTCTTAATTAATATTTATTTAATTAAATACTCTCAAGTTATTTAAAAGTTAATTTTATCAAACAAGGAGCGATTAATTAATTAATTAATTTAAATGTATTTTAACGCGATTTAAAGCTTGGCGGGAAGATTTCTCCCCTGAAAAGGATGAAAAAAAGACTGAAATGATCACAAAAATGAGATGATCATGATGAGGAAAATGAACCATGCAAAGTAACACTTCTGAAAATTTTCATTTTTTTAAAAAATAATTTTTCAAAGTCAAAATTAGTGATAATGGTGGCTCTAATTGGGGACAAGGACTTCATGGATGCAGCAATGGACCCATACCAAAATATTAATGAACATGATCTCAAAATGATGGGGCACAAAAATGGGGTGACACAAGAGAGGAGACCGAAAAATAGGAAAAAAACAAACCAAAATCCTAATTACCTATGTACATACAGGGAACAACTCGTTTTCAATTTTGATAGTGCTTGAGATATCGCCCCTTTGTAGGGCAAAGGAAAATGAGTTCCATTAGGATATGACAAGTAATAGGTACTATCTCCACGAAATGCCTTATTTTGAATGGTCCCAATTACCACAAGTGACTCAAAATTCCCATGCTTTCCTTTCGGCTCACGTCTGTTGTCCTAGAGAAGAACTAAGTCATTGATTTGAAATTGTCTCTCCCTAGTTTTCCTGTCAAACAATTTCTTTACCTTGGATTGATGTTCCTCAATCCTATTTTCCACTTGACTTCTTTGTTCCTCGAGCTTGCTTAGGAACATGATCCTTTTATCTAATGCATTGGTGAAACATTCATCATCAACTACCTGAGCTAATTTTAATGCTGGTAACTCTAGTGTGATGGGAATTTGAGCATTGGTTCCATATAAAATTTGAAATGGAGACATCCCAATTTCCCTTTTGGGAGTTATGTGGTCAGCCCACAATGCATCATATAACTTTTTATGCCAAGTTCTTTGATTTTCTTTGACTAACTTGCACATAATAGTAATGAGGTTTTTATTATTGGATTCATCCTGACCATTTCCTTGTGGGTAGTAATATGATAAATGAGACAAAGATATCCCATATCCATAACAAAAACCTATCATCTCTACAGAAGAGAAATTTGAGGCATTGTCCGTCACAATCTTGTGTGGAATTCCATAACGGACCAATATATTTTCTTTGATGAAATCACAAATTACTGCGAGTAGATGTTTATTTCACCAAGTATAGCTTCTACCCACTTTGTAAAGTAATCAGTGTCGTGAGCACATGAGTATGACCGAGTGCTAGAATTAGGATTCAAAACCCCGATGAAATCTAAACCCCATTTTTGAAATGGTTCTTCAATGATAATTGGCTTCAAAGGCAAATGCTGCTAACTTGGGTTTTCCAACAAATTGTTGACAAGCTTCACATTTTGTCACCCATTTCTGAGCATCAGAAAAACATAGTGGGCCAGTAATAATGTGCTCTCATAATTTTATGGGTTGTTACTGGGCTAGACAAATGAGCACTATGCAAGCATGATTGTGGAAAGCTTCCAACAAACTAGGCTGGTGCTCTTTATCAACACATCGAGGAATATGTCGTCAATTCCTTTCTTGAACAACGTGTTATCCCAGATGACGTACCTAAAAAATCTTAGTTTGATAACTCATTTCTCCTTAGCTATCAAATTCCTTGGACACTCACCATATGTGAGGAAGTAGGCAATATTAGAATACCATTCATTTGTGGTACTGAAAAAAACTACCAATGGTAAATTTTCTTCAACTGGTTCTTCTTCAGAGTTATCTCATGGTTCATTCTCTGCAATGAGTTGGCAGAGTCCTCTTCCTTGAACCAACTTGGTAGGCTTGATGTCCAGATCATATTCTTGGATCTTAGAGACCCAATTACCTATTTTAGATCCTGGTTCCTGTTGTATAAACATTGATTTCACCGCGGTGCCTGGAACTAAGACTTTTGTGTGAGAATTCAACACGTAATACCGAAGTGTTTCAGGGACTCTTACCACCACATACGCATGTCTCTCAAAAGGAGTGTAATTAATTTCATGTTTCTTGAATCCCAAACTCATGAATGTAATAGGATATTCGATCCCCTCTTGATTGTGCTGAGTCAAAATGGCAGAGATTGTGTGTGGAGAAGCATAACAATAAATTATAAAATCCTTTTTAAAATCAGGACATACCAATGTAGGAGATTTTGCAATAGCACCTTTGATTTGTTCAAATGCCTCTCTACCTTCCTTTGACCATTTGAAGGATTCTTTTCCTTTCATCATATCAGTGATTTCTTTAGTCAGCTCGGCAAAATATGGCATGAATCTTCTCAAAAGTTCACCTTCCCAAAGAAGGAGTGGACCCTAGGCTTACTCGTAGGCAAGGAAAGATTCTTGATAGCTTGAACACGTTCAGGATCAATCTTAGTTCCTTCCTTAGAAACAATATGACCTAGGAGTTTCCCTTCCGTAACTCTGAACACAAACTTTTTGGATTCAAAGAAATCTTATGAAGTCTGCACCTTTGCAATATTTTCTCCAAATCTCTTAGGTGATCTTCTCATTTCTTAGAGAACACCTGTCAAGTCATCTAGGTATATCACAATGATCTTGTCTTTATAATCTACAAATGCCATATCCATGGCCCTTTGAAAAGTTGCACTGGAATTGATCAAACCAAAGGGCATTCTTTTATATGCAAACATACCCCAAGGGGTAGTGGACATGGTTTAATGTTGATCTTCTCTAGCCACTTCAACTCGATTATAGCCGGAGAAACCATCTAGCATAGATAACATTTCCAATCCGGTTATTTCTGCAGAATATGGTCCATGATGATAAAGGTGGGTAGTTATCCTTCAAAGAAGCCCGATTAAGATTGCGGAAGTCCACACAAATCCTAATTTCTCCATTTTCTTGCATAACCGGTACAATATTAGCTATCCAAGTCAAATGTCGAATAGGAAACACTATTCGTGCATCTAACATCTTTTGAACTTCATGAAATATTGTCCCTGCAATCTTGGGATTATATTGTCTTTGCTTTTTCCTAAATGGAACTGCACCAGGCTTCAAGGGTATGGCATGCTCCATTTCCCTGGGTTGGAAAGACTTCAAGTCTTCATATGAATAAGCCAAAATGTCAGAATATTTGGTAAGTAGACTTATGAATTTCCTACGCTCCTCAGGTGAGCAACACTTACCAATATTGATTAGGTGAGGTTTATCCTTGGTACCGATATTAACTTGCTCATAGTCAGTAGAATTCACAGGTCCTGCCTACTCTTTCTCTTTGATAAACCTGTCATGTTTATCAAAAATTTCTTCAAGTGAAACCAATCCTTTGGGAATTTTATTTCCTTTGAGTTGAATGATGCCATCACCGGGATCTTTGTTCTCAAATCCTTCCTGAATGGGTGAGGTAGTTGATTTGTGAAATGCCGAATCACTTCCTTCAAAGTACAACTGTTCAAAATTTTCTCTCTTTTCCAAGAAGGTAATAATTTGTTGATCATCATTAAATACTTGCCAATTTTCTGCATTGTATCGGGAACACTCACCTAAAAAACATTTCAATGGTGTATTTGACTTGATCAAATTCTGAATGAGGAATCATTAATGAAGTGATAATGCTAGAGAATCCACTTTGTCATTCTTTTCACGAGGGAAAAATTTTATGGAAAAAGCGTCGAAGACTTCTATTGAGTCCCACACTTTATTTCTGTAGTGTCTCAAATGATCATTCTTTACTTGGAATTGATTTCTTACTTGTTTCATGATCAATTCCACATATCCAAAGACTTTCAAAATTTTATCCCTTTCTACTCTACAACTTGGAGACCAAGGATTAACGCCTTGTACTCTGCAGTGTTATTAGTATTTGAAAATTCAAGTTTGTAGGAAAAAGGAAATATTTTACCATTTGGAGATATGAGCACCACTTCTGCACCAGAGCCCATTGAGCAAAAACTTCCATCAAAATCAAGAGTCCAGATCTCATTGGAATCTTGGCAAGTGATCTCATGGGTATGAACTTCTGTAGTCATCATATAATTACCCATACTTGAGCCTTGGAAAAGGATATGTGCACGAGGATCTTCGGTTTTAGTTACCGTGAACTTTGCTTGAGTTTCTGGCATAAGATTTTTCATTTCCCCATTGATAGGAATCATGGCATGAGACCAGTCCATTTGAATCTCACCACCCAAATCTCTACAAAATTTCTTGCTCAACAACATTCCATACAAGGCGGGAATGTTAGCAACTAAAATAGTTACCTTAACTCGCTTTTGAGGTAATTGGGCTAAAACCATTTGAGCGTATTTAATCTTCTCAATTAGAGGAACTTGCTTGGTTTCCATGGAGTAACATGATCTGAATGTTCTCGTACAAGTTAAACCAAGAGCATGTGCTACTTTTGTTGGCATCACATTATCCGAGGCTCCGAGTCTATAATGTAATTACTTAATTTGCATCCATTGATAAGAAAGGACACAAAGAAAGGTTCAATCTTTTAATTTGAAGGTGTAGTGGCCACCACAATATTTTGAGTTTTCCCATCTTTAGGGGTTTTCTTAATTCCTTTGGAGAAATGAACAATAGAGTCACCTTTGATAAATTGGACCAATTTCTCGATCTCGATCCTTGTTGGACTTCAAGTAATCTACCCGTGATATGGAAATTTTTGTTTTATTAATATGATCAACGATATTGAATTTAGGAAAAGTGACCGTACTTGATGTCTCGGATATAAGTTCTTTCAAACTTGATGATGGAACACTTTTGACCTTGGCCTCGAGCTTGGTTGACACTTTGAAGTGGAAGAAGAATCTTTCTTTATAGTTGGTTTTCCAACCTATTGATCCAACAAAGGCCCTCCTTTCTTTAAGATAGTCTTGACCTTTGAAACCTCAGTCACCTTGGACTCTTTAGGAGCTTCATTTTTCTTGGATTCTTTAGGAGTTTCCTTGGAAACCTCTTTATCTCCCGCCTTAGTGGTATCCTACTCCTTTTTCTGAGAGTGTGTGAAAACGGTGAAAGATTGACTATTCATATCTTCTATAATTTCTTCGTATTCATCTTCCTCATCAAAATGGTACTCAAAGAAATGATTATTACTTTCCCCCTCAAGATCTTCAACTTTAGGTTCAAATGTCTCAGAATCTAGCTCTTCCTCATCAACCTCGATGAATTCAATCTCATCATCACTTTCTTCAATGACATCACATTTTGAATTAGTTACGGGAGCTACTTCAATATCAAGCCTCGTTGGAGCACCTGCAATCCTAGCTTTGTTGGGAATGTATCCTTTTCTCAAGATGTCTTTGTAAGGAGCAGGTTTACTACTTTAAGCAACTTGCTTTTTCAAAGCCAACACATCATTAGCCAACTTAGTGAGTATAGTTTCTGAAGTGTTGGGAGTTTCTTGACTCTTTCCTTTGAGGGAAATTTTCTTGAATTTTCCTGCCATGATTAAGTCATCTTCAATTTCTATGGCCAAGGATTAAACAAGTTATAAAGTAGCCACTCTAGCTCTTCTTAGTTGATAGCACACTTCTGGTTGTGCGTTAATAAAGAAAAATTTTTGTCCATCAAGGTTTGGACGAATCTCGGTAGGAACTTTGTTCACCATTTTGTTGAATTTTGCCACGAAATTCCTCATGGGTTATGTGGGCTCTTTCTTCACTGAGATAGTTGGGCAAGAAGAGCATGTTCATCTTCTGCCATTTTGAATCAATTTTCAAACTTGGTTTTCATATCATTCCAATTTGTGATACATCCATTAGATGATGATGAAACCAATATGAAGAAACATCATGTAATGTTTTGATGAAGAGACGAATAGCAACATCTTCATATTCTACCGACAAAATAGCACATGCAGCGAAAAAGGCAGAAATATGGTCATCTGGTGATGTCTTCCCATCTCCATCAAAATTGGGAAGAATCTTCCTTGATCCTCATGGGAGTTCATGTCGAGCGAGGTAGGCCAATGGGCCTATGGCATTTCCCCATGGTACATTGGCTTCCATTTGAGGAAAGGTGGTATGCAAAGGTAAAACAACGTGAGCAAGTAAAAGTGCTTGGTGGTAGTGATTCCTTCCTTTCTTGCTCTTTTAGGACTTGATGCAAGGCTTGCAGATCTATGAGGTGTGTTCTTCTTTGGAGGATATAACTTGAAACCAAATTTTACTTGAAATTTAAAAGTGGGGTCAGATCGACCTTTACCTTTTTCTCCTCATGTAAACCTCTTTCCTTCCAGTTTGGAATCTTTATGATGAAGGGATCACTGGCGTGTTTCGACCGGATCTATCCTTTTCTCTTCGCTCTCTTTCTTGAGCTATTTGCACCTGAATAACTCTAACAACTCTCGTGGCTTTCTCTTCTTTGTTGTGTAGTACTGATGCAGTGAGATGAAAATGATGGTTACTTGTGCACTTTTCCCAAATAGCTTGCCTCAAATATGATTTATATGTCTTCTTGAGTATCTGCAAAACAAGATTTGGTCATAAGATAGGTGGGTTACTGTAATAGTCATACAACTAATTACCTTTGTGGAAGAGGACCGCGTCGGTGAACAACGATCAGCACGTGTCCAAGAGGTCTTCGGCCACAAGTGTGGGTGCTCTTCTTCTAAGGTATTTGATGTGGATTTCTCTTTCAATGGCTCCATCCACAGCCAAAAATTGCTACAAGATTTTATGGTTTTCAAAAGATATTGTTCGAAGGTTGGAAGTAATGTCTCCTTGGAAATCTTCGTCGAGCACAAGGTTTGGTTGAAGAAATAGAGCTTGTGTAGAGGGGATAGTCATAAAGATTTAACCAAGCACCGATTAATGATTCTTGAATCCCTATGAGTCACCAAAACTATTAGCATATGGATTTTCAAATGACATGTAACGATTGTGGGAACAAAGTCCCTCCTTAATGAAGGTGAGGCTGCCTTTATTGAAAACCAAAATCAGTATTTACTTGTAGACATTCAAAATTGTATGTGGGGGTGTTTTGGAAAATCAATGGAAAGAAAAGTGAATGAAGGAGATGGAATGGAATGAAGGAAAGGAGTGAAATGGAATGAACTGAAAGAACATGCAAGAGTTGGGTAAAAACAGAGCCTAATATTGCATAAAGATGAAAGATGAATAAATAACACAAATAAAACAGAGTTTGAGTTAGCCAAACAAGAACGTGTAAAGGGAACACATATGAGCAAGTAGATAATCAGAGCTTGATCACTGTGAACTAGAACAACTAATTAATAACGTTGACAATAAGATCAAAAATAATATTTGCATGCAAGATTCAAAACACCTAACATCTAATGAACATAAGAACATCAAATGTTATAAGAGACAATGACTGAGACACAAAGTTCGTATTCCATTAACTCTAAAATATTTTTCACAAAAGACCACAAAGTTTCTTCCTAAAACAAAGCTTGCATACAAGTATTTTCTTCTCGTCTCTCAAAGTCACCCTTACAAATGAGCCCCTCACTTCCTTTTATAACCCAAAATTTTGTTAGAAAGTAGTTAGGTTTTACATGATCATTAAATAAGGCACTTAAGTGACCTTTGACATTTTCAACAACTTTATTAAAGACAACCCAAAAATAGAAATTACTTAAAATATCCATTGTTTCCTAAATAACAACACCTTTTAAAATATACAATAATAACCATTGCCTTATCCATTGAAATGGGGTCCACCTATCTCAAGCGTATGAGAAATGGACTCTCCCACTTCGTTAGATACCAAGAAAATCAACTCCCTGCACCACCGGTGAAATTAGGATTTGCCGCTTTTGCCAGTTGAAAGGATCTAAACCTTCCTAAAGTTTTAAACATCTTTTCTTCTTCTGGAGGTTCACTTGGTCAAAGAATAGCCTCATAAAATACCTGAAATTCAAGAATTCTACTTGGCATATCATTTAAATTAACAATTTTGGATTGAGCATTCTAAAATAAGTTCTTCAATTTGATGCACCGCTCCATGAAAACTAACGAGAAATTGTTGGTAGGAGTGTACATGTCCTTAAAAAATTGTGAAAATTGTTCTTCCACCTACTCACGATGAACACATTTGATTATGCTCATTTACGAGGTTACAAGGAATCTCAGACATGAATTCCTGATTCAAGGAGAGTGAAGTGAAGGCTTCATTACACATGCTGTCATAATGGATCATAGAATCCTCAAGAAGTATTTTTCTTGATTTGAGATGCAGACACCAAAGAAAACATGTCCCTCGATGTTCAAATTTGAGAATTCCTTCAATAGCTAAAACTGAAGATTCCATAGTTTTCATTTCTTGTAAATCGGGCAATATCTCATCCAAATTTGATATAGTAGAAACAAAAGTTTCTTTCAAAGAAATAATTGGATCTAGACACACACCGATATCTTCATGAAGCTTAACCACGGTCTTGATCATCCCCGGCCTAAAATGAGAATCTCTGACAGCCAAGTTTTAGTGACATGGCCCAATGTGTTTATTTCCTTTGAAAAATTGAGAGTATATTCATCTAGGGCAGCCACTGCATCGTCTTGGGAAGGTGGATGATATGGGATTTATCAAATGTTAAACATATTCCACCAATTGATTCTTTTCGCCTTTTGCCGAGAGTTTTGAGAGTTGTATTTCTCCGGTCTTTTTAGCACAATATCAATTGAATCTCAACTCATCGCCATGTCACTTTATAATGTAAATCTTCCAAGTCCGAGTTTGGAAACTTCATAGTCGGTACGTGTCATAGCATCATGCTCCTTAGCCACTTGTGGAATGGAAAGGTCTAAATTTTTTTTTCCATCATTATCCACCATTATTCGAGAAAACACCTTAGGATTCTTAGGAATGATGTCATTCAAAAGTTTTAAAAGGGCATCAAAATCAATGTCAATTGGCTTGACAACTCTCTTCCTTTTCTTCACTTCAGAATCAACCCAAGAAGGAGTTTCATTCACTATTTCAGCGTACAAAATCCTAGAGCTCGAATCAATATTATCATTATTTCCGACATCATGAGATCCTTCTTTAATCCTATCTACGACCTCAATTTGAGGAGACACAACCTCAATATCCACTTCCTAATTGTTCAGGAGATTTTGAGAAATCCCTTCATGAACTTCATGCTCTGAAGTGTTTGATATTTGAATTACCTGCACCTGAGTGGATGCTTGTTCGAAGCATGGCTGAGGATCATTTGCTGCTAGCTTTGGAGCACTATTAATGATGTGGGTAGAATAATCTCTACTCGAGGTAGAAAATCTAGACACACGCTCTCTTCCTTCTTCGGGGTTTGGATCTTTGGATCTCTCTCCTTGTGACACATTACTTGGTGAAGTGGATTTTGGCAACCACTCTTTTCTTGCCTGTTGTGTATGATTGGATGGTAATGAGGTTGATCAAGAAGAAACCTTGGTCAAATGGAGACCCCCTCGTATAGGAAATTTTTGTGATCCCAAAACATGATCTGGAATTGATTGCAATTTGGCAAGTTCCCTGTCATACCAAGATATGCTTCTTTCAATAATTGGTTGGTTCTTACCATCAAGAGAAAGTTCATCTCTCTTAGTCTAGGTTATTCCACGTAATGTGGTAAAGGTAATGGCATCATATGAGGGATTGAAGACATCTTCATCATCATCTATGAATGAATTGGGAGGAATCTTGATGCGGAAAGCCTTGATCTAAGCAAGTGTTAGGCGAGAGTACTCCCGTCTTCTTACCTCGTGTTCATCCGAACAAGAAGCCCAAAAATCTTCCATGGTAGGACTATGTTGGTACTTTTCCCTAGAATATTTTTCATATATCCATTGATATCAAACCTGGACTCTCTTCACATATGGATGGATGGTTATGAGAGTGAACTCTTTTCAATGAGTTGTGCACTCAAAAGATTTGGACATTGGTATTCCCCGATTTGGATCGGAAATAAATTTCTTGGCGGTGCTTGTCACTAAGAAGGCAGTGAACTTGGAATAATTGTCATGCCAGCTCCATTAATGCCCATCTGTCACCGACGTACTTAGGAAGTTTCACGGGTACCAAAAAGGCACTCACATAAATGTAGGAAAATATGAAAATTGAATAAACCGGGTTCCCATTGAGAAATGACACTCATGGCTTCTTTAGAAAACCTTTCCTCAGTATTCCGATTCAGGTTCCGGATCACGCGAAAGGTGAATGCATCGTTGACTCTTCTAAAATGGTGAGAACTATTTTTGAAGCTGAGCTGAGGGTAATAGTGAAAAACATTGTTCGATAGCCCCATGACTCCTCTTGTTTCAAGTCCCAAAATAACTTTCTTCATGCTACTGCATAGGTCAGATATGAAGTCATGTAGAAGCATCCAGTCATCTTAACTTCTATCAATTGTTTGTGAATGGTGTTACTAATGATGGTGGCCCAATCCACAAACTCTTTCTTGGCTAGGATGATACAGATAAACTGGTACATCCATGGGTGGAAAATCCTTGCAGAAGGTAGACTGAAAACTTGACTTAGGAGAGTGATCATGTCTCCGATTTCTTCCACAAACTCAACATGGTACAGTTCTTTGGGAAGCCTGTCAATTTGAGGTCTCTTGGTTACTAACTAGTTGTTGTTGACCATTTTGCTCCATCTCAGGGGTTCTTCATCCTAGAATTCTTGTCGTTGATTGGCGAGTGATATCCGCATTCTCGAGAAAGTCGGGTATGCCAAGCAATTCCTCAATGTGTTCTAGTGTGATCAAGAGGAAAGGCTCATGATTATCTTTATAAATTCCTCATCTCTCAGGGTCATAATTCTCCATGCAAGCAATAACCAACTCCGGACACTGCACCGAGATAGGGAATGTTGTTGCTTGGGGTAGGCCACTATGGTAAAGTCTATTTGAGAAAATGGTTTTGCCTTTAGTTTTCACTCACTCGCAAAACTGTTGCACGTTGATGTGACCTAGATTTGTATCGGTGATGTTGTCATATGCTGACTTAATGGAATTGGGAGGGATAATTCCTTGGAATTCATATTTCAGGGTGGATTTGTTAGATTTCTCCACTGGTTTCCTCAATCTCCCCATAGATTTGGATTTTTCGTCCATTAGGAATTTAATGAAAAGTGACTTAGGCATGCCAAACAACACAAATGGGACCTAGTATCGGTCTCGAAAACCCCATCGATGCAAGAAAAATATTTCTTGTTATATTATTATTATTATTATTTTAAAAAAAATAATAATAATTGTCCCGAATCACAATTTTTTTAAAAAAAAATGTCAATACAAACACATCAAGACTAAGCTCAAGTTTGAAATCTAGAAATAACAACGATGTTTATTTTTTAATTAAAATCTCCTGATTTTAATATCTTGCGTGGATCAATTTTAATCTTTTGCTATGGCGTTTAAATCCTCCTAAGAATGCGTGGGACAAAGCGTTATTTTTCCTACGTATTTTTTTTTGATTTTGGTAGTGTATGTGCATGAGTGGCTTTGCTCTTTATCCGTGTGTGAGATCTTCTTCTTCTTCTTTTTAATATTTATATTCTTTACTTCAGCTAGCGCGCCTGCTCTTTCCTTTTTTCATTTAAAAATACTTTATTTTTTTGGCACCTCCTTTGCCCAATGCGTGGAAAAGGAATTTTTGTCTTTTCTACTGCATTTGGACTATCCTCCTTGTGCTCACGTGGTCTGCTGTCCTCTTTCTTAATACCTGCGCATTTTTGTAGTTTCCTCTTTTAATTTTTATAAAACCATTCTCCTTGTTGTGTTGTCTATCCAAATGCATGGATTTTGGTATTTTCTCCTTCCTCTACCCAATGCATGGCCTTTCACTTGGTGCGTGGAGTTTGATTTTAATTTTTAAAACTAATCTTTCTCCTTGAGTGTGTGGGATCCCTTCATGCTTGGGAATGCGTGGAATTGGATTTATTTTTTGTTTCACCTCTACCCTTGGCACATCTTCTCCTTTTTCTCTGTCCTTGGAAAAACTTATCCTCTCTTTCTGGGTGCATGGTGGTCTTCTCTTCTTGGGGCAGCCTACCTTTAATTTTTTTTAAAAACTATTCTTATTTCCTTTGCTATGTGGATATCTCCTTTAGTCCTTTTCTTTTTAATATTTCTCTCTCCCAAGGCATCTCCTTCAAGCTACTGCTTGGAATTCTTTTAATTTTTAAAAACTGTTCTTCTTGGCATGCGTGGGAAGTTGTTTGATCTTGGTTGTTCCTTCTCTCTATAGAAAAATGCATGGAAGATTGTTGGATGTGAAAAATATTATGTCTTTCAGAAGAAATAAGAAGCAAAGCTTTGCATGACTTTTTCCAATGAGTTTGGCAGAGGAAGTTATGAGGATTAATCTAACTTCCTCTCTTCTCGGATAGTGGGCTTAAGTGCCGGGAAATGGGGAAAGCAATAGAAAATTGTTTCAGGGGGCAATTTTGAAATTGTTTGTGGAGCAATTTTGAATAATTTTACATATGATAAGGAATTATAGGTTCTTGTGCAAGTGGTCAAGAAATGGAAACATTACTTGATGGGTAAGGAAACTATCATACACACGAATCACTAACCTCTTCAATATTTACTGAGGATCAAAATAAAATTCAACAAGTTATACACTATAAGTGGGTTGGTTTCTTGCAATGGTTTCATTTGATCATAAAATATAATAAAGGTGACACTAACTAGTTATTTGATATGTTGTCTAGAACTCCTTTACTTTAAGCTACATGAACTTTTACTCTTCTTGAACCTTTTGTATGTTAAGCATATCAGGAAGGTTATGAGAAGGATCTAGATTTTGGAGAAATATTTGATCAAAACCTCCAAGTGAGGGCTTTGCACTTAGGGAAGAATACTACTTCCAAGATGGGTTGCTCTACAAGAGTGAGAAACTTTGTGTTCTTAAAGGAAAAAGAGTTTAGTTTATGAGGGAAGCACACACTTCTAAAGTGGTTAGTCAATTTGGTGTGATAAATATTGTTGCACACTTACATAGGTATGTTTATTGGCCAAAGATGCAAGAAAAAGTGTCCAAATTTATCAGGGGTTTTATTTTATGTAGTACAAACAAGCCTAGTAATAGAAAGTTGGGTTTGTATATGTCATTACCAGTTCCTTCCCGACCATGGGAAAACATCTCCATGGATTTTATGGGAAGTTTCCTACTCCCAAGAAATGACCTATGGTTATATTTTTGTGGTAGTGGACCAGTTTAGTAAAATGTGTATTCTCATTCCTTGCAACAAGATAATTAATGCTATTGATGCAGCTGAGTTATTTTTTGCTAATGTGTGGGTTCATTTTGGTTTTCATAATTCTATTGTGTTAGACATGGAATCATGATTCATACGAAAATTTTGTTCTACTTTTTGGGAAAATATGGATACTAAACTGAAAAGGTCTACTGATTTTCATCCACAAACAGATGTACAAACAAAAGTGGTAAATTGTACCTTGGTTCAACTCTTGAGATGAGAAAATAGAAGACACCTTTTTTGAAGCATGTTTTTGTTATTTTCTTAAGATTAATTTGATGTTGTTCTAATATTACCATGAAAAGACAATGAGAAAGTGGATTTGGAAGTACACAAAGCTGAGAAGTTCATTAATAAAATTCAGGAGATACACCTCTAGGTATAAGAGAGGTTGAAAGAGTTACATGCCAAGAATAAAGCAAGGCATGATTAGTACAAAACTAAACATTCTTTCCTTATTGGTGACAAGGTATGGTTATACTTGAGTAGAGAAAGGATACAAGGTAAAGCTAAGAAAATCAAGCCTCTTTAATATGGCCCATTTGAAATTATGAAACAAGTGGGGAAGAATAAATTTTTCTTGGACTTTATCCCTTATATGAGAATATAATCAATTGTGAATGTTGAGAATTTACGTCTCTTTGAGCCCTCCATGTTGGATTAGGAAGAAGGAATGTTGTTGACATATATTGAAGAAATTTATCTAGAAAATCAGTTGGAATTAGAGGAAGATGTGGCATTGTAGTGGAAAGAGAGGAAAACACAACGAGGAGTGCAAGATAGGTGGTTAATTACATTGAAATGTCAATTTCCTATCGAGGCTAGGTGGTATTATAGAGAAGATACGGGAAGAAATTTCCTCATCTCATCAGTCCTTGAAGCTTTTAGGGACTTAAACTCCTCACATTATGGAGGTATGATCTAAAATGGATCTAGAAGTATCCAATTCTATTTATTATCCTATGAAACTTGTAGTGCATACCCTCAACATATTCATTTTTCGACAAATGGTTAAGTCGGGATGACAATGATCTCTAGATACCTTCGGATGAAAAAATAATCCATTTCTTATTCTATTCTCGTGTGATGAACATAAAACGGCTACAAGAACTTCCGCAATGGTTATAGAACCACCACTCTTCACAGAGTATTAGTTTCTCAACTTCTACCTATAGGAAGTAGTAGTTACGCAACCACTATGATAGTTTTATAACTACATCCCCCATGACAATGATAGTTCTCGCACTGATGACACCAAAATAGGGGAGCTCAACAATTGTAAATGTTTGGGTTTCCCAATTCAATTTGTTTCACCTCTCCTTTCATCCTTGGGTAGAACAACTATAAATGCAATAATTTCATTCATCTAGGCAGGTGATTTGGAGTGAATTCAAGGGTGAGAAAAAAGAGAAAGTATGAATTGTTCTTGTTTTGTTCATAGACAATTGAGTTCTTTCTTGTTGAGGATTGTAAAAAGTAATGAAAGTAGGAGTTTTTGAATGTTATCTATTGGTAGCGAACTTATATTATATTGGGTATTTAAATAGTAAAAAGATGTAATTGCTTACCCAGATGGATTTTTTCCCACATTGGGTTTCTCCATGATAAAATTCTAGTCTCCTTATCTTTCGTCTTTTAATTACAGTATTGTATAAATGTTTCTTGCATAACATACTTGTTAAAATAATTTTTTTAAAGGTGTTGATTCATTATCACTAAGATAAGATATGTTTATTGTACACAAGAGGAAATTTATGGATCCCTAAGGGCAGACACATGCCCTAGATTACCCAACTGGTTTTCTAGTCTGGATTTTCATTAAATACAAATTGACAGAGAGAGAAAGTTCACAATTGCAATTACATAAATGGGCAAAAAAATGTATCTTCCTAAGGAAATAGAATGGTACACCTAGAAGGCTATCACAATGAAAAAGCCATTAAAAATAAGCTAAGGCCAAAATATAGGATTGTACTCCCTCCTATGTGAAATTCTCTCATGATTAGTGAGGGGGTTGGAGGATGTGACACAAGTACAAATGGTGAAAACCATAAGAGAGGGTCTAAAGGACCAAGGGTTGTATGTATTCAAATTGGAGGAGGAATTTCTACTCTCTCCAACCAAAAAGAAAAGGAATGAAACAAGTGCTTTCATATTAGTGTGACTACCTGTATTTGAAAAAATAGCTATCTAAAGTGGGGGTGTCAACATGTGCAAAATAATCTCACGGGAGGACACAAAAACAAAGATAACTACACACCTCATGCAAGAAAATATTATGGGTGACATGGAGAAAAGATCGTATAAGAGATGAGAAGCCAAGGGGATAAAAAATACTAAGAGGACAATATTCAATGTTACAACTCAAGTATCAGGAACACCTTCTCCTCGTCTATCTCCACAAGAGGTTAGCACTCCATCTAAAACTAGCACAATAGAAATGTTAAGTGTGCAAGAGATGTAAGATTAATAATTCTTCACAAACACTAGTGTGCATTGAGTGAAGGAACCAGTGAGAAAAAAGAGGACACATTTGAACAACAATTCATGAAGAATGAGGTAGCAAAAGAGCATCCGTGCAAATAACAATTTGCAAAACAACAAAGACAAGAGGAAAAGAGAGTGTGAAAAGTTCCTAAAGAAGAGTAACAAAAGATGAATATTGTACATGTTAAATAAAATAATGTCATGGACATGAAAAGGAAGAAAGGAGAAAAATTTAAAAAGTAGAGAGTGAAAAAACAATAAAATAAGTTGAAGCACGAGCTACGGGTAGAAGTGGAGAGGAGAAAATAAAAGAAACCGAAGAAAGTAGAAGAAAATAAGAAACAAGAACAAATAGTTGTGAAGGCTAAGGAAGCACATGAAAATCAGAGGCCAAGACACTTAGTAAAACATCAGAAAAGGCAGCAAAAATAGACAAGGGGATGTCCAAATAGATGGGAAGACAACACAATAAATGGCACCAACATGAAAATGTAAGCTAATTCTTCCTTCATCCCATGTTTGTAGTGTACTACCACAAATTAATCACATAAATGTGTATGATAAAACCTTCCAAAGATACATTTAACACACTAGAAGTAGATGTGGAGAAGTTACCATTAAAAACATAGATCAAAAGAGTACACACATTGTAAGCCAATATCGGAGAAACCACACTACATATGGCCCAATAGAAGGAGAACTTGGGAAATACATTGGGCAATCTGAGGTCGTATGTTAGAAAATATTGTCCCACATTGGTCATAGATGTCATAGACAACCAAGTCATGAGAGAAGCAATGTAGATAACTCATTTGGTTAACAATTTGGTGGACAAATGGAACAACAATGAAGCGGAAAAAAACTTAGAGTTCAAGTAGTGAACTCCAAGCAAGAAGTAAAAGGAAATAATCATACTCAAAGAGTATATCATAATGTTGAAGCAAGAAAAAGGTCAGGAGAAACAACAAACCTTCAAGCTCCTTGATTGGAATACACACTTGCAAGATGTCATGTGGATAATAAGAGTGACATTGAAGTAGGAAAAAATTGCATCGTAGATGCTAAAATAGGGTAGAGGATTAAGAGTCAATGAATGGCTACGAGAATGGGAGCACAATGTGAAAAGGAATACATTTTTAGGGATTTAGGATCAACGAATGAGATATCGGTTAGAGACACTCATTCAGGATATCTAGGCCATTATTTCAATTCATGAAAAATCTTCCCAATAGGCCAAGGAAGATCAAATTTATGAATTTATGTAGGTACTAGCATAATTGTAAGTGTACTATGGGAGAAAAAATGAAGCCTTTTCATATTGGAATATATAGAAGGCACACCTAGAGGTAATTCTCAAAACTTTGCAAGAAATGAAGAACGCACCAAGGTTCATTTTGCTATATATACTTCTTCAAAGAGCTAAGGAAATAATCATAATACAACCCCCATCATTCACCCCTCATATTCAACCCAAGATGATGGAGCAATAGAAACAACTTGAGTAGTAGCAATACACAGGGAGCACCACAATTTTGCGGAAGGTAGTAAATTTTGTTGTATTTTTAAGCATGTCCACATAGTATAAAATATCGTAATGGAAATATATGAGGGAGTTCCCATAGATTAAAAACCTAAAAGAGTGGTCTAATGGGAAGTATACTTAATTGAAAACCTAAAAAGGTGGTTAAGTAGTGCACAAAGGATGAAAAATGGTAAACAACATTCTTTGTGTTGATTGCGAATAGAGTAACTTACAATGCAACACAATCACCATTCAACACCAAAAAAGTAGACACAAAGTCAAGTCCCCAACAGTTTGAAGCAACTTTTGTCTTGGGGCAAGACAACTATTACGTCTAAGAATGTGTTAGATAGTAAAATGTAATAGCAATCTGACATGGATATAGTTCATTATTTTGCAATCCTTTTATATCTATATAGTCACTATAAGACAAAAAATAGAATGTATATCTTCTTTGTGCATAGGTAAAGAATATGAAAATCCTTTGAATATAAAAGAAGGAGATGCAAGGAATGGTAGTAATTAATTATATTTACTTTTTCATCTATGTTCTTATATATCTCTGTTTAATTCTAATTGCCTTATGGGAATCCTGTGATATGAAACCTTTTCCTTAAATCTTGTTTATCATCTATTGCACAATTGAAAACTTACTTATATTTCCATCCTATGTCTTAATCTAGACTATAACTTGTTGCATGTTCTGATGGAAAAATATAGGAACCTCTAGTAATAACCAAAAATATCCTCATTGCCACATTTTTCCCACTTGGAACTTGATGTAGATCAAAAATATCTTCATTTGGTTGATCCAGGTGATCGGATCATTCTGATTGAACTTACACATTTTCACTTTTGGAATAATGTTACACCATTGGCTAGAAGATCCACCGAGTTGTGCAGAGGATCCTCCTTGGTTGGTGTGATTTGGATATGGTTACACATTTCTTGAGGAACCCATGTGACTTGAATGGGAATACATGTCAATCTTCATGCTTGAAAGAGTGTTCATCATCTCCTTTTTCATTGATTCAATATCCATCTTTATTTCACCCTTCACTATGTTTAACCCATTGTCCAAATTTTTCCTCATTTCCTCCTTTATTAAGTTCAATTGATTACCAAATAAGGTCTATACAATGTTGAGGTCATCCCTATTCACCATATTGTTCACCTTTTCTTGAATTTGGTTGACCATTTTTAATACCTCAGAAGACGAGGATTCAAAATCCACATCTTATTTATATGGTTGCATTCTTGGGGTGGATTGACCCTTCCCTTGGCCTCTAATTGATCTCAATTTCATGATGTAGGATTTGCGTTTTGGTATATAAGGATTAGGATAGGAATTTAGGGTTTGGGATTTTGACTTAGAGTTTTAGATTATAGATGGATTTAGCTAGAATGGGCAAATACAAAAGGAACAAACCTTAGATATTTTTTGGAAAGATTTCCGCAAATATAAGAAACTTAGAAAAAATCCACAATTAACAACCTATGGAGAAAATTTATGGAAAACTATAAAATGGATATAAATTGTAAAAAATAAGTCCACATATATTGAAAATTTGGGAGAAACTTACTTGACTGATTCAACCACTAGGTTAAAAATTACATAAAAAATTTCCCACCATTTTGAAGATAGAGCCAAATCTTCAAAATTAGGGTTTTAACCCAAATATGGCCAGATCAAAGCTCTCATACCACTTATAATGAAATTACTTAAATAAATATGAATATCATCAACAACAGGACACCAAAGAACACAAAAATATAGAAAAATGATCATAATATGCTATTAGAATGAATTAACCACTTCAAGAGGGCAACCTCTAAACCATATAGTAAGACTCAAGTGATCAATATGATGATAATCTACTACTCTCTAACTCCTATATACACCCTATGATGTTATGAAATGCACTTAGGCTGACCTACTAATGTAGACACAAAATCATGCACTTTAGGCATTATTTAGCCCGGTCTTATACTACTATTTAGAAGGTTCTCAAGTGGATAAAGTAATAATTAGTCCCACATTTTGGCCATCTTTATTTTATATTTTATTTTGTAATTCCCGCATATTTTATTGAACTTATCTTCCCATTTTCACAACTTGCCCATCATTCTAGCCCAAAATAAGGGTGCCCTCACCTATACTAGGGCGCCTAGATCTATGCACATACTTCTCGACTTCTTTTTAAGGAATTTCTAGGCATTTGTTTTCTTTATCTTTTCCCCAATTGGCCTTGTCGGTATTAATTATAGAATTAATCTTGAGAGCCCTATAAATATAAATCTATAAGACCATAATAAGAGTCCTAGGTCATATCATTACACAGTACTATCACTCCATGTAGAGTTGCATCCATTGCATCACTTACATCCACATAGTGCCATGAATCAAGGCTAGGAGATTTGCATCACACACACTACATAGGGGGAGTGATTCTATTCTATTTCATGCACACATGCTATTTACATTTTCTATATCTAATATTACTTGCTACTTCACAAAGTGTGTGGTGACATGAGAGCACCTAAGACATGACATGCACACACTCACCAAAACTACATCCGATTCTGAAATGTAGTGCAACACTTAGTGATAAGACCACTAGTTTTGCGGATGAGGTTAGTTCGACCCATTCATTTGCATATTTTATTTTTCTAGGGTTTGATACTTCCTTTTGCATTGCAGGTCGTTACATAGCTCACCTGGACAGATCCATCTCAATAGACAGAAGTATTCAAAGACACCTTGCAACCATATCAGATCTATGTTTTGAGCATTTATAGTGATTAGAGAGCCTAGATTGCACAGGGAACCCCAGCTTGCCCCAGTCATCCCCAAGTGCCCTAGGCATCTAAAATCCTCTAGATTTGTCCTTTGTAAGGTCCCTAAGTGTTCGTATGCACTTCCTAATTTCATTTCCAGATCTGTGACAACTGCGACAATCACTTCCAATTAGCTAAGCCATTTCTTTCCTTTCTCTTACATATTAGGGTTTTATTTCACTTAGAATAATTTACTTGCATTTATTCCATACTTCTTTAGTCCATTTATTATAGTGTTTTAGTCCTCCTAATTATATTAACATTAATAACCTAGTGTACCCTTTTAGGTCTACTAGATCAAAAATTTTGTTAATCATTTTGGTGAACCCAACATCTCTTTCTACCACCTTCTAGGGCTCTTCATTCTACCATCATGAATATCTCTGTCACCAAATATCTACTTACCCACCCTGATTTGCTCCACCGAGTTCAAACCCTCTTTGATACTACCAATGTTTCTATTGACATGCATCCAGATTCCATATATGGAACATTTCGGAGGCCTTTTCCAAACATATTACATTCCGAGCCCATGCTTCAGCTGAAATTCACCCCTTTGACAATGACCCACCACTTTATATCATGTCTCATATCTACAATGTCACTATCAAGCACACTCTTATCGATAATGGCTCTGAGCTCAATTTTTGCCCTATGTCCTTTATCCACGCCTTAGGTCTATCTACTCGTGACATTATTCCCTCTTCCATTTCACTTTGTGCTTATGATGGTTCTATCCATCCATGTCTAGGCCATGTGACCTTCTCTTTCACCGTCGGTCTTAAGAATCTCCTTATTATTTTCTTTCTCATTGATTTTCCTATCTCATATAATTTTTTGTTAGGTAGACCATGGATTCATGCCATGTAAGTTATTTCTTCCACTGTCCATAGTTCCATCAAATTCTTGCATGAGCGTATTGTGTATACTAGCTTCCGAGATCGTGATCCCTTCCAATATTGTGTCCATGACCCTCATACTAGAAACCCTATGTCTCGCATTGATACTGCAAATGAACCTCAACCTATTCATGATTAGCCTCAATTACCACCACTTGAGGGATTTATTTTCTTACATGATGCTATCCCTTCCACACTATCTCCTCCTACCGCTATTGTTCGACATTAGCCACCTATTCCACCAATGCACAATATTCTTCCTTCTTTGTCTTCACCATTACCTCACACCCCTTTTACATGTACATTTTTCATTCATAATTCTTATTGGGAACATGTTCCATTCAACCACACATGCAACAAAACCATCTATTCTCTCACCGGTCTAGTTCATCATGGATTTACTTTTTAAGACCTTCACATTCTACTCCCGCTTCTCATCTATATTATGGTTTTTTTACTATCACTGCCATTTATGTCTTATGTGTCTTTGATCTTTTAATCTATCTCCCGCATACCCCTTATGCTTCTCTACTCACATTAGGGGACTCTTGGATTACTTACATTGGAGGTACCTTAGACCCTAGTCATACTGATACTTCATTCCTTATGCCTTTTGGTCATATTTTCATTTGCAATAGTTCTTATCTTGGATATTCACCTAACTACCCTCGTTGGTACACACATAGTTTCCCACATCACCCATTCACCGATGAATACTATGCTATGTCAATGTACCGTATATGCCTTATCGGATCATTACATGATAACCCTCATACTATAGCATACCATGTCACTAATCCCAACTGTTTGATTCGACCCGAGAAAATATTGATCTTCTAGATGAGTTCACATATCCCCTACCCACACCACTAATAGGGGCATAGTCACTACACACTCCCCCTTCCTCATATTAGCATAGATGTACCCCTACTCTTTACATTCTCCTTTTCACATACGTATAATTCTTACGCCTTCTAGCACCCTCGTTACACGATGACACACTCTCGTGCTTCGATTCATCTTGGATTGTTGAGGTATTACCATTAGACTAACCCCCACACACTACACTATAGGTTTTACACATTTATATTTTATTACATACATCACACTCCTAAATTCTATCATCATCTCTATACATATCCCACATCTTACATTATCCTATACATACCTCATCTATTAGTCATTTCTCCGTCATTCATCTCATACACGCTACACTAGTCATCATTATATATGAGTCTAGTTTTAGATTTCATCCACACATTCTATATTTACGCTAGGTCACATTATCTATGGGTCTAGCTTTACATCTCATCACTACATATTCTATCCACACCTATATCCACATCTTGCATCATCTACACATCATACCTTTTTTACATTGTCTTATTCACATAGTGCATCTATCCATCCTATCCATTCTATACTACACTAGATTCCATCATATATATGGGTCTAGTTCCATCTATCATCTTTACATATTCTATTTTTATCTACACTTACTGCTACACCCTACATACCCACTTTGCACTTATACATCCTATTTATTCTACATGCTACACTAGATTTCCTTATACATGGGTCTAGTTTTACCTATCATCATTACACATTCTATTTCTATCTCCACACTTATTACATTACACATTCCATACCCACTACACATTCTACATTGCATTTCCTACACCATGCATTCACATACCTTGGTCATTTATACTATGTTGTTTTCTACACACTGCACTCACCACCCTATGACACACTCTAGTTCCTCGGTCTATACTCAATTGTTGAGGGTTTACCAATCAAATGGACCTTACATTCACCGATACAACATTTTTCTCATTCACCATTTCACGGGTTAGTGACATACACCTTAGGTTAAATTGTCACCCATTCTTATCATATTGTAGTGGTATATGCTTTAAGCTAAATCACCACCCTCCTTTTATCATCTTCTAGTGGCATACACCTTAGATTACATCACCACTCCCTTCTTATTCATCCTATAGTGACATACGCTTTAGGCTAAATTGTCACCCATTTCCACTCCTTCATCTCATAGTGATATACACTTAGGGCTAAATCATCACTAATCCATTTAGCACACTATGGTATACGCTTAGGCTATAAGGTCCACACACATCTTTCCATATATTTCATCTCCATACACTCATTCTAGAGTGAGATACGCTTAGGGATGAATCATCACTCTTACATTCCACAATTGTTAAACTATATACATACATACATACATACATACATATATACATATACATATATATATATATATATATATATATATATATATATATATATATATATATTTGTGGACACCTAGAACCTAGAGGTCACGCAAGGTAACAAAATGTCTACATCTCTATACTCATTAGCCGCCTCGTGGGTTACCATTTAGTCAACCAAAGATGACTCAAACTTTATAAATATGAGTTTCTTCATAAAGATTTCCATCTTCATTGCATAAATATTAAAATATTACGTTTTATCAAGAGGTATAGCCACTAAAAACCTCCTACAGATGAAATAAATATGTTCTTGGAGAGAAATTGATAAAAACTACTAATACTTAGTTTGGGAAAAATTGATTTTGTGAGTGATGGGAAGAATTAGATGTTGTGTTTGTGCCCCTCCTACACATGAGGGATCTTTTAAGTATTCCTCCATAGGAAAACAACAATAACCAGACCATACAAATCCACTTGGGAGCAATTGATAATGTGATGATTGTTAGACCAGTTGATGGAAAAGTGGTTGCAGCAAGAAGGGATCTCCTCTCATCTTCAGGTTCAACCAATATTAATCCAAGAAATAGAAACCATTTTTAGAGAAAGCCAAGCAAGGCTAGGCAACATGTGCTTAGTAGTTTCTTCTTCCGATGCCGGGTTAAATGGGATGGTATTCGAGACTCCTTCTAAGAGTTTGTAGATATATAAAATATCAATAATGATCTCTTTTCTAAAACAAAGGGGTCTTAAAATGTTTAATTTGAAGTCTTGCAAAGTGTAATTTTAGTTAAATATTGGTTTCTTACATAACAATGTCTCAAGAAGGTTTTCAATTAATACTATTATGGACTATAGTCTGAAATATTTAATCTATTGGAGATGTTTATAAGAGATTATGGAATATTTCTTAGTGTTAAGATTGTTGTTGTGTTTTAAATATAAATAAAATTTAATATGGTCTTAAGGAAATTTTTTCTTTCATATTGGAGTTCACAAGATTTTGTAAAGTAATATTGCAGTTTAGTTTTTTTCACATCCTTTAATGTGTAAACATCTCTACCATTAGGACTTTGCCTTCTTTGGTATGGTTCTTATTTTAAAAGAAAGGTTATCCAATAAAAATTATTTTAAAGTGCTTGTTACTAGTAAAAGGTAAATTGATATAATAAAATATTTACATAAGACTCGCATTATTTATAATAAATTTAGTTGGGAGAAATAAATAAAAACTTTGAATAAATTATTTCAATTGATAATCATTGTGAGACAATGTAGGTTTATAGGATATTAGTATAGATGTCTACAAATGGCACCAAGATCACTAAATGGTATAAATGGTTCAATTTAGACATTATTAATACATTTGTGGAATTTTAATGGTTTTCTCTCTTCTAGACTGAACTTAAGGTATATACAATATGTTACTAGCACACTATTAAGTTATATAGACTTAGAAAATTATATGGAATGGAATCATGTATATGTCACAAGGCTAAGTTGCAGAGCTTCTTCTAAGACAAGTGCCTCCATGTGTAGGGGAGCTCCTCCAAAGTTTTGTAAGTGATGACATGATTAATGTCCAGGTTCAACCAAAGTGCTTCAGTGCCTAGCTGCCACTACTTGATTAGAACCTTTCCTCTAGTGTTGACTTTGGCGCTTTGTCAATGTGGATAGAAGGCTCACAATGTTGGTATTGGAAAAACATGTGGGTTGGTGCCTTGCAGACTGAAAGCCATTATGACTAGAGTGATAATGACTAGAATAACCCTCATAGAATAACTGTGTCCAACCACAACCAAACTCATATGCCAATCAGACTCTTTATAGGAGGGTGTGGCCATCAGCTATGTTGTTTGTGTGGGTGACTCCAATAATGCCCACTACACTACCATGTCTTGGGTTCCATTAGCTTGCCCCATCAAAATTCAAATTCATTGTTATTGGTAAGGAAGGTATCTATATAAGATTTTCCATATATATCTTACTAACACCTGCCATTTTCAATGGAGTGCAAGGTTAGATATAGTAGAGATTTGGAAGATAGTGCCCCAAAATTTTGATGATAATTATCCTATCACCTTTTCAATATGTTTCTTTGATGAAAAATCCAACGTTTCCTCTCAAATCAAAGGCCCCAATGTATGGGTCATGGAAATTACATGTATTTTTCATATCATATCTTAGTTGGATTTAAATTTGAGCCATCTATTCAGGCATTAGTTAATCTCAATTTGTTTGTGAGAACAATATAAAAAATAACTGCAATTATCTTCCATATACTCTGTTCCAAAGCATAGGAGATAATTAGATGCTTGAAACTTTTTCCATCTAAAAGACAATTCAGGCACCTTGAGGGGCCACACCATTTTTTTGAGAACATATGCTGCCTATATTTCTAGATGAAGTAATGTCCAAATCAAGGCTTTCTATATTTTTCATTGCCACAACTTGCTCCATCTCAAAGGAGCGATAATATTGTTGTCAATTAGGGGTTTGTAAAAGTTACCATAAAGGTGCAATGGGCATGTTGGCATGGAGATTGAGAAAATGGATGAACAAAAAAATTAATATTTCACCACTCTTCCACTATAATTTACAGACTTCTTAAGCAAAAAAATATGAAAATGCATAGAAAACTTGACAAATGAAACCAAAATTAGTATTGCATTATCAATCTTAACACTTCAAGAACTCAAATATATTTGAAATTTTATGAAAATAAAGTGAAGAAGAAATGTATCTTTACACAAAAATCCAAACCAATCTAGTCGCTCATCCTCCTCATAAACCAAATAGCCCAGGAAATCAATACAAATAATAGATTTAAAACTAAAAAGAGCTCAAAATCCTAAGATGCATTTTCAAGAAAGAGGGTTTTATTATGCTAAAAATAATATTTTTCTTCTCCATTCTAAAAAATAATATTTTTCTTCTCCATTCTTTCTTTCTTGTTTCAAATGGTATTTTTTGTTATTGAAAGAATTCAATTGTATATTTAATAAGTTTAAAAACTAAATATATGTCTGATAAAAAAAGGCAACTAGTAAGAAAGCACACCCCAAGAAGACACTAACCAAATTTCAAACAGACAAACAATCCCAAGAGAAATAAAACAAGGCCCAAGGCCACAAAAATTACGACCACACACAAAAATCCAAGTGCCAACAAGCAAGTGCTATACACACATTAATTATAAATAAGAAACGTCCATGCTAAATTAGGTAACCAACATCACCAACCCCATCAACAAAGGAGGTGAACGACTATTAAGGTTACCTTCTCAACCACAACCATGAGGATGAGAGGTATCAAGTATGAGATCTCAACCTTTTAATCTTCATTTTTGAATCTTCATCATCAACCCAAGGCATTAGAGGAAGATAACAAAACTTAAGCGAGTAAACTTTCCTTTTCCATCCCAATCTATTAGTATATAGCCTCCATATTGCAAGGATAGTCGCCTCCATGGCTTGATGAGTGCTAGTGAGAAGTGGAAAACATGGAGCAACCATAAGACATGTGTAAAACCATTTCACATTCCCATCATCCATGGCCTCTTCCAAGAGAATCATGCCTATTGAATCAGGAGGAATGTTGATAACAATGAAAGGATCATTGCTCCAATGGCCAATAAAAGTATAAAGATGCTCCACCTCCAAAGCCACCTACAAAGCCTAAAATTGAACCTACAACATTGCATTATATATCATAGAGATTCTATTAGAAATAGATGAATATTTTTCTAGTTATTTATGATTGAAAAATGCATAATTTTGTATTTCCAAAGCTAAAAGAGAATTTCAATGCCAAATTTACTTGAATTTTGTAGGTAGCAACACAATTCCCAAATATGATAATGTTCCAAACTAGTAGTTCACACAATAGATATGAAGGGTTTGAAAAATGATTTAATCTACTTCTAAACCAGTAGTTTACACACAAAATGAAAAGATGTGCTAAAGAGCCTTGGTTTTCTCACATACATGACATCTGGGTATGGGAATACCCATATGGACTAGCCTGTGACCAACAAGAAGCCCTTGGTAGATAATGCACCAAGAGTTTTGAGTATTTTTAGGCTAAACATGGCATTACCACACGGTCAAAAAACTCCTACCTCAAGTGACGGAGGAATTTTTGAGATTCCATCATTTGTTAAGCATTTCATACATCATCACCTTAGAGGAAAGACATTAATAACTTAAATGGGGTTTGTACTAGAGCATAGGGGTAGCCAAATTCTAGTTCCAATATTTCCACCAATATGGGGGAGCTTTGAAGACAATTTTGTGCAAGGCTTACTTAGGAATAACCATTTGAACTTCCCTAGGTAACTCAAAATCTCTAGAGATAAGCCCATACTTAATTTTGAGCTCAGACCAAGGTATTCATACTCTCTAGTGTTTACCAAAAAGGTTTGAAAAGGTGTGTCTACCTTTTCTAAAATATCAAATCACTTTAACACAAGGCACCCCAACCAATGGTACTCCATGGAAATTAATATTTGGAGACCACCATGAGGAATGAGTATCGATAGAAAGCCCATTCCTAAGTTTAATAGATTCACAGACTTTCCATATTCTTTTTGTAACAAAAGTGTTCACAATGTTAATAGGCACAAAATAAATGAGAAGGGTGTGAAAAGTAAGCCCCTTCCAAGTAGGCCTACCATAAGCACTCGCCCATAAAGATGTAATGTCTAAACAAGACCTTCCAAGCCTTTTGGCCTTCAATTTCTCAAGGGACCCATATAGTGTGTAATCCCTTGTTTTTGGATTCTAATCAACCCCATCCCTCCAATGTATTTAGGCCTCCAACATACATGAGTGGAAACCAAAAATTTAGAGAAAATCGAAACATAACAATAAGAGAGGTTTCGTAAGCCAATATGTCAACTTATTTTTCACTCTCTACACAACGTAGTTACATGACTAGCTTGGAGGGAAAAGGGGATATAAAAAAACTTGAACATTTCTCTCTATTATATTCACTTCCAGTTGTACTTTTCAAACCGACATGCTTTAGGCCCGAAGGATTTCTGTAGCAATTGGTTTTCTTCCATTAAATACTAGAGCCAAAGAAAAGGTAAAAAATTTAGAGACACTCCATAGTGTTGCTGACCTCTTCCTTTTCTTAGAGAATAGAGAGAAAGTGTTCATTAGAAAAATGGCAATTGATGAGATGAGAATCATACGAGTTGAGGATAGAGTTTCCTTCACAATCCCTTTAGAAGTATATGTTGTAAATATCTTCCCCCGGGTAGATATAGACAAACAGAAGAATATAGAAATCAAAGAAGCTCAAATCCCTGACATTTATTGCGTTGCCAAGGTAAAGGGCGCATGAAAATGGATGTCGACATGAAAATGGATGCACCAAGGCGCAGGTAAAGGGCGCATGAAAATGGATGTCGACATGAAAATGGATGCGCCAAGGTGTAGGTAAAGGGCGCATGAAAATGGATGTCGACATGAAAATGGATGCGCCAAGGCACAGGTAAAGGGCGCATGAAAATGGATGTCGACATGAAAATGGATGCACAAGGCGCAGGTAAAGGAGTGTCGACATGGTAGAAGTCGCGCCTTGGCACACGTAAAGGGCGCATGACACAGAATGTTGACATGAAAAATTTGTGCCTTGGCACACATAAGGGTATGTCGACATAAGGATGGATGCGCCTATGGCGCACCTTTCAGAGGCGTAACATTCGAGCACCGACAGTAGCTGCACGGACCACCCAGATATTTAGACGGCCATAACTTTTCACAGGGAGCTTGGATTAACGCAAGGTTGGACTTTTCGGAAAGCTTACGAGGTCCTCTATCCAACTACGACTGGATATATTTAATTGGGTGGGAAAAAGTTCTTAAAAATGCAAAATACAGTTCGCCACTTTTTAAGTTTGCTAGGGTTCTCACCTACCGTCATAATGAGATGAATTAAATGCAATCTGGAGGTGGTTGGGGTAGGTTTGGAATTCCTCTCTCTCTTCCCTCTCTCATTCTTCCTATAAATTGTAAGGAGGGGCTTCTTTCTAAAGGTTGGACATTTTTGTTTTGCCCCTCCCTTCTTCTCTTTGGCAGGTGAACTTGTGGAGTTAAAACCTCCCATTTAAAACTGTAATGCAACCTTGCCTCTTGGCATTTTACAGTGTGTTGTATCAATCTTTGGAGAAAATTAATGCATGTCTGTGGATGATTCTCAACCCTCTCTGTGTTCATTTGCATCCTCCTGATCTTTCACTGTGAATCTGGCTATCTGTGCA